>CM076257.1:7105762-7478262 GCA_038380765.1 Odontothrips loti | reverse complement strand
GGCAACGGTAATACCAGCCCCTCACAGGGCCTGTCAAAAAATCTGGGACGGAGCCGATCAGCAGGCTGGTCAGAAAGCGGAGCGGCGCGGTGCGGAAGGGGCGGTGGCCACGAGCACGCTGTGCGCACCACTCACTGACAGTCGTGTGTCATGGCCACCGCCAAGTACTGTCCGCCTCGCCCTGCCTGCCCGCCGTCCCCGGGGACGTCCCCGTCGTACTCTCGCACTGTCCTGGTGGTGTCCCTGCGTTCGTCCGGCGGCCGCCGTGCCACCACCACGCCCACCACAACCGGACGCAGAGCCAGGATGGCCCCTTCGTCGGCCTTGACCGCCTCGTACGCCGTGTGGACGAGGACGTCCCCGCCGGCCTGCAGGCCGGGCCCGGTGCCGGCGAGGGGGTGGAGACTGAGGAGCCCGCCAACCCTCGGCCCCTTCCGCCCCCGTGGCCGCCCCCGCGCTCCCGCCGCACGCAGACGCAGAGGCAGCTCCCGCTCCGCTGGCGGCGGCGGCGGCGCCGCGTCAGACATCCCCTGCCTGCTTTCCCTCTCTCGCTGTTTGCGCGGGTCTTATATTCCGCCCACGCCTATTTATGCCGAGGCCGATGCTGGGTTGGGTCGTGCGCTGGTCTAATTCGCGCCGTTTTGTGTTCCAGGCGAATTCTCCGTCGCCGCCATGCGGGGAGCGGAGCTGCGGCTGAGAGGTGAGTGGAACGCCCACTTTTCGGTCAGATCTCCTGATCTCGAGCGCCCCCCCCCCCCCCCCCCCTTAAAATAAAAAATCCACTTAGCCAGTGGCTTGAAAAGGCAGCAGCAAATACAAGATATTTAACCAAATTTTACAAAAAAAAAAAAATTACAAAAGACAACAACAAATTTTACAAATTTTTTTTCAAAAAATCTAATCTTTTTATGTTAACCTTAGCAACCTAAGCTAATCTTTTCATCTGAACATTAGCAACCTAACTTAGACTTTTTGTCTGAACCTTAGCAACCTAACCTAACGCTTGTAAAAAGCCACTCAAATGACTGTCTTAAAAAAAATTCCCCAGAAAAATCTCAGGAAAATTCAGAGTTTTGACTTTATCCTCATATTGGGATTAAGAAGGAAACATTCCTCCATAAGCCCTGCATGGGCCTAGAAGATGGCTCTACCCGCGGCCAAAAGCCAAACCCACAGGCCGCACCCTCCCGCCCACACAGAGCGGGTCAAAGCGCACGGCGATGTCCCTTACGTTCTAGGCGGGACCAAACCCATGCATCCGCACCACGCCTCCCCCACCACAACACACGCGCTACGTCGCAAGCAAGGCGCGCGCCGCCCCCCGCCCCCACACACTTACAGCGAGATCTCTTCTCCGCCCCACCCCCGCCCCTCCCCGCCTATGCCTGGCATCGCTCCTTCTCTCTCGCGCCCACTCCTCTCTCGGGCCCACTCCTTCTCTCTCCCACTCGCACCCCAGCCTATGCTGTCTGAGGGGGGCGGGACACGAAACCGAGGGGACGGGACAGGAAACCCCCTCACAGTACTTATACAAACTAAGAAAAAAACTTTAATTAAAACTTTAAAACTTAAAACTTTGACTTAAAATGCTTGTTAAAAGTCAGCAAATAGCTGCCTTAAAAACAGAAAAGGTCAGAAAAATACAGAGAGAGAGATCAGAAAAATTCAGTAAAAATTCATCAGCACAAATAAATAAAAATAGTGATTATCAGAGAAATATCAAAATCAAAATTAGAAGGAAAAACACTATTAAAAAATCAAGTTTTGATTTTAGATGATGGCGCACTACTTGCATGACGTCACGAGAGTGAGAGGCCCCTCCCCTCCCACCGCCTTACTGTTCTGCTCTCTGTTTCCAGGGGATGGGTCGGGACCGGAGGTGCCCGTCCCCGCCTCCCCCACGCCGATCCCGCACCCGGCCGGCTCCGGTTCCGGCTCCGGCCCCGGCTCCTCCGGCCTGGTGCACGGCGTGGGCACGTCCTACAGCGCGTCGCCCTCGCCGGTGTCGAGCAGGAGCCGCGTCCACCGGCTTGGCCCCGGCCCCGGCCCCGGCCCTGCGGCGGTCCGGGAGTGGCAGCCAGATGAGGACACGTTGGCCGCTAGGCTGCAGCAACTGCAGCAGCTGCAGCCCATCGCAGGCATCACCCAGGTGTCCAACCTCGGGGTAAGTGTTTCAACGACCGGGTACACCGGAACTTGCTTCGGGTGAACTCGGTCGTTTTTGTGTTTCTAGCAGATGATACCTCTTTAAATAGCACTAGCATAGCCTAGCTAAATTAAATAATATGGAAGAAAGACGTCTGTTGCCCATCGCGCATTGTTGCGGTCATGGGCCATGCGGGCCATCCTGGGGGGGGGGGGGGGGAGGCTCCCCCTCCCCTTCTCCAGCACCCCCTCGCCGCTCCAAAATTGCCTCAGGAAGATGTTCTTTCCTTTCAAATATCTTCGTCTCTCTCTTATGATTCACACAAACTAACTAAAAACGCAACTTACGATAAGTTCTGCTTCAACAGACACTCAAAGAAGACTTGATTTTCCTAACTTTCTCAACCCTTAAAAAAACTAGGAAACATTTAGAGTTGCTATCATCTGCTTCCTATTTGATTCGAGATTCAAATTTTTTTTATTTAGAGGCCCCGGGTTCACGGGTTTTGGAGTGATTTTCCCTTGACGTACTGTTCTGATTGGTGTGTTTGTGTGTGTCTGAGCAGCGTAGCGACTCCCTGGCCAGCGTGTACTCCGGTGCAGGCGAGGGCCGCTACGGTACCGTGGTCGTCCGCGGCGAGGTAGAGTTCGGCTTGCAGTACAACTACAAGCAGAACGCCCTGGAGATCCACGTGGTGCAGTGCAAGGACCTGGCGGCCGTCGACTTCAAAAGGAACCGTTCCGATCCGTAAGTCCGTGTTCCAGTTGCTGTCTATTACTTTGTGTGCAGAGATGATTACAATTGTCGTTGCCCTTTCTTTTTTTTTTCAAATTCCCTGTAGCTATGTCAAGGTGTACCTGCTGCCCGACAAATCTAAAGGAGGGAAGAGAAAGACGAGAGTGAAGAAGCATACGCTGAATCCTTACTTTGATGAGACGTTGAAGGTATGTATAGAGTTCAAAGGCTGGTTTGAATTAGGATTGCACTTTATTATTTCTGTTTTTTTTTTTCGTTGTTGTAGTTCCACATAAACATTAAAGGGTTAGAGAGTCGCACACTTTGGCTGACTGTTTGGCATTCCGACATGTTTGGCCGAAATGACTTTTTGGGAGAAGTCATGATGACATTGGAGAACAAAGTATTTGATGACCCCTCTCCTCGATCGTACCCTCTTCAAGAGCGGGTATGTTTGAAATTATCATGTTCCTAATTGACCACTTCTTTTAAATTTGCTTTAACATCTAATTTTGACGTACTGTATTCATATTGCAGACGGAGCCATTTGAGGATGTGCTTAGTTATAAAGGGGATATGATAGTGGCATTAAAATTTATCCCCCCAGAAATATCGGGAAGCACACTGGGAAAGAAAGGAAAACGCTCATCCAGAGGCGAACTTCATGTTTTGGTTAAAGAGGCAAAGAACTTATCGGTTGTAAGGGCGAGCGGGACGTGTGATTCATTCTGCAAGAGGTAATTGTAATTCTCCTCTTATTTTGTTATTCTAAGTTTAAAATTCAATTTTGTTAACAACAATTTGCTTTGTGCAGCTACCTTCTTCCAGATAAGGGGCGTAGTTCAAAACAGAAAACATCAGTTATTCGCAGATCATGCAATCCGTCTTGGAACCATACATTCGTTTACTCTGACGTAAGCCTTCAGGAACTCTCGGAGCGGTCGTTAGAACTTACTGTGTGGGATCACGATAGGATAGCTAGTAACGAGTTCCTTGGAGGTGTGCGGTTTAATTTGGGGACAGGTGTGTATAATTCTATTTGTGTTTGCCATGTTTTGAAAATATTTGCATGTACAGTAATCAGTTATTTTTCTTTGCAGGCAAGCACTATGCTAAACCAGTAGATTGGATGGACTCGACAGGCAAAGAGCTCACCCTGTGGCAACGAATGTTAGAGAGACCCAATCTCTGGGTGGAAAGTTCCATCACACTAAGACCATCTCTGGAGAGAACTGCCGTGTCATCTAACACACCTACCTAAACTTTCTGGAGAATAGCTGAAATTCATTTTATGTGTATTTTCTAATCTCCCTCGCCAGTGCTCATTTTTTAATACTCCTGCTCCCTCCTTATCTGTGTATCTCGCTATAATAATACATACTGGCTAGTTAAATTCAAAATTTACTAGTCCTTGTAATTACTTCTTTCTACTCTTATTTTCTAATATATTTTGATGGCAGAAAGAGAGTAGAAAGGAGCTCAGCTCAGATATTAACTCTTTGAGTGAGAAAGAAAATAATGGAATCGTTCATTTTGTTTCTTTGCTTTAATGCCATTGCTGTAAAGAATTGTTTACAAGGTGCCTCATGGAGATTGTATCAATCTAGAGCTCGTGGAGATGTGCCGAAATTTTCTGCAGACAGGTGGAAAGCAGACACAATGTGAACTAATGTGCCTGTAATAATTTACTAATTTTGTGGTCGTAACAAAAGGAAGTTCCCCAGATTCAGAAGTGTTAGTGAAGACTGGTACTAAGACTGATAATATGACAATCAAAGTTATGAAAGTTGGCAGTGTAAACATCTTAAAGCCATTATTCGGGAAATTTGTATATGATTTGATATCCTTTAATATTGGACTTGCCCATCATAAAATTAATCAGATTAAATATAAAAGTGATGTGATTGAGATATGGGCACCAGTTTTAAAATTGACCAATTCTATTTGATAGTTAAATTGTTATTGGATACTTCCTTCTCCAAACATAGAAGATAGCTCCTACCAATGCTGTGATACTGATAACTATCTTCAAAGCTGAGAACCTTTTTTTTTTTTTTTTTTTTTTTGTTACTTTGTGTATGTGTCCTCTGCGACAGATACATCTTGATCAAGACCTCTTGGTATGGCTGTTTGTATACCTCTCTTGACCATACCAAGAGAGTATTGTTAGTCACCTGTGTATATAATTTGTTAGAGTACTTTTGTAATTCATTTTACCAGATATATCAAACCCTGTTGATTTATTTTTTGTTGTATCCTGTATTTTACGCTCTCATACGAATGGAGTGTTAAACATATACTAATATGTACTTGTTTCCTTACAACGAAGTATTTTCAAGAATAATATTTCTTCTTCTAAAAGTGTCCTTATTGTGTATGTATCGTCAAATAAATTATTCAAGAATGTTAGGAATTTTGGTTTCATTGATAGAGTCCCAGATTTAAAAATTAACACTTTATTCATCTTTCTTTTTCAATACATTGTTTATGGAATCGGGCTACAATACATGGAGCCAACAGCTCAGTGTAACAGTATTATGAGCAGGTCAACCTGGATCGGATAAACCACACAAAAGAACTGCTGGTGATTACAGATTTCAATGAGAAAGCTTATTCCTAGTGATTTAATCATGACAGCACAAGTTCCACAGATAGAACTTCAGAATTTGGGGTTGTAATTTTTACTGCGAGCCTCGAGGACGAACGCGAGTGACCCTTACTAAGTGGTTTGATCGACGTGGACGCAGTTTAAGAACGACTCCTGCTCTGGGTGTGCACACGTGCGTTGAAGTCTCGCCGCGGGGGCTCCTAGCCCGCGGCCGCGGCCGGGCGCAGCGGAGCAGCAGAGCCCCCGCGAGCCCCCGACTCAAGTGTTACGGCCGATCCGTAGGCTCCGTGGTAACGGACAGGGGTTCGGTCTCTCATGTATTTGTTTTCCGCACCTGCTGGTCTTCCGCACATCCAACCGACCCCTACCCGCCCTTATGTATTTGTTCCCTTATTTATCTATTTTATTATTATTTTTTTAGCAGATGATACCTCTTTAAATAGCACTAGCATAGCATAGCTAAACTAAATTATATGGAAGAAAGAGGTGTCAACTAGCTTTTACTCCCGAAAAGTCGAAACTGAAAGACATTAAGAGTTGGTATCATCTGCTTTTCCTATTTGAATAGGGATTTAGATTTTTTTTTGTGTGTGACATCTTTAAATATTTTGAGAGGGGTAAACACGTCATTAATGAACACATAATTTGAATTTTTAATTTTGGGCAGCGCTGGGAATGAAAAAGTCATATATCAGCGTCCGAAATTTATCGATTTCGGGCGGGGCGGCGAGGATCTGGCGAGGGGCGTTCTGTGCCTCGGGAGCAGTCCCGGGGAGAGACCCGGGAGATGTACGGAAGCTTCTAGGGTTCGGAGCTTCCGTTTTCGTCCCTCTGAATCTATGTCCCCCAGCTCACTCGCACGCACGCTCGAAGATACGCGTCTCGGTAACTTTACAGACCCCGGTGTGTCGCTCAAATTTGTGCTCTGATCGTTACAAACAAGAAGGGGCGATAACCCACCAAACGCCTATAATAGAGGTTTCCAACGAGGCTCAGAAGCGGAAGCTGAAGAACAAAAACACTCCCTTCCCGGAAGTTCTCGAGACCAAGTATGAGAAATTTTGATGCACAACGGCGGCGCCAAACATGGCAGATAACGTCCAAATTCACTCGAAACGCCATTCAAGTGTCTCATACCTGCCCTTCAAAGTTTCCGGTCTGGAAGCGTTTTTGTTCTTCAACTTCCGTTGCCAAGTCTAATTGGAAACCTCTATTGGAGTTGGCACTGATCATCATGGTGAGCATTGCATTACGTACCGTCGCCCTAATTTGGCCGATGATTATGACTTTTACATTCACAGTGACGATTGAGGAGTCCCTGCAGTGTCACGCCTCAGTGTAGCTAAGACCGACGTGGCTTGGTGGGCGGGTTCCCCTTCCGGTCCCCCCAAGGCAGTGTGCCTGGCAGAGAGACCTTCGACATGGCGGGCTTGATCCGCTTGGCGACGGTCTTGGTGGGGGGCTGCTGCGCGCCCTGCTGCGCGCCCCTCAGCACGTCCTGCTGCCCGCCCTGTTGCTCAGCCTGCCCGCCCTGCTGCACGCACATCATCTTCTGCTTCACGCCCTGCGGCACGTCCTTGGGCGCTTGCAGAGCCCCGACACCCATGCAGCTCAGTACGATGGCCGTGGCCGCGCAGAGCAGAGCCAGCAGGCACAGGAAGCTGAGGATCCCCACCCAGACCACCCGCCTCCCGGGGATGAGCTCCTCCCACGTCTGCTTCACCTCCTTGACGATCCAGCCGATGACCGCCATCAGGATCAGGACCAGGATCCAGAAGTACACCGCGAGGAGCCCGTAGAGGACGCCCTTCGATGGCGTCGAGACCGTCGAGTCCATGTCGGGTGGCAGGGCTTCGCAGGGCCGATGGAGGCGCTCCGACGGGGCACTGCAGGCACTGCAACAAGTAGCCACAGCTGATCTGTCGGCTCTTGCTCCTGCAGGCTACGGGGAAGCTGACGCCTCCTGACGGCCACGCGCAGCCGAGGGCCGGGGTCCACAACTCTAACGTGTACGTGTACACTGATTGTGTCGATTTTTGCAGCTGACTTTCAGAAAATTCGAAATTTTATTCTGTTTATAGCGTTTTTCGGCCGTTTCTAGCCCTAGAATGTATCTGAAACCTACTTTTACTGCAGTTTTGACTAGTTTGGCGATGAACGATTGTGTTTGATTGTCTCAAACTGTGTGCACTGATTGTCTCGCGGGCAGCCAACGTGCCACGGAAGCGGGTACGGTACGGTGTCTCCCGGGCGTGAGCTCAACGGACGGTTACGTACCCCTTCCGTTCTGCAAAGGGCTTAACTGCGCCTGCAGTTTTCCACCGACCCCGACCACCAACCATTCATTTTGGCGGGGTAGGGGTGGGAGTTAAGGGGTGAAACGGTTTCAAAACGAGTGAAAAAAAAATGGGGGAAAAAAATAAACACGAAAATGGTGGCCATATCAATGGTCAATCCGGCGTTACCGCTCGGGGTGCCCCTTCCACGCACGCACACACACGCACGCACACACGCACCAGGACCCAGGACGTACCACAAGCTGGACGTCGAGCACCGAACACTTCCCGTCTCCTCGCAGCACCCGTCGACGCCGACCCCCGAGCTGGGACTGGCGGATGGCGGCCAGGGTCGGGAGCCGGTGGGCGGTGACCTGATTGTGTGCAACCCCCTGACCTAGATCCCACCGCCATGGAGTAGGGGAACGGCATGATAGCAGCAGCAACAGCCCCTCCACCCCCACCAGATCGCCAAGCTCTGCTTCTGTTCGTTTTGCGTTTTGGAGGGGGATGTGGGCGTGGGGCAAGGAGGTTATATACAAGCTCCTTGGCGTGGGGGCGTGGCGTTGCCCCCCCCCCTGCGTGTTCCGGTACCAAGTACCAGGTACCGGGTACCGGGTTCGCGGTCTTCTCGCTCGTCGCCACGGACCCCTGCAGTTAGATTCGCGTTAGGATACAGGTCAAGCGGTGAGGGTGAGCGTGAGATGGATCACTCGAAGACCATAGGGACCTGTTGAGCCGGGGGCGGGGGGGGGGGGGGGGGGGACGATTCTCTGGGTGTATAGGGGGGGGGGGGCGAAATACGGGGTGGAGTCGATTCCATAGCAACTGCGTCGTCGCTAAACACGAGGGTACAGAGAACGAGAGAAAGGGAGAGGGGGAGAGGAGGAGGCATTGCGAGCAGCGTCGCGGACATGGAGAGAAATAAAATATGAATAAAAGCGCGCTTCGCTACGAACTTAATTAACAAGCTTGGAGTGAAACTTGCCGGTGCCGCAGCTCCGCCTCTCCACATGAGTTCGTGTTTGCAGTTTGTTGCTGCCCTAAATTGTGTGGAACAAAGAAAAAGCGGAGGGAGGAGAAGGGCCGTAGCCAGACTTGGGTTACTGAGGGAGATATAAGTCGCGCTAGTTGCCTACATACAGGCGTTTGTTATGCGGGTTGCCTACCCCGGTCGCCCTCCCCTCCGGCTACGGCCCTTGGGGAGGAGGATTCGGACCGAGCGAGCAGTGTGCAAACTAAATTTAAAGGAACCACACCCAGAAAAAAGACTTCTTGATTAAAGACACGAAATCCTTTATTTAACACTAGTTTCTTTGATTCAATCCAAATTTGTATTGAATCAAGTTTAATCGCTTTGAATCAAATCTAATTCGACCTTGGCTGGATCAAGTCTATTTAGACTTGATTCGAGGGAACATTTTTCTAGGTCTAAACTAAAAGTAACCTTAAACCAAAGTTTTAAACTTGAATCAAGTCTCATTTGACTTTCATGAAAGCAAATGTACTTCATATTTTCAAGACTACGTTTTTCTGGGTGCACGCGAGAGCTGCTGCTGCTGCTTCCACCACCGGATCCGATGGTTGCGGACGTGCCCAGGCCAGGGGATGTCCACTGACGGCATCCCAGCCGCGCTCCCAACCAACCAACCCAATACTCAGGGCACGCCAACAGACGAGCAGACGGCGGCCCGGATCCCGCATCGGCCCAAATTAGGGGGTGCGCGGAAATAATTCAGAAAAATGTCCATCAGAAGGGTTTACTGCCCGGTAAACCCCTCACCACCCGATCGCAGGTGAGGGGCGAGGCGGCCCCGCTGACAAAGTGTAAATTAGCAATTTGGCTCATACTTTCAAAATCCATTGTACTATCATAGGAATGAATGACCGACATAGAGTTTTCGGCGTAATTTGATTTTTAGACCGTTTTTAGGAACATAAAAATCAGAAAAATTCAATAAAAAATTTAAAAAAATTGTTTTTACCAGAAAGTTCCTCCACTTAATTCATAAAACGTCGAGAAATCACAAAATTTTCCATTTCTGAGACAATTGTTTTTTTTTCTTCTTCACTAAACCCGCGTACGGGACTTGAAACTTGCCTCCGGACGGCAGCCGCAGCAGCCACGGCAACTGTCGACCTCGGCACTGCAATTTATGTGAAATTCGTGCTTTTTTATTTTTATTTTTTATTTTTAAGAAACCCACAAGTCCTATAGCCCATAGCACCTACCTCAGCCCGGGCTGCCCTTGGCTGCCCTTGGCCCGGCTCGGCTGCCCCCGCGGACCCGAGGCGCTGCTGGCGCCGCCCACGCCGCTCACTCGCTGAAGAAGAAGTGCTCCACCAAGACCAGGATCGTGCCGGCCCAGAACAGGAGGATGAGGGCGAGCGTGAGGCCGTCGCACTGGGAGGTCCAGCGCCGGGGGCCCAGCGTGTCGGCCGGCTCGCAGCGGAGGATGCCGTAGATAGCGATGACGGCCACGGCCGTGAGCGCGGCGGCCAGCGCCAGGATCACCGCGATCGGCAGACGCGAGGCCGACCCCATGTCGCCGCGGTCTCTTCAGCGGAACTAGCCCAGCACCCTCTCCACGGCCTGGACCAGGACGACCGCGAGCTGCACGACGGCGAGGTGCTCGTCGATCAGGCCGACCACAAGCACGTACACCAGCACCAGGGCCAGGAGCGCCTCCATGGTGCGGGCGGCGCGGGTAACCGGCGGAGCAGGCCTGCCACCAGGACGAGGGCCGTCAGCACGGCGTGCTCCAGGAGCAGCAGCAGCACCAGGAGCTTCCCCGACCAGCGCGTCATCAGGGGCTGTATGCCGGGGACTGGCCGTGGGCCCCTACCCGGAACGGGGCGGGCTAGGGCAGCCCGACACGCCTCCGTCCACGACGTCCTCGCTGTGAAAGTGGGGGGTAGGCCCGGTCCACGCGCCCCTGGCCGAGGCTTGCGAAAGCCCCCACGCGGCCGAATGGGTGACCGCGGGGGGAGCGGGGGGAGTGTTGTCTGGTGGCTTTTATGTGTGGGCACGGTGTGCTGGATCCGCCCTCTGGTGCCGCCCTCTCTCCAGTTCCTTTGCTTGATTTCAACTGAATTGTGTTATTCGATACCGGTCGGCCATCCGTCGGAGCACCGGGGTGCCGACAGGAGGCGGAGGGGAGGCTGCAGCGCCGTGCGGCAGAGGACACGTGGGTGCGGTAGGTCAGGGCCGTGCTGGGGCAGGTTCCCCCCCCCCCCCCCCCGTCACTCAACAAGACCATGAACTAGACAGGGTGGCACTTGGAGCAGCGCTGGAAGTACGTAATCCAATAACGAAAGGAAACTGCGAGCGCTGTGGGACCGTCTCCTCCCCGCAGACGGGGGCCGGTAGTATTCCAGTAGTCACGATGTTCGACAATGTCTCATAAGGGGGTGGTTCCACCCCTTAGAATGAATCAACAAAGTTGCTGTTGTAGGACCTTCGAGACGGACCCTTGGGACATGCCTCCTCAAAACTTCAACATACTAACGAAATGACAGGCTCTGCAAAAAGTGGGCCGCTAAATACTAGACTGCCCAAGGGCCAATCACGGTGTAGTTGTAGTTTTGGTCCTTTGGGGTTCAAAATTCGCGTCGCTGTAATGTAATTGATCAATAAATAATCAAGAACATTCAAGATATACAAGAACAATATTTCAGTTATCAAGTTTCAATCATCGCGTATAAGGAACGTCACAGCTGATATGCACCAATAAGGCGGTCAGCAGGGGGCACAGATTCCCTGCCGGGTCGGAAATACTCAGCTTAGGGACAACAGCTAGCCGGGAGGTCGAACTTAGTACAAGGCATCAGCGTCGGGAAAAGGAGGCATCTCCACTAACCACCTCCCCCCCCCCCCTCTCTCTCTCTCTCTCTCTCCGAACTCTATAATCCTTCTCTCTCTCTCACAGGCCGACGACTACGACGACTACCTGGACAACCTGGACAGGATCAACGATGTGCTGGCGAAGTGCCGCGGAGACTTCGACCGTCCTGGCGACACGTCGCTTCGCGGGCATCACCTCCTACACCGCGGACCACGCCGACAACGACGGCATGGTGGCCGCCATCGTCAAGTGCCCCCACCAGAGGCGCGTCGGCAACACGGTCATCGCCAGGGCCAAGGAGTGCATCGAGCGCGACCTCTGAACAGCTCCACCACCTTGTTTGTAGTTGACGATTGGAAAGACAGAGCGTCGTTTTATTATGGCAGAATTAATACATAACATAATTAAATAAGTTGTGAGCGAATTAAATAATGGGAAGGAACTGTGGAGTCAGACGTGGAAGCCGCTGGTCCTGGGGGCCGCCAGGGTCCGCAGCAGCCACTGCAGGTGGCCGCTCAGGGCGGCGTACGAGCCGGACTGCGTGGAGGCGAGCCCGGCCAGGGCGCCGTCGCAGAGCATGGCCGCTCCCTCGCGGGCCCGCACCGCCTGTGACTGGGCCTGAGTGACAGGAACGGGGCACGGGTAGCGGGAAGCGGGTAGCGCCTGCCGGGTAGGCAACCGGCGGCTGCTGCAGCGCACGCGTGTCGTGCGGGCTGGCCTACCCCGGCAGCGGCAGGCGCTCAGAGAAGAGAACTCACCTCGCCGAGGGACAGGGGCGACTTGAGGGACGCCACCTCGCAGCCGCTGAGCTTCATGTGGGCGCCGTGAGGGGCGCCGTGGGCGGCTACGCGGCCTGCACACACCGCGCTCGTCTCCACGCCCAGACCTGCCGGCAGAGAGCGCCACCGTACACACACACACACACACACACACACACACACACACACACACACACACACAAACACACTGCCCGTAGAGTCCATTATGTCGCCTCTGACTTACCGTTGAGCCGTGCTGCCAGGGCGAAGCAAGTCTTGCCGAAGAGCTGAGTCCGGTTGGTGGCGCTGGGGGGTAGGCAGGCGATGCACGACGGGGAGGGTCCCCCGGCGCCCCCGGGCCCCCCAGACCCCCCGAGCCCCCCGGGCTGGCCGCCTGCTAGCAGCAGTCGTACGACGGCTGCAACACAGGTCATGGATGGACACTGCTGGCCCTAAGGTCTTCAACGGGTGGGTCTGTCGGGTCCGACGTATTTTGCGTGTGAGAGAGACAGATATATAGCACGTTTCGGCGCGTCTGGGACTCCATCGCATCGGAAACATACGGCCAAGAACCATGTTCGAATCCCGCCAGAAGCAGGCGTTTTTAGCCCACTTCCTGAACACTTTTACTTATTTGAACTCGTGTCCGTGGCTCTAGGAAACATGTATAATGCTTAGTCATTGTTAAAACCTCGAAAAAAAAAAAACGAAAGGAAGGGTGGGTGTACCGGCGGCGCCGGGACTCGAATCCGGATCCCAGCGTGGATTTGGCCGGGTCCAGTCAGACCCGACCCGACCCGGAGGCTTTCTGCCGGCAGCGGGAGCCGGCAGACCCACCAGTTGAAGATCTTTGTGCTGGCCATACTTTAGAAAACGGTTTGGATACGACCATTTCCGTTCTCGCTGAAATTTTTACAGGAGATTTCATTCATCAATCCAAAATAACGATTTTGCTCGCAATTTTTTTTGACGAATATTAGCGAATTGGGGGCTGACATCGATCAACTTAAGATCGGAAATGGTCAGATTCGAACCGTTTTTAACCCTCGCTCAGCGAGCAGTTGTCGACGTACCGATATCGTGGGCGTCGTCGGGGCCCCCGCGGTAGTCCTGGTGCACCATCACGTCCCTCACGAGCAGCGAGAGGTCGTCGACGCGAAGGGTCACGCCCGACGTCCCCGCCTCCACCAGCCTGCGACAACACCACCGTGACCAAGGGGCAGGACAGGACGGGCCGCGGCCTTCGGCGGACGTCGGGGGACGTACCTGCTAGCGCACACCGCGGTGGTGACGACGGCGTCCACGCCCACCAGGGTGCCGGAGCACAGCGTCACGCCCTTGTCGTCGAGGAAGCTGCTCCTCCAGCACGGGGTCACGTCCGCGCCGGAGATCCGGCAGCCGGGGGACTCGAGCACGGCCTCCTTGTCGGCGGCGGCGACGGCCACTACCTCGGCCTCCTCCTCGGGGTCTTCATCGTCGACGGTTTCCTTCACGTGGTACTCTTCGGAGACGGCGACCACAGTCTGGCCCGAGGCGGGGCCGAGCGGCACCGGGATGGCCGCGTCCACGGCATGCCCTGCGGCCCCGGCGGCCTCGGCAGGCTCCACCTTGATCTCGGTCTCGATGGCGTTCTCCGCGTCGTCCCGGACGGTGGTGGCGTCCGCGGCCGCGGGGTCCTCGGTGGTGGTGGTGTCGGCGGGCTCCCCCGGCAGCGTCGCGTTGTTCCTCTCCACGTACTTGCAGCACGAGAAGTGCGCCGCCGGTGTAAAGGCGGCCCGGAGCCCCTCGCAGTGGCCCGCCTCGTCCGCGGCGAAGTCCCTGTCCAGCGTGCAGTCCGTGCCCAGGAGGCAGTAGCCCGCGCCGCCCCCGCACGTCCGCACGCCCAGGATCACGAACAGGCCTGCGAGTGGCAGACACGGACTACCCTGTATGACCGGCTGGCCCGGCTGGCCCGGCTGGCCCAGCTGGCCCGGCTGCACCGGGACGAGCTGACGGGACCAGCTGCTTGGCCACGGCCAGCCCGAGTCCCCTAACGGTCCGGGTCCGGGTACCTGCGGGTACACTGAGAAGGAAAGGGGCTTACGCACCTGGGTCCACGATGGGGAGGGCCTCCAGGGGCGCGGGGAGGATGATGAGCAGGAGGAGCACAGCGACGGCGCCTTCTGGACAGACGAACACCAGTACAGCCGTGAGGGCAGCCGAGGGGGCGCGGTGCACTCGGTGAGAAAATACAATGTCCTTTGGCCAAAACGGCCAGGAATGTGATGTGCGTGTGTTTGTGTTGTGGCTGTCTGCTGACGTGAGAGGCCTGGGACCGGTGTCGGTGCAGCGGCCGCCGAGACAGGAGAGCCGCCGTGCCGTGCCGTGCCGTGCCGTGCCGTGCCGTGCCGTGCCGTGCCGTGCCGTGCCGTGCCGTGCCGTGCCGTGACGGTGCGGAGGTGACGCGGTGACGCACGCGCCTGTACCGTTACGCCCGCTTTCGGCGCGTTTATTGTACGGCTCGCATTAGCATACGCCCGGGTCAGAGGAAATGTCGCTCCGGAGGAGACCGAAACGGGAAGAAAGAACGCTGGAGAAAGTATGAGAAATCGCGTGTTTTTCAAGTGAAAAACGGAGTGCATTTTTTTCGGGGGGAAGGGAGGGGATGGGTGCAGGATCAAATCAGGGAGCGCGATTAAAGAACATCGGCCTAGATGCGGGACTGGGGACTGCCGGTGCCGGTGCCCGGCAGAGCGGCAGCGCCCGGCAGTGCCCGGCAGTGCCGGCCGGCTCAGGCCAGGATGTAGGACACGGAGCGGCGCCCCGCGGCTGACGGGCAGGTTACCGGGTGTATCAGGAGCCCCGGCCAGTTTTGGTTTGAGGCAGTCCCGCAACGCACTATCTCCGCGTCTGGCCGAGCCAGAAAGAAGACGGGACTGCCTAAAACCATAACTGCCAGGGGCTACTGATAGATACACCTGGTATATGCGCGCGCGTGTGTGTGTGTGTGTGTGTGTGTGTGTGTGTGAGAGAGAGAGAGAGAGAGAGAGAGAGAGAGAGAGAGAGAGAGAGAGAGAGAGAGAGAGAGAGAGAGAGAGAGAGAGAGAGAGTGTGTATGTGTGTACAAAGTGTCAAACTTCACCTTATAGAACAGACCACTTTGCCTTGTAATTCTTTTTGAAAAGAATGTAGCAAAAACCAACCGCACTGCTATTAGAATCCAAAAATTTGACGCAAAGGACGAATCTATGGTGACACTGGTAACACCTGTGTGACACTGGTGCCGACTGTGTGGAACTGGTAACACCTGTGTGACACCGGTGACACCTGTGACACCTCGGCCTGTGACACCTGTGGCACTGGCGCCCGTGTTGTGTGTGTGTGTGTGTGTGTGTGTGTGTGTGTGTGTGTGTGTGTGTGTGTGTGAGAGAGAGAGAGAGAGAGAGAGAGAGAGAGAGAGAGAGAGAGAGAGAGAGAGAGAGAGAGAGAGAGAGAGAGAGAGAGAGAGAGAGAGAGAGAGAGAGAGAGAGCAGAGTAGAGCACTGCCACTTTACGTACCGGAAACCATGCGACCCCCTCGCTGCATGTCTGGGCACATCCGGACCGTTCACATCCACATTGCAATATTTCCACACACATTCACGTTCGCGTTCACATCCACACGCACGCACACACACTCTAGCGCCGCTTGTCCGTGGCCATGGCCATGGCTTGACGTCTGTCGGGCCTTGTGTCCCGAGTGCAAGTGTGTGAGACCTGGCTCTGGACATGTGAGGGGACCCGTAGGGGGGGGGGGGCGACCCGCTAGAACACACTCGTGCCGGCCGGCATTCCTCCACCCTCCCCCTCCTCCCTCCCATCCGGCCCATCATCCACACATGACAGACTGGAGGGGGGGGGGGGGGGGGGAGGCAGACTCCCAGCGGCAGCAGAGCCGACGGCAACCTCTCTACCACCGCTGCGCTGCCCGGAGCTGGGCCGCCGAGGGTGAAGTGAAAGCTACCCCCTCCCCTCCCACTACTTTCGCTACAGCTCGCACAATATTCCTCCCCCAAAAAAATCTGCTGTCCCCCGGACCCCGGAGTCCGGAACCCGGAGTCCGGAACCCGGAGTCCGACAGACACGGCCCAAGCCCGGACGGCCCGGACGGGCCACCGGCTGGGCTGCCCGAGGGGCCCGAGGGGGCGCCACTGCCCCTTCTCGATGTACACACCGATATAAATCATAGCTGATACTTTTCATGTTAATTAATTTTTTCCAAACAAAAATTATCTTTTTGAACACGAATTTTTTGTTTTCTCTCTGGCCATAATATCGATTTTTCTGTCATTTTCCTTACTCTTAATTTTTAGCATTTTGTATCGTACATTTGTCTTTTTTGATTTTTTTTCGCAAACTTTTTTTTTATTTACCACAGTGTCCCCCCGGGGCTGCCGAGGCTGTCGGTGCCGGCGACAGAGCCGACGTGTACGATGGGTTGCCTGTCACCGAGGGGCCGACCCGACCAGCGGGCGGCGCCTGCTGGGGTAGGCAACCCAGCTGACTGCGGTGTGAACGTCGGGCCCGGGGCCGGGGCCGGACCGCGGGCTGAGCGGCGGCGGTGGCGGCGGTGGCGGCGGTGGCAACAGCGGGACTCGCATCGGCATCGGCCTTAACCTTTACCGCGGACATACAAAAACGAAGACGGATGCGACACATTGTGGCACTGCTCTTGCTGCTCGATGACGTGCGACTTGATGTGTGTCTTGTGTATTTATTTGGGGAAAGGAGTCTTGTCGCGGCAGGGGCTGTTCGCCCTCCACACGGACGTCTCACACGTTCAGAGGGGTGGGTGTGGGGGTGGGTCCACGTCTAGCAACAAGTCAAGTGCGAAACGTCCAACATGACTTGCACGGCTGTGTTAGGCCAGAGAGTGAGACGAAAAACCTGCACGGCCCCCACCTCACCTCGTCTGGTCCTTCCCTGGAGAGCGTGCTCCAGACTTCCAGACCGGAGGCTGATGCCAGGCGCTGCCAGGGCCTGTTGACGTCCAGAGAGGCGCGCTGCGATTGGCTGTCGGGGACACACCTCTCCGTCTGTTGACAACACGCCACCAACCGGTGTGACGGGCCCCCCCGTACCCCTCCGCCCCTCTCACTCCCCGCACGTCTTCTCAGGCTGCTTGCCTTTTGAACATACTAGCTGCCCGTGCCTGCCCGCCACGCAAAATCAGATTGTATAAAGCGCAGACTACATAACGAATACCAAATATCACATGCCTTTGACGGGACCGTGGGACCAGACGGTAAGCATCTCCGACAGGTGTTTCCGAGGATGAAGTTTTCGCTTCGCCAGTTCTTTGTAGAGACCCCCCTGCACACTTCCCCACCGCTGGGGTACAAAAGCAGATTAACAGAGCTGTTTGAAACACGCATCAGAGGTTTCCAATGAGGCTCAGAAATGGAAACTGAAGAGCGAAAACACGTATTCCAGACCAGAGAGCCGGTATGAGAAACGTTGATGCAAAAAAGGGCTGCGCCAAATATGGAAAATAGCCTCCAAATAGAGTATTCCGGAGAAGTCCGAAACGGAAGTTAGAGGTCGTAACAAAGAAGAAGAACCCTGGAGAAAATATGAGATTCGCGTGATTTTTGAAATGCTGTTTTTTGAAGTGGGTTCCGGAATACTCGATTTCCCATACTTCCCCTGCATTCTTCTTCTTCGTTGCGACTTCTTACTTCCGTTCTGAGCTTTTCCGGAGTACTCTACACACTCAAAACGCCATTTTAGTTTCTCATATCTGCCCTCGAGAGTTCCCGGTCTGGAAATAGTGCTTTTTGTTCTTCAGCTTCCATATCCAAGTCTCATTAGAATCTCAATAGACTATGACGCGGTGCTGACGGACCGTTGGCACCGCCGGGCAATGTTGTTTGTTATTGCCACTGCTTTCTGATCCGAAAGCTGCGCAGTATAGAGACCGATGCAGATTGTATTGTGGCGTCTGAAAAAGTCTTCGAGCCGCCTCCCTACCGCCCCCCTGCAGCCCCCCGCCGCGAACACTCTCTACTAGCGGGAATCTTCCAGAGTCGCGACGCCGCGACGCGGCGCGCTGTTTGACGCTTGTTTTGCATCCCCCCCCCCTCCCCTCCCACGACACCCAGAGCCAGACTTCAGCGAGGTGGTGCGGCGCTCGTGGCGCGTGGCGGCTGGTGACAGCGTGCCAGCGGCGTGCCAGCGGCGAGCCTCCCCTCAGGCCACCCCCTCCGCCCCCCTCCGCCGCCTCCCCTCCGCCGCCCCCCCTCCGCCACCTCACGCGCCGGCTGATCATACCGCTGGAAGCAATTTTATTACTGCTGGGAAATGAAGACATACCTTAAGAAGGAGATGCGCCTCTCTGATATCTATATTTAAAAAAAACTGGCCCGTGTTGTTGCGATCGAGAAATGCGGCGACCGTGCTACGACATACCTTCCCTGAGCCAATATCTGGCTTTTCAGAACTCGGAGAAAGTCTGCGTGTATTTGCAAGCCCACGTGGTCGTGGGGTGGGGGTGGGGTTCTGCACTCGGATGGACTATCAGTAAAGAGATTAGCGGTTTTAGCCCGGCGCAGCGCAACGCTGGCACCACGGACGCCCAGTCTCTACTCCGATCCGACAAATGACATTAGAGTACGGCTGGATCTGATGGCTTTTTTCTTTTTTCTTTTTGTTATTTGTGGAAAAAGAAAGAGGGAGGGGGGGGGGTATTGAGGGATGGCGGTAATCTCGAGCCCGGAGCTGAAGCCTGGGCCCGGAGCCTGGAGCCGGAGCCTGGAGCCTGAGCCCGGAGCTGGATCCTGGAGCTGGAGCCTGTGGCCGGGTGGGGGCTGAGGTCTGGGTGCCGCGGGCCCCGCAGGTCCGAGCCCAGGTCCCACCGGAGCTGCCTCCGGAGGCTCCGGTGCTCCTCGTACCCCAACAGTAGCATTTCTCACACCGGATCAGCGACACTGGGGGACAGGACTCGGACACAGGGGACGCCGACGTCGTGAGGCCGTTTGGAACCGCGTGGACTCCAGTGCCAGTTTGTCGGCGCCCTCCGCCACCCTCGCCGAGGGCCCCCGCAGCCCCTACACACACACACACAGGATGACGCCGCCGACGTCGGGGTGCGCAGGGCCGGTGTCGTCCGTCGAGGTCATACCCAACTCCCCGGAGGGCACGTCATCGGCCACGTCGGGGGCCTCCGTCAGCCGGCAGTGGCGCGTGCCCGCCTCCGAGATCGCCCGGGGCACGCACAACTACATCCGCAGCATCGTGGAGAACATGCGCATCGAGCCGCACCCCGACAAACAGATGATCGCCCTGTCCATCGGTGAGCTACGCTGGCACTCGTTTGCCCGTTCCTGGGGGCGGGTCTGGTAGCGGATCTGGGGGTGGGCGGGCGGGGGTAGGGTCTGGGTGCAGAAATCCCTCACTCAAATAAAAAAAAAAATTCTACGTGCACTTTTAAAAGATCAGACGAAAATCAGAAGAAAAAAAAGTCAGAACATTTCAGAAGAACTTTGAAAAACTCGAGAAAAAAAGAAGGAAAAAAGTGAAAAATGAGATTTTTTAAATCAAATTTTGAATTTAAACCATCGCACGCTAGATCAAGAGTTAGGGACCCCTCGGTCTGGGTGCAGTCTGCAGGCGGCCTGGGGGCGCCCCGGGGGCGGTCTGGGGGCGGCCTGGGGGCGGCCTGGGGTGGCCTGGGGGGCGGGGCGCGATTCTAGATGAGGAGCGCCTCAGGGCAGAAGTGCGTACTCCAGTTGAGACAGCCATAAGCGCTCATAACGTTCAGACACCACGTCACGGAAACAAAAGAATTCGTTGGCCCAGCGATCATGTGTTCGCTGAAGGTTTTCCGCTGCTTTAGCGAGTCAATTTTGCTGCTGTAGCGACCGTGCCTGCTAAATTAGCGAACGTTGTGCCGCTAACGCAGCGATTCATTCCTGCTATTGCTAGCGAACAATTTCGCTTGTTTTAGCAGCTACGGCTGCTGCAGTAACAAACTGCAGTAGCGAACTCATGTTGCAATCCCTTGTTCGCTGATCTGGCGAATACGTTCCCTATGTGAGCGACAGTGTTTGCTAGATCAGCGAGCAAAGCAGAAAACACACAAACCATGATCCGCACCTTGAGTACGGCTTCTAATGGTGGTCTCGGAGATGTGTCCCGTTAGTGTAACGGATAGCAAGCCCGAGAGTGAACTGAAGGGTCCTGGGTTCAAGATGTGCGAAAGGCTTCGGGACTCGGAATTACTCCTGGGTGGTACAGCTCTTAGTACCGCTGTAACGGCAAACATTTTTGCTGTTTTACAGCAAAATTTAATCTCTAAATCAGCGAACAAGTTTGCTGCTCCAGCAAACATTTGATTGCTAGTATAGTGAACTTTGCATGCCCTCCATACAAAGTATGTCCGCTTCTATAGCGAACATTGAGCGCTCAGTTCAGCAGTCACACAGCAACGAAAAAAATTCTCTGGGCGAGCGAGAAAAGACGCGTATTCAACCTACAAAATTCGCTGAACCAGCGAAAAATTCGCTAAACCAGCGAACATTTTTTTTCCGTGCCGTGCCGATTTTCGTCACAAATCGGTCAACATTTTCCGCCCCATTTTTCCGGGGTTCCAACCAAGAGTCCACGTGGTTTATGAACGTGCCCTGAACGTCGTGCTGACAAGTGGCCGCTGTAATGTGAAGTTCTGGAGAGTTCTAGGGGCGGCGGGACGAAAAGCGAATCTCTGGCACGTGTCAGGCGGAGCGCACAAAAATTGTTGTTTTGTTATTATTCCACTATACGGTCCCGGCAAATATATGACGTTGTGGCTTGTAGTGCTTGGCACACTGCCCAAGATTCTGTTTTCTCCAACCGGACCTGGCCTGGGAGACCGAATAACCGTCATGGGGTCAAAGTAAGGTCGTGTGCGGCGAGGCGACCACGCTCATACACTACTATGAGAAATTAGAGAGCTCTGCAGTGTTTACCGTACGGCGTGACAAGCGACAAGACTGTTGCACTTAAAAATATGCCTGAACCAAGCATACGTGTTTTTCTTAGAGTTGTGGGCAAAATATGCAATTCTTCGTATTTTACTGAAGTTTTACCTATACGAGACCCCATGGGGTGTCACCTTTGAAAATACGAGACCTTTTCCGACCTTTTCGCCACCTCTAAAACTCGCATCGTAGGGACTCCGCGATTTTTTGGATTATTTTTTTTTTCACATGAATACCTACTGGGAAACCAAAACGCCTGCTGTGAACTTTTTCACACTTTGGAATCCACGGTCAGTCTAGTGTCACTCCCCGCCCGTGTCCCGTGTCAATCCTCTTGTCACGTCACGCCCCGTGTCACGACGCGTCACGCCCCGTGTCACGACGTGTCACTCTCCGTGTCACTCCCCGTGTCACCCCGCGTGTCACTCTCCGTGTCACTCCCCGTGTCACCCCGCGTGTCACTCCCCGTGTCACCCCCCGTGTCACCCCCCGTGTCACCCCCCGTGTCACTCCCCGTGTCACTCCCCGTGTCACTCCCCGTGTCACTCCCCGTGTCACTCCCCGTGTCACTCCCCGTGTCACCCTCCGTGTCACTCCCCGTGTCACTCCCCGTGTCCCCCCCCCCCCCCGTGTCACCTCCCGTGTCACTCCCCGTGTACCACGTCACCACCGCACGAGGGGCCCGCGTCCCGCGTGGTCCAATGCCCGTGTGCGGTGGGTGTGTTCGCATCGTGGTACACCCGTGGTCATCGCGACAGGCCCGCGGCTTGTGATTGGCCGAGCGCGTGGAGGCTCGTCCGGCCGGCTGACCCGGCAGGACCCGGTAGCCGCCGCTGTCGCCGACCGGTTGGTGCGCGGCCCGTCGGGCCGTGTGCCAAACTTCATTGTTATTGCATTGTTATTTATTGAGTAAAAGATTTTTTTTTTTATAGCAGATGATACCTCTTTAAATAGCACTAGCATAGCATAGCTAAACTAAATAATATGGAAGAAAGAGGTGTCAGCTAGCTTTTACTCCCGATAAGTCGAAAAGGCGTAGCGAGTGCGGCGAACTAATATTATAAGGGGCACCAGGGGGGACCCGTGAAGCCTGGCCGTGAGGCCGTGATGCCGTGAGGCCGTGAGCAGCCGTGAGGCCGCGCGAGATAGAGGTTTCCAATGAGACGTGGAGACGGAAGCTGAAGAACAAAAGCACTTCCACACCGGACACTCTCGAGAACAGGTATGAGAAACTTGAACGGCGTTTTGAGTGAATTCACAGGTAAGGCCGCTTAATTTGATACGGCACCTGCACATCAAGATTTCTCATACCCACTCTCGAGAGTTTCCGTTCTGGAAGAGTTTTTGTTCTTCACCTTCCGTTTCTAACCCTCATTGGAAACCTCTATTGTCGCGCACTGCTCGGGTCGCACTGTTGTCCAGAAGCAAGGAGGCCGCCGGCTCGGCTCCGCCTGCACCCGGCTGGGCTCGCCTGCGCTCCCTTGGCCAAGGGCCTCTGCTCGGATCGGCCCCGCCGCTTTGCAGAGGGCCAAACGCCAAAGGCCAAACGCGCCTTTCCTTTCAAATATCTTCGGCTCCCCCTTATTATGTTCACAAACTGACTAAGAACGCAACAAAAGATAAGTTCTGCTTTCGCAGACACACACATAAGACTTTATTTTCAAAGCTTCCTAAACCCTTTAGAAACTGGAAGACATTTAGAGTTGGTATCATCTGCTTCCTATTTAAATAGGGATTTCGATATTATCTTTTTTGAAGACAGCCTCTGCCACCTCTGCCTCAGCGCTTCACGCCCAGTAAGCTCACAGCACAGGCGAAAGGCACCGGGAAATGAATAAGAGTTAGTGACGAATGGTTGCGGGGCGCGTAGCAGCTGTGACCCGCGTGCTCTCCGCTGGGGCCGCTGACCTCTGCTCTGTCCTATCAGCGGCGGCGGGGCGTGAGGGAGGACGCGGGGTGGTTATCTCCCCAACAGGTACAGCCCAGCCCAGCCCAGGCAGCCCAGACTCTTCCAGATAGGCCAGGAGCTGCGCCGTTGGCAGCGGCTGTGGCTGGGCGGGCCGGGTTATACTACTTGGGCGTGACTCTAGGACGTGGCTGTGCGTAGGATTTACTACTTGATAAGGTAGCGCAGACCTGTTGGTATGAATCACTACAAATAGGATTTAGGGTCTCTATTCGTAGTGATTACTGTACAAATAAGGACCCTACACGTTATTCGTAGTACGAATAAAGACCCCAAATCCTATTCGCAGTAATTACTACGGAGCCATGTCCGTGCCTTGATTTTGCAGTGAGGGGTTTCCTTGAAAAGGCACCATTTGGCCATACTGCTGGCCCATCTGGGCCTGGTACCCTTAAGACTGAGGCGAGGCGGGGTAAAAGCTCTGTTGTGGGAAGGTTTGCTTCATCCCATTTCCACTGCCTCGTCCTCGTCCGCGGCCACCCCCTCTCTGATTAAAATTTTGAAAGACCGCCCAAATTTTCTCAACATTTTCTTCCGAGGAAATGGCTTTCTGATCAGGTTCTTTGGCCTTTGTTTGTCAGGCTGTTCAATTTTTCCAAAATTTTATCTTCTACCGTCGGCTCCTTTTCCACCTGTGAGAGGGACTCTAAACCCGTCCTTTCTTTGAAAATTTTTATGATTCGCTATCACAAAATACGGCTCTAGGGATGTTGTCGGCGCCAATGAATTATTTGCAACAAATTCCTCAATAGAAAAAGGCATGATTCCTTACCCCAAACATCTTCAACTCCGGGGAACTTCACATTCGCGCTCAATTACTCAATCACGCATACTCACGCAATCAATAATACCACGCCGATGAACTGCAGCGGTCGCCCGTGGAGTCGGAGGAGGTGGTGACTGAGGCGCTAGAGCACTTCCTGGTCACCAAGCACAGCACTTTCACTTGCACAGCACGCGCGACACGTTAGAAATTTTGAAAAATCGAAAAAAATCCCGGAGGAGAAAAAAAAAATCCCCGCCCGTTATAATCGGGCTGCCCCACCACTTGTTTTGGTGGTCGGGATAGAGACCAGCCGCTCCCCGCGGCCGGCTGCCAGCTGCCGGGCGCCTGGAGCCCACCCCCTCCACTCATTAGCGGGGTTCGCGCGCCGGGAGCGGCTGTAGGCGGTGTCGCAGGGCGCGCCAGTTTGAAATGCGTCCTCGCCCCGCAACAGGGTGGGGGTGCGAAGGCCGGGTTACACGCTGTGAGGATGAGCTCGCGCCGCCCACGTCCCGCCCACCCGCGCTCGGGGTGGGGGAAGGGTCACGTGGCCCGACGTGGCCAATGGCAGGCTGCGCAGCGGTCCGCGTGGAGGGGGAGAGCCAATGGGCGCGTCCGAAGCGAGAGGCGCGAGATTTGAACCGCGGTAGTGTGTGGTTGTGGTGGGGCGTTCGCCCCGCTTGGCTTCTCTGCCCCCGCGAAGATGCTTCTCCGGGACACCCCCTCCACAGTCAGGCGGGGTAGGCGGGCCTTGGGAACACCCCTCTCAGTGTGAGAGAGATGGGGTAGGCGGGCCTTGGGAACACCCCTCTCAGTGCGAGAGAGACGGGGTAGGCGGGCCTTGGGAACACCCCTCTCAGTGTGAGAGAGACGGGGTAGGCGGGCCTTGGGAACACCCCTCTCAGTGTGAGAGAGACGGGGTAGGCGGGCCTTGGGAACACCCCTCTCAGTGTGAGAGAGACGGGGTAGGCGGGCCTTGGGAACACCCCTCTCAGTGTGAGAGAGACGGGGTAGGCGGGCCTTGGGAACACCCCTCTCAGTGTGAGAGAGACGGGGTAGGCGGGCCTTGGGAACACCCCTCTCAGTGTGAGAGAGACGGGGTAGGCGGGCCTTGGGAACACCCCTCTCAGTGTGAGAGAGACGGGGTAGGCGGGCCTTGGGAACACCCCTCTCAGTGTGAGAGAGACGGGGTAGGCGGGCCTTGGGAACACCCCTCTCAGTGTGAGAGAGACGGGGTAGGCGGGCCTTGGGAACACCCCTCTCAGTGTGAGAGAGACGGGGTAGGCGGGCCTTGGGAACACCCCTCTCAGTGTGAGAGAGACGGGGTAGGCGGGCCTTGGGAACACCCCTCTCAGTGTGAGAGAGACGGGGTAGGCGGGCCTTGGGAACACCCCTCTCAGTGTGAGAGAGACGGGATAGGCGGGCCTTGGGAACACCCCTCTCAGTGTGAGAGAGACGGGGTAGGCGGGCCTTGGGAACACCCCTCTCAGTGTGAGAGAGACGGGGTAGGCGGGCCTTGGGAACACCCCTCTCAGTGTGAGAGAGACGAGTTAGGCGGGCCTTGGGAACACCTCTCTCAGAGTGAGAGAGACGGGGTAGGCGGGCCTTGGGAACACCTCTCTCAGTGTGAGAGAGACGGGAGAGTGACCAACATTTCCACGGCAAGAAAAACAAATGGATACATAGAGACATTTTCGAAATGTTTCCGAAAAGAAATAATAATGAAATACTCGACGAATGCACTATTCCACAAACGGATCATTGCCACGAACTTTTCTTGCGCGTTGTCCTCAGGTGATCCCACCATCTTCGGCAACTTCAAGCCCCCCGTGGAGGTGGTGGACGCCGTTCGTGACAGCCTCCTCTCGTTCAAGTACAACGGCTACGCCCCCAGCGCCGGTAAGTACGGACTGCTGCACGGGCGCCGCCGAGCATGACGCCTGCGGACGCCAGGGTAGGCCAGCCCGCACGACACGCGTGCACTCCGCAGTCGTGGTTGCCTACCCTCCAGGTGCCCGCTCGGCCCCGGCCGTGACCCCTAACTCTCACTGGTGTTTCGCTGCAGGATACCAGGAGGCGCGGCAGGCCGTGGCCAAGTACAGCTCCGTCGACGGCGTGCAGGTCAAGGCCCAGGTGAGCACCCGGCCAAAGATCTTCAACGGGTGGGTCTGCCGGTGTCATGACGTCGTCCCTCCCTTCTGTTCACAGTGAGGGTGTAGAGGGTGACGCAGTCTCAGGTGGTCAGTTGTAGATGGTGGGGTTGACGGCACACGGACTGTTCGGACGAGGCGAGGGCAGACTGACTGTACTAGCTGCGGCGTACCGGCAGGGGTACGACCGACCGACTACCAGCTGGGTTCCGACTAACAGACTGCCACCGGAACGACTGGCCCCAGTAACTCTGGGACCGTCATATACCAGGTGTATCATTGGCCCCGGGCAGTTTCGGTTTTAGGCAGTCCCGCAAAGCACTATCTCCGTCTCTTTCTGTCTCACGCGCCTGGCCGAGCCAGAAAGAGACGGAGATAGTGTGTTGCGGGACTGCCTAAAACCGAAACTGCCCGGGGCCAATGACACACCTGGTATACCCGATCCGTACGCGTATCTATGGTTCAGTCCAGACTCCGTAGTGCAGCCCTCCGGTCGCCGCTCTGCGGGCCGGTGCCCTACGCGCTGGGCATCGCCCCCTGGCGATCATCGCCCCGCGCGTGGATACGCCGCGGCCGCGTGCTGAGTCAGCCAGACCCGAGCGGCACGCACTATGGTATGTGGTTGGTTGCCTAACCAGCGCGGCGCGACGTCTGCTCGGGACGCCGTACCGTTTGGAGTACTCAGACGGGGCGACGAGGCACCGTCTGACACCGGCTCCTGCTGCCGGTCCGGCAGAAAGCCCCCGGGTCCGACGCGTCGGGTCTGACTGGACCCGGCCGGACCCGGCCAAATTCACGCTGGGATCCGGCTTCGAGTCCCGGCGCCGCCGGTACACCGACCCTTCCTTTCTGGTTTTTCGAGGTTTTCACAATGACTAGGCGTTATACATGTTTCCTAGGGCCACGGACACGAGTTCAAATGAGTAAAAGTGTTCAGGAAGTGGGCTAAAAACGCTTGCTTCTGGCGGGGTTCGAACATTGTTCTTGGCCGTGTGTTCCGATGCGATGGAGTCCCAGACGCGCCGAAACGTGCGATATCTGTCTCTCTCACACGCAAAATACGTCGGAGCCGACAGACCCACCCGTTGAAGACCTTTGCACCCGACAGGCCACGGCCATGGGGATCCCTTGCTGACACTGTGGCGTGCTGCTTCTCGTCCCGCAGGACGTGGTGCTGTGCAGCGGCTGCTCCTGCGCGCTGGACCTGTCCATCACCGTCCTCGCCAACCCCGGGCAGAACATCCTGGTGCCCAGGCCCGGCTTCTCCATCTACCGGACGCTGGCCGAGGGCCTCGGCATCCGCACCAAGCCCTACAACCTGCTGGTGAGTGACTCGAGTGATCCGAGGCCGAGTCCAGGGGAGTGACGTCACTCGTGAACGGGCCCGACTAGGTCCGACTGGGCCGCCTGCGTCGTCGGGAGCTCGCGGAGCTGAGATGCGCCAGGGGGGGGGGGGGGCTCGTCGAGAAGACGGCAGACGGAAACAAACGAAACAGCAAGCAGACACAGAGAGCGCTTCGTATTTTGCTGTTCGATCGGGCCGGGGGTCGGGGCCGGCGTGCCGTGGCATATCTTAATGAGCACGTCGGGAGACGCACCCCGCCCCGCCCCGCCACACCGTCAGTCCCAGTCCAGTGAGCAGTGCGACATCCCACACCAAATAAACAAGCACACCCTTCCCGATCGGGGTGGAACTCACGCGAAAAAAGAAAACGTGCTAATTATAGTCTGGTCATTTTAGGTAAGAGCGCTGGGTTGCAGCGGTAGCAGTTGCTTGGGGGGGGGGGGGGGGGAGTGCGCGCCTGGCAGGACCCCGCCTGGGCCAACAATTGAAGCATTAAATTCTACACAAAATGCCATGCATGCTCATAAAATTTTTTGCGAAAATGAAATCTTTTTCACTATTTCTGAGAAAAATAAGCCCGAACACATAAATGCCCCTGTAGGTCGTAATTTTGAAGAGATTTTCATGAAATTTGCAGGGGGTATGTTTCTCGTGGCCCCAAACAAAGTATTGCTGTTTGGACCGCGTTGATATTTCAATCCGTTCAAAATTTCATACTCGGCCCCCAAGTCTCCACTTACCCCCCTGCCTGGTCGCACCTCGTCCTTCTGCACGCGCCCGCAACGAGGGGTCCTTTCACCACCCGGGACCAGTGCAGCTCCAGGTAGTGTTGCTGCAGTTGCTGGCGAAGCAGTGCCATAGGCCGAGAGCTCTTCCTAAAACGACCAGACTATAATGATCGCAGTCGGAACTTGAGACAGAAACGCCGCGCATTCTCTGGGATAGACAATGCCGCATCGCACTATCTCCGTCTCTTTCTGTCTCGGCCTAGACGCGTGAGACAGACAGAGACAGAGACGGAGTGCTTGGATGTGGCAGAGCCGATGCGTCGTATCATCGCGATTGCGGACAGAAGAGAACAGTTCGACGGCGTGCACACAGGCGGAGCGGGGCTGGGAGGTGGACCTGGACGACCTGGAGGCGGCCGTGGACACCGACACCGCGGCCATCGTCATCAACAACCCCAGCAACCCCTGCGGCTCCGTGTTCTCCCGGCAGCACCTGCTCGACATCCTGGACCTGGCCTCCCGACACCGCCTGCCCATCATCGGCGACGAGATCTACGAGCACCTGGTGAGGCGGAGGAGATTGCGAACTGCGCTGCCCAACGCTGCGATGAGAAATTGAGCCGTGGATAACCCGTCGTTTGGTTGGTGTGTGTCGCGCAGGTGTTCCCCGGACAGCGCTACCACTCGCTGGGGTCGCTCTCCAGGGACGTGCCCATCTTGTCGTGCAGCGGGCTCACCAAGCGCTTCCTCGTGCCGGGCTGGCGCATGGGCTGGATCGTCATCCACGACCGCCAGGACGTCCTGGCCGCGGAGGTGCGCGCCGGCCTGCAGAAGCTCAGCCAGCGGATCATCGGCAGCAACACCCTCGTGCAGGGCGCGCTGCCCGCCATCCTGGAGGCCACCCCCGCGGCCTTCCACGAGGACACCATCCGCAGGCTGCACGTGAGTAGCGGCAGGGCGTTGTTGTCATCGGATATTAAATACTTGAATCAGTTTTAACTAAGTGCTGTTACATTACGTGTGAAACTGCGTGCCCACAGCTCCACGCCAGCATCGCGTTCGACTGCCTGCGCCACGTTCCCGGGCTCAGGCCCGTCATGCCCCAGGGCGCCATGTACATGATGGTATGAAAATGTCATCTGCACACCGACCCCATCATTCGGCGCGCCATATCGTCCTCACCTCACCTCAATTTTTCGTGCAACAGGTGGGCCTCGACATGGCATCCTTCCCGGCGTTCGCCACCGACCTCAACCTGGTGAACCAGCTCGTCTGCGAGGAGTCCGTGTTCGTCCTGCCGGGCCAGGTGAGTGCCGAGCCGAGCGGAGCCGCGCCGCGCCCGGAGGGTAGGCAGCCCATCGTGCGCGCAATATGACCATGGCGGTGTGCTCCGGTTCTTTTTAGGCACGGAGTGACCTAGTTTCACCCAAGATCGGACTTTTTTTTTTTAGGCACGGAGTGACCTTATAGTTTCACTCAAGATCGGACTATTTTTTGACAGGCCCTGTTAGGGGCTGGCATTTCCATCCCCCTAGTTCGCAGTTTTCGCAGATCCCTCACAGCCCTAGCCAGTTCTTTCGCAGCCCTAGCCAGCGACCTCAAACGCAGGGGGCCCGTTTCGTGCTTGCCCGCGTTTGTACACAAGAAGTCAAGACCTATTAAGCTGAGGCTAGAGTTCGTGTGCCTTGGCCGGCTGCTGTTAGTAGGCCCTTGTCTATGCACTTATGGCCCTGCGGCCGGGCGGCGATGACTGAGCTTTTGTTTACATCTCCGTTTCACAGCTGTGGCGCGGCGTGGCGTGGCGAGGCGGCGCTGGAGCTGGCACGCACTCGAGGCGTGGCGTGGAGCGGAGTGGCGCGGTGTGACGTAGCGTGGCTTGCTGCGTCTGGCTAGGCGACGCCGGCCCTTCCTGCACCCCCCCCCCCCCCCCCCCTCGCTCTCACACGCATGTGCGTAGGGCTCTCCGCGCACAGCCTCCCGCTCCTGCCCACGTCGGCCCTAGCCCAGTTCTCACGAAGGGAAAACACACAAATGGGCGCTCAGTAGTTTTGTTTCCCGGTTGTAAATACAAAGGTGTTTATAGTGTGTAGTGAACTTAAATTTCGCTCCTGTGGACGCTGCCTTGCCAAGTGCGGAAGCGGCACAGAGCCGATCAGACCGATGCGTCCGAAGTGAGTTCCAGGAAGTGCGCCCCGAGGGGTCCTCAACTCGAGACAATCAGTGTACACATTTTCAGACAATGAAACACAATCATCGATTAAAAGTCTTTAAAAACTTCATAAACATGAGGCTTCAGCTGCATTTTAGGGCTAAGAGCAGCCGTAAACCGCCATAACTAGACTAAAATTTTAAATGTTCTGAAAATTAGTGGCAACAATCGATACAATCAACACAATACGTGTACACTTTTCGGCAGAGTTGTGGACCCCTCGGTGCGCCCGCCACGACCGGGCAGCCGTACCGCCCCGCCCACAGAGCAGCGTCCTCAGTCCAAAAATTTGCTACTGTGGGGTTTGATATTGATTTCATGCTGACGGCGGTCGGTGCGGTCGGACGGCCGAGCTATGGCGGGCGCAGGGCAAGGGTCTGCAACTTCTAAAATTACCGTACCAAGAATATATTCTCATTAAGAAAACTTGGGAATACTTGATAAAAATTCTCGGAATACCGTCTCAATTTGAAGATAAATCACGTAATATATCTGTTTTTGTAGCTATAGTTCTCATTTTCGAGAATATTGCGAATACTATTCCTGAGAATACCACGGGAATACTTGGAGGGCGTACCAAGAATACCGAAGTTGCATACCCTTGGCGCAGGGTGCCTAGGGCGCGGGCCACATCTTCCACGTGCCCCGCCAACCGTTCGCAAGCGAGTTGCAGAGGGGTCCTGTTCACCAACACGGCCAAAATCTGGCCTAAACCTCGCTCCTGTAGACGCTGTCCTGCCAAGGGCGGAGAGGTCACACAGCCGATTAGGCCGATGCGTCCGAAGTCCCAGGACGTGCGCCCACCATGGCCCGCCAAGCGTATAATATTTTTCGGACATACGTTAGTAGACCAAATGAGCCATTCCCCTTAAAATTTTTGTTTCAAGTGATGCTGAAAGTAAAATGTGATGCATGAACTGTACTGAAGGGTTCAGGCACATGATATATTGTAACAATTGCTCAAAATATTAAAACAAGTGAAACCATAAAATAAAAGATTTAATAATGAAGGACAGTGAAAATACAAACATTGAACATGTCTAATCCACAAAATTTACTGCAAAATGGATCTAAAATTTCATACAGAGAGAGAGAGAGAGAGAGAGAGAGAGAGAGAGAGAGAGAGAGAGAGAGAGAGAGAGAGAGAGAGAGAGAGAGAGAGAGAGAGAGGCGTCGTCACGTCCCGGCAGCCGGCTCCCGGCCTGCAATACACAAGCGTGGTTTGGAGTTAATAATTAGAAATTATTAGCAGGGCATCATTTATTGCGATTCCACGTTCTTTCGAATAATTAAAACAAAATCACTGCTTACAATAAAAGTCCACTGCTGACATGAGCGCATCGCAAAAAGTGGGTCCCATCTGCTCGACGAAACGCTCATAACTGACTTTCATTGATGCCACACAGAAATCGAAAGATTTGACTGTCACGTATCCTTCTGCAACTAGAATAAGGTAATATAATTTATACATTAGTCGAGGAAATCTACGCTTGTAGCGGGCATCTCCGTCCCCGTCCAGATGAGACCGGATTCCGGTAGAGGAGAACAAGGAGATCAACATCCTAAAAGTCCCAAAAAGTCCCATCACGCCTTCGGGCCTGAGGGGCGTTAGAAATTTAACATTTCGTTTGCAAAGAAATTAATATATTTCTACTGCAAATTTGACCATTTGCGTTATTGCGCGTGATAGACAATTTCCTTCCGATTCCAGAGAGTATTCTATCATCAAAATCGGTCTATGCACCAAATAGCAATTAAAAAGAAAAGTTAGTCGAGCACTCCAGCGACTGAGATGGAGAAGTGAGGCGGCGTTTCGCCGGAGACGAAGTACCATGGAAGCACGGCTTGGCACGGTAGGATCTATTGTCTGCGCGTCCGGCCGGCCGGGCGGCCAAACAAAATGCCAAGTGTCCTTTCAGTCTTTCGGAATCGCGCGCACAACGCATCACTACCTTAGCACAGTAGCTATGCTGTTTGAGTACTTTTACATTTTATTTGCTAATTGGTGGATGTGCCGATTTTGATGATCGAATACTTTCACCCAAACGGCGGGAAGGAACCAGAATTTGAACTGAGCGCGAAACAGCCAAAATACAAAACGCAAATACGCGCTGTTGGCGAGAACATCTCGCCAACATTCTCCCCCTCCTCCGGGGTGAAACGGAACGGAAACGGAAACAAATGTGGAACTGATAAAAACTTTAAAAGGAAAACAAGAAATTCGAATTAAAATAAACGGAAATACGCGTTGTTGGCGAGAACATCTCGACAGCACCGCAATCCGGTCTCATCTAGGCCGGGGGGGGGGGGGGGGGGCTTACTCACGTGTAGTGTTCTCGGGACCTAGAAGATCACCGTAGGTCTTGTTGAAATAAAAAAGCGTGGCCTCCAGATATTCACGCAGTTCGAGTCCCGTTTCTGGTTTCAAAAATTTCGGAGGTCTTGCCACCAATGCATACCTGAAGAACTCCATTGCGCATTTCAGGCCGACGGCGGCCGATTTCTTCAGATCGGACATCTCGAACGGTTCGGCTTGGTTCGCCTGCGAAACGCAACTGCGCATCGAAACGACTCCGGGCGTCAGCCCAGCAAAACTGCAAGCTTGTAGGTATCTGTGTCCGGTGTCGCGAGGCCCCCCGAGTGTACGAACCCCCCGGATAAGTAGGGCGCGGGGCGAACCAGCGCCGCCTCGCCACGCCACGCCGCGCCACCGCTGTAAAACTGAGATGTAAACAAAAGCTCAGTCATCGCCGCCCGGCCCCATGGCCACAAGTGCATAGACAAGGGCCCACTAACAGCAGCCGGCTAAGGCACACGAAATCCACCCTCAGCTTACTGCGTCTTGACTTTTTCTGCCCTGCCCTCGCCGGCCCTCGCCCAAATCTCAGGCTGGGAAAAGACACAAATGGCGTAGTTTTGTCTCCCGGTTGTAAATGCAAAAGTGTTAAGTGATTTTTAGGCACGGAGTGAAACGGAGTCTCACCACAATTCCCCTCACATTTCTCGCTTTACGTAGTGTGTCCAGTCGCTATACCCCATGACACTTCGGCATACCCCATATTACACGGTGTTTGCCATAACGTGTCACCCGTCTGTTCTCACCTGCATTCTAGAGTAAAAACTTTTGTTTCGTTAAAAAAATTCCGTTCAAAACTTAAAATCACCCACGTTCCCTTCGTAAATGAAAATTCACTGGGAGCTAACCGAAAACTCCGCATTACAAAAATCAATAAATATAAAAATTGCACTAATCTCAATTTTGTGACACTTCGGGCCTACCAGTATTTCACGAAGTATCACATGGTATTTTTTTGTCTTCCTTTTTTTCCCGGACCCCACAGCACCGTTTACTCAGGAATTTCATACAGAATGTGGAGTGCAGCGTGTGCGCCCTATCCCCAAAAGTTTCGCCGACATTCAATAATTTGATTTTTCCCGTCACTCGCCAGTGCTTCGACTTCCCCGGCTACGTCCGCCTGGTGCTGACGGTGCCCGAGGACCAGCTGCGCGAGGCCTGCGCCAGGATCGCCGCCTTCTGCGGCCGCCACCACACCGCCGCCGGCGGCACGGCGGACACCCTGGAGAACGCCGTCGAGAGCCACATGGACGTGGACGTCTTCCAGGAGAAAATGACCGTGCCGCAACCGTGTGCGCAGCAGCTGTAGAGTGGGGGAGAGTGCAGTGTAGTGCCTGGTGCACTCGAGGACGGTCTGTGCCGGGCCGTGGGCAGCCGTTGGCAGCCGTGGGCCGGGCCCCGGCCACAGAGGACCGCCACCGCCACCGCCACCGCCACCGCCACGGTCAGCTGGCTGGTGCCGCCCTCAATCGACAGTTCCTCATATCAAAGCAGAGCCCAAGGGGAAACAACTCCTTTTGCAGTGTATACTCCAAAACTGGAAAAAAAAATCATTTTGCAGTGTACACACCAAAACTGAAAAAACTAATTTTGCAGTGTATACACCAAAACTGAAAACGATGTGAACAATCAACTTTAAACAGAACCTACCGCAACACACGAAAATATTTCTAATGGTTTCCCCTTGGCAGGACCTAAAGTGAATTATAAGTGCCATATTAGATATTAGTTGCCTTTTCTCTAGGAAGACATAACTGGTGAACTCGACATAGTCATGCAGTGTTAACGGGGCATCGCCCCACCACCAAGGTTACATCGCCTAGTGTCGTCCATACACCCGGTGTCCCATTGGCCCCTTGACAAGGTAAATGTAGGCAAGCCCGCATCGCACTAGCTCCGTCTCTCTCTGTCTCGGCCGGACGCGTGAGAGAGAAAGAGACTGGAGCTAGTGCGTTGCGGGCTTGCATACCTTTTCCTTGTCACGGGGCAAATGAGACACCGTGGTATGTTTTCACCGAGAAGCAAAAAAAATAAAATAAAGAATCAATTAAAACCTTTCAAAATGCTGCTCATGTATTTATTTCTTCGCACCGCCCTCCACGCATTGTGTGAGAACCTGTGACAGCCCACGTTGTGTTGTGTCTGCAGTGGAGGCAGTGGGTGGGGCCGGTCAGGTGACATTAGTCCCTCGGGCACTGTGCAGGCAGCGCGAGCTGGAGGGGATACAGCAGCAGCAGCAGCAGCAGCAGCAGCAGCAGCAGCAGCAGCAGCAGCAGCAGCAACAACAGCCTGGAGTGTGCAGGCTGGGCACGGCTGGAGGAGCTGGAGGGGCTGGAGGCCATGCACCGGGCCGCAGTCGTCACCTCAGCGCTGCCGACTGCGTGTGTGTGTTGAGCACGACCAACACCTCTGGACGCACCCGTGCCGACGCCGACCGGGACACCGGGACAGAACCAGGGTGGAGCCGGGCTGAGACGTGCTGCAGCAGGCGCGGAGCGGACCCGAGCACGAGGGATCTCTTCGGCGCCGTGGACGAGAAGTGAGTGTGCGTCCGAGTACCGAGTACGGAGCGCAGGGTAACGGTCCTCTACGTAACGCCCATCGAGCGTCAAAATAACATCCTAAACGGGCCGGGAGCTGCAGATCCGCCCCGCGCGCCCACAACGGCAGGCGGCACTCGAGCGCGGGGTATCTGCCGGACATGCTGCGGAGGCGGTGTGCCGTGATCTGTGGACGGCCCCCGGCGGCACTCGAGCGCGGGGTATCTGCCGGACATGCTGCGGAGGCGGTGTGCCGTGATCTGTGGACGGCCCCCGGCGGCACTCGAGCGCGGGGTATCTGCCGGACATGCTGCGGAGGCGGTGTGCCGTGATCTGTGGACGGCCCCGGCGGCACTCGAGCGCGGGGTATCTGCCGGACATGCTGCGGAGGCGGTGTGCCGTGATCTGTGGACGGCCCCGGCGGCACTCGAGCGCGGGGTATCTGCCGGACATGCTGCGGAGGCGGTGTGCCGTGATCTGTGGACGGCCCCCGGCGGCGCTCGGCGTCTTGTCCAGTCATCCCGCGGGCTGAGGCGGGCTGCGCTCGCTGCTCTCAGCGGGGGGCGGCCGGGGCGGCCGGGGGCGGCGCGGCGAGTACCGGAAGGGACGGCCAGCCGGCGGCCAGGGCACGGACCCCGCCTGGCAGCCTCCTGGCAGCGGCGGGGCCGAGTGGCCTCAGTCTCGACGCCAATCGACTGTCAATCACCCCCCCCCCCTCGGCCCAGCCCGCCGTACGGCCACTTCCGTGACGCGTGCTGCGCACCAAAGGACCACACACGTCACGTCCGCGATATTTGTCGCGAGCACGAACCGGCATGGCGCCTGCTGTCTAACCTAACCTAACCAAACCTAACCTAACCTACCTAACCTTACCTAACCTAACTCAACCTAACCTAATCTAACCTAACCTACCTAAACCTAACCTACCTAACCTAACCTACCTAACCTACCTAACCTAACCTACCTAACCTAACCTACCTAAACTAACCTACCTAACCTAACCTAACCTAAGCCAACCTAACCTAACCTACCTAACCTAAACCTAACCTACCTAACCTAACCTAACCAAACCTAACCTAACCTAACTTAACCTAACCTAACTTAACCTAACCTACCTAAACCTAACCTACCTAACCTAACCTAACCTACCTAACCTACCTAACCTAACCTACCTAACCTAACCTAACCTAACCCACGTCTTGAGCGCGCACCCGTGTCGTGCGGGCTGGCCTACCCTGACGCTCGCAGGCGCCATGCACTGATGTACTTCCCCGATGCCCGCAGGCTGCGCCGGCCGAGCCGGCGGCCGCGGTGTCTCGGGCCGGGCGCTGTCCTGCCGTGAGCGGACGGCGGAACTCGGACACCTCGCCATGTCGACGCCGACGGACGCCGACGCCAACCCGGCCGGCCCGGCCGCCGGCTCCCTGGCCCTGGGGGAAGGCCTGCTGGCGGCCCACACGGCCGGCGCGGACCCGGAGTTCCAGCGGGACCAGCGGTGGGCCGAGGTCCTGGTGGTGGCCGCCGTCGTGGTCTGCGCCGCCTCCTGCCTCTCCTTCGTCGGCTACTGCATCTACCGGCGCGCCAGCAGGCGCTCTGGTGAGTACCTGCTCACGCGCCGATCCCCGCCTTAGGAGTCAACTCAAATAGGTTTGAGGCGGATAGGTTTCCCGAGATTTGCCGTATTTCCCGGTGAGGCCCGCTCTGCCGGAGCCGAGAATCTGGACGGCACGGCTTGTATGGTAACAGGTGGCCTGGCCTCTGTTGTGCTCCCAACACCTTGTGTCCCTCTCACGTGTATGAAAAACTTCTTCAAGGAGCCTGGTGGATGCTTTGCAGAGATCACAGACGGAGAGAGAGAGGGGGGGGGGGGGGGGTATGAACCCCTCTTTGTTGAGCGGGAAGCCTTGAGCGCACAGCTTAAAGGGGTCGTCCATAAAGGATGTCCGGGTTCTTAGGGGGGGGGGGGGGGGGGGTCCTACAAACCGGACATGGGTAGACGTGAGGGGGGAGGGGGTTAAAATTGCCTGAAAATACCCGGACATCTTTTATGGACGCCCCCTTACGTCGCGGCCGCCACCAGTCCGAAGGTGTATCATCGGATCCTGCCGGCGAATAAACGGATGTCCTTGGAGTCGAGGTCGTCGGCAGGGCGGCTGGGCAGGGCAGGGGCCCTTGGCCAGCGCCTCACACGACCCGACAGGGCCTAGCATTGTGTAATTCTGTCAAAGAGCACGGTGCGTGCCCGGGGTAGGGAAAAGGGGGGGGGGATAAAATGGTTGGTTTGGAAAAGAGCTCACCCGGCTATGCGCGGGGGAGTCCGGCGCGTCCACTCCCTCCTCTTGTAGTACAAGAGGAGGGAGTGGACCAAAGGTCTTCAACGGGTGGGTCTGTCGGCTCCGACGTATTTTGCGTGCGAGAGGGACAGATATCGCACGTTTCGGCGCGTCTGGGACTCCGTCACATCGGAACATACGGCCAAGAACCATGTTCGAATCCCGCCAGAAGCAGGCGTTTATAGCCCACTTCCTGAACACTTTTACTCATTTGAGCTCGTGTCCGTGGCTCTAGGAAACATGTATAATGCCTAGTCATTGTTAAAAGCTCGAAAAAACAGAAAGGAAGGGTCGGTGTACCGGCGGCGCCGGGACTCGAAGCCGGATCCCAGCGTGAATTTGGCCGGGTCCGGCCGGGTCCAGTCAGACCCGACACGTCGGACCCGGAGGCTTTCTGCCGGACCGGCAGCGGGACCCGGCAGACCCACCCGTTGAAGATCTTTGTCTTGTAGCTCCCTGGCCGCTTCCTTGGCCGCCTGCTAGCCGTATCCTCTCCATAAGCCATCCCAGACACGGGTCGGCGAGTCACCCGGTGGCGTCACAGACGTCTCTCCAGACGTCCCGGTCCGCTGCTGCTGTCTCCTCCCAGTTGTCGATGACCAGGGCCTCTGCCGTGTTGTCCACCGGGGGTCGGCCCCGAGCGCTGGGCCCCCGTAGCGTGGCTCGGAAGGCCGCCTGGGCACCCTAAGGGGCACCCTAAGGGGCACCCTAAGGGGCACCCTTGCTGGCTGAGTCCCTCACCATTCACCACGTGCCCCGCCCACTCCACCGTGACCCGCCGGATCTGGGGGATAATGTGGCTGTTAAAATTGGCCACCGCCCGGGCTTCCTCCACGCTACGCCAGACGAACTTCTGTTTTTCTTCACTACACACAGCCCCCGCGATCTTCCTGACCACCGCGTTCTCGAAGGTGGCGAAGGCCATGCTGTTCGTCCGGGTCAGCGGCAGGACCGCCGTGGCGTACCTGACGACAGGGCGGACCACGGTCTTGTATACACCCTGGCCTTCGTGTCGGCGGAGATCCTCTTGTTCCTGAAAATAGTGTGGAGGGCCCCCTGCCGGAGGCGACGGGTCATGGCTTCCGTCCGGTGCGCGTAGTAGTCGGCGGTGAACATGACCCCCAGGTACTTGAAGTGGTCCACACCCTCGAAGGTCATGTCGCCCACCTGGAGCGGGCAACGGCGTGGTCTCCTTCGGGCCCGCACGTATTTCGTTTTTCCGGCGTTGATGTGTAGTCCTAGCCGCTGCGCCCTGCGGGCCAGATGCTCCTCACTTCCTCGGTCTCCGCCACTGCCGCGGTGTCGTCTGCGTAGGCGAGCAGCGCCGGGAGGAGGTTGACGTTCTACGCGAGGTCCCGGTAAAGTCCCCGCAGGGCGCTCTCCAGGGCGAGGTTGAAGAGCCCGGGCGACAGGACGTCCATTACTGATGGGCGCTGACAGCCCTGGCAGACCCTGGCGAGGTCCACCAGCTTGGCGGGGATCCCGAGTGCCTTCATCGCGTTCTAGAGACCAGGCCTGTGGGTGGAGTCATAAGCCTTCTTGAAGTCCACGAAGATGGTGTGCGTGGCCAGCCAGCCCTTTACACCTGCGCTTCTCGTTGATCTGTTGCAGCGTGAATATCTGGACCGTCCCCTACGGAAACCACACTGGTAGTCGCCGAGGACGGCCTCCGCCTGGCTGTCGAGTTTTCTCCGAATGACGACCGTAAACAGCTTGTATGTTGTGTTGGGCAGCGTCATGCCCCTGTGGTTGTTGCAGTCAGTCCTCTGCCCGACTTGTGCAGGGGCACAATAAGGGCCTTTGCCTACCTCCCAGGCTCATAACATTAGAAGATTACTAGATCGCCCCCATCGCCCCCCCCCCCCCCCCCATTTTTACGCGCCTGAGAGAGAGAGAGAGAGAGACGAAGCGGAGGTCCGCGCCGCCAACGGCGGAACGCCCCCCCCCACCCCCCGTGCGGTATAATACTTCTGCGTGCTCGCCTGCCTCCGCATGAGAGTACAAGCCGCTGATACATTATCTTTATAGTATTGTTTCTTTTGAGGCTGTGCGTGATGATACATGTATCATCTGCTAAAAAAAAATCGAGCTTTGACAAAAGTTCGACACTATCGATCTGGTACACACTTTCGACAGTCTATTCCTGGCTGGGACACTGCCTCGACCAAAGTGCTGCTGCGTGGGGTAGGCGGGTGTGGTAGACCTGTGTGACGCGGGTCGGTACCGATACTGGTACCCAATTAGACAGAGGAGAGGTAGACTGCGGGTCCGTATCCCGCGAGCACAGGCCAGCGCGTGCACCAGTTGTTGCAAGGGACGGCCGCCGAGCGGAGACCCAAACTGGAGACCCTCGTGTGTCGCCCGAAGACCGGCAGCCGGGGACCGTCCGGCACCGATTCGCACGCCACGCGCCGCCACGCCCCGCCTGGAGCCGGCGGCTCGGCGGAGCGGAGTGGGGACCATCGCGCGCGGACGGACTTGCTCTCCCGGTCCCCCCCGCGAAGACCAGAGCCGAAGGCGTCGTGGCGCGCCCGAGGGTCTCCACCAGTCTCTACTTGGTCTCCACCTGCTGCCGTGCCTCGGCCAGCGCTCGCCGGGCCGGCACATGCATTGTACGTTTTGACAGCACGAATCCGCAGTCTACCTCCCTCTGTCTAATGGTACTCGCTAACTGCCGGCGAGTCGGGTGCGGGGCAGCACTCATGCGAGCAGGATGGAAACGAGCGACTCGATATGTCCTGTCCGCTCCGGCAGTCACAGGACAGGAGGAGGCAGTGGGAGGCAGCGGGAGGCAGCGGGAGGCAGCGGGAGGCAGCGGGAGGCCGAGGTGAGGAGGTGAGGCGTGAGGGAGGAGGCGACGCGACGCATCAAGGCAGCTCACTACGAATCACATTCCCGTTTCCGCGTGCGAAGAGCGCCCCCCCTCCCCAACACACACACACACACACACACACACACACAAACACACACACACACACACACACACACACACACACACACACACACACACAAACACACACACACACACACACACACACCTCTAAAAACCACCACTGGCCGGCAACCTCCCTCGGAATGGCCCGGGACCCCGCACCCGCACCGCACCCCGCCAGCCCGGGTGTCACTACGGCGCAGTAAACACGGTGCGGGCTGCCTTGCGACTCGCTGACGCCTGCAGTATCCGGCACGCGGCGGCGGCGGCGGCGGCACGCGCCGAGTCACGTGATCAGCCCGCCGTGGCCGCCTGGCCTTCGCGGGGGGTGCCGGCCGGGGCAGCGCCGGGCGCCCGGCCAGCGCGGAGAGCGGCACAGCGGCCGCGCCGTGGATGTCATTACGGGGAGAATGAACCCTGTCCCTCAAACTGGCGGCGGGCGCTGCGGGCGACGAGGTACACTCCACTCAACAAGTCGTTCTCTCTAAAATCATCCTCCAGCCAGGAATATTATGGGCTGTCGAAATTGTTCCACATCGATATCGATTTTTCATCGGTTATTTGTCGAATCGGCAAGGAAATCGACATCCGATATATACCATTGCGATATCGAATCGACATCGATTCGATATCGTTTCGACTGTCTAATCCTGGCTTGACCCCGGGGGACTTACCATCGCTGCAGACGGCTGCAGAGCAGAGCTACACGGCTACACCACGCTGGTCGGGGCCAGATTTCTCATACTGTATTTGCGTGTGGCGTCGCAGGGCTGCGGGAGAACGAGCGGTTCGCCGAACGGCTGCGGCCGGCTGTGCCGCTGCCCAGCTACACGCTGGTGACGGGCCTGCCCAGCTACGACGAGGCCCTGGACCAGCTGCAGCGGCGGCGCGAGCTGCGGCGCTCCTCCTCCGCGCAGCGCGCCATCGAGCTGGCCGTGGCCGCGGCCCGGGCCGCCGGCAACCTCATGGCCGTCACCCGGCTGCAGACCTGGCGCCGGCTCTCCGTCGGGGACCTCATCAAGTACAAGTTCCGCTCCGGATCCTTCGACAAGAGCTGACCCCGGGGGACCCCTGGCCCCCGGCCCCGGTGCTGACCCTGGCCCTGAACCTCTACGGTCACCTCGGCGTGCTGCTGCTGTGCGTGTGTGTTCAGTACGATCTAGTTGGATCTCAATAGGCTAGTATTTATTGGTAGACTCTAGGGCCGTTCGACCGACGAAAAGGGCTAATGCTGAGGATTGGAGGACATGGACTTTGAAAATTGACGTAGATGAGAGACTTGTTACCACTAAAGTGTAATCATAATGAATGGTTCATGTGTGGAGAATGTGAATGAGGTGGAAAAAATGCAAAATAAATTTCAGTTTGGAAGTGTGGTTAAGCTGTGCAGAATGAACGTTGTCTGTCTTTTTTTCCTGGTGGTGGCCACTAAAGATCCTTGTCCTAGTGTTCTGGTCAGAGCGTGATGGCAAACCTAACAGAACAAATAATAGTAGTGGAAAGAGGCGTTACAGAAAAATTACGACGCTCTAAGCATCTCATATTCAACACTCAGCTTTCAAAGGCATTGCCGGCATTGCCTTTAGCCAATTTAAAATGTGCGTCACCTGGCCGCTTGTACGATCCTCGAACGAAGCACCCAGCAGGTCTAAGTTAGGCAGAACTGTTTTGAAGGATGAGATGCATACAATAAGCACGACAGAATAAGTCCAAAACAGTGCGTGGAACCAAACCGTCCGTGGGACCCACCACCAGGCCAGCGCCTACAATCGCTACAATCACGAGGTTACGAATCAGGCCCGCGCCAACGACAGTTCCAGCACCACAGCACCCGCTGCAAAGGTTGTTCCGTGAAAGGTCACGTGGTTTGCGAACGCCTTGGAACGAGGACAAATGACAAACGGAACGGAGCGAGGCGAGCGCTACGTGTCGGAAAGCAGCTTTTCACATTTCTCCCCCATCCTGTTTCTGCCCCGCACCCATGTCCGGAAGCCCCGAGTCGTGTTCATCGGCGTCCGCTTGCCGAGACGGCGATGACTTCGGGTTGGACGTCGTGGCGGGCGGCGCGCAGCGGCTAGTCCAGAGCCTGGCGGCCGAGCAGGTGAGAGAGGCGGAGGTGGCCTGTGGATACGAAGCTGAAGCTGAAGCTGCACTGTGCATCTTGTGGACTTTGTGGACCCGGTGCGATGCGGTTCTGTTCTGCCCCAGGCGAGCGTCCGGGACGGCCGGGCGCGGCTGGCGGCCCTCCGCCAACGCCTGGCCGAACAGGTGGCGGCCACCGAGGCCGCTCAGAGGCAGGCCTTCGCCGCCAGGATCCGCATCCTCCAGGCGGAGCAGGCCGTCGCCAAGGCTCGGGGTGAGTGAGTGTGTCAGGCGCGGATCCAGGAGCCACTTGGGGGGGGGGGGATGTACCACGTTTTGCCTGCCTTCAGGCGAAAAGTTCGGCGGGTTGTCTAAATTGCAGGCGCCCTCCGGGCGCCTTGGTAGCATTGCCACCCCCACCCCCCCTCCCGTGGATCCGCGCCTGGAGTGTGAGTGAGTGTGTGAGTGAGTCCAAGTGTGCTCCTATGATCCTGCTACTGGCGCACTGTCCCCCCAGGGAGCTTCCCAGGCCCAGTGTGGTCGGAGACACTGCGGGCGGTACAGGAGGCTGCCCGGGAGACGCGCGAGGGGGTGCAGGAATTGCAGGCCGCCAGGCGGGACCGCGATGCTGCCAGAAGTACGGCGCTGCAGCTGATGGTATGCAAACGTATCATGTAAAATCAGAATTCGATATTTTGAAATAATTTTTTTTATTTTTTTTCTGTCGGATTGCTGTTTGTTTTTCCTTATTTTTACTATTTTTTCTCCTAATGTTTATTTAGCCGACAGTTTGCGTTTGGTTTCAGACGCGCGTGCGTGCGTTAGGTGATGCGGCCGGTGGGGGTGGTACACCATTGCAGGCCCTGCTCCAGTCCTGGGCCGCGTGCTCCAGGCTAGTCCAGCGGGCCTCGGCTGCCCTGGACCAGCTGAGGGAACTGCACCGGTCCCTGATGTCCATGTGCAGCTCAGCAGCCGCGGACGCTGGCGCAGATGACACGCGCCCAGCCCGCGACCACCTTGAGGCACGCTGGATAGCGATGACAAGTAAGGAGGACTAGGGCCTCGTCCGTTGAGTACATCCGAGTGCCCTCCGGGTAGGCAATCCGCGAAACTCTGATATTTGTGTTTCCAGCTTCCTTGGATGGGTTGAAGGAGGGGAAGTCCAAGAGTGCTGGTGCAGTGGTGCCCAACTGCACGACGCAGGGACGGTCATTGCTCTCTGTCAGTATTTTATTAATTCAGAGCACTATTCTATCTAGCTTTTAAAAAAGGTTCGTGTTTCAATTGTCTTGTTCTGCTATGCAGGAAACGGAGAAGCGTTCAGCCTCCCTGCACCAGCTGTCTTTAGATATACAAGAAGTTCGCTCATTGTTGGGGTGAGGGATCTTCCCAAGTCAATAATGTAATGAAATACGGATAAATAAACACAAAGAAGTTAACCAACAACAGTATTTGACACATTTATTTTTCATGAATTAAAATACCAGAGCAATTTCCATGATTCGTAAACTATACATGAGATTCGACATAGCATATACGGGATTGGAAGATAATATTGCCTTGTAAGCTTTGACACATTCTGCAGTATTGGACACAATCATACTCGTACCGAAAGTCAGCCATGGTTGATTGGAGATCTATATGTATCAAGAGCTCTTGTTAGATATGTTAACAAAACATTTGAAGTATGCAACAATAAACATTCACATACTTAGGCCAGCATAATAGATTTAATTTTGGGCACCACAAGAGCTGTTTTGGATTTCCATAACAACAAATAGTAAACAAGACTTAATAAGAGGCAAACAAGGTTCCCACATCTTTGACTGATGCATTTCTCATGGCTGTTTCCAACGAAAAGAGCAGGAACAGTAAAGCGGATGTTAGAGTTCAATAAAAGTAAAAAGTGAAAAATAGGAATGTTAACACCAGCCAGTCCATGACAGGGATCAAATGCGCCGGTGTCAGAAAATCCGGCGACCCAACCGAGCGGCAGACTAAACGAACATTCTGAAATGACCATTCAGTTTATCCCATGACTTTCCCAGGTTTCCAGACTTGTGGGAACACTGTAAGGGCCTGACCATAAGGTAAGCAGACATCATACCACATACCTACATTGTTTCATAGAAACACAATACACCTAAGACATGAATGATTGTTATGGCGGAATGTTAAATCAACTTCCTGAGTTAGCATGTCAGACATGAAATCTGGAACTTAACCTACACAATGAGTGACGGTACCCAAAATATTTTGTACTTCACACCTAAAGGCTAAAAGGAAAAGAAAACAAATAAAAGAACCACAAACCATACCTATGCTACCAGACAACTGCAAATGCACCACACCTTAAATATACACTTTTTGATCTTAGGAGTGCTTGCAGTATGTGTTCTTACATTAATTATTTTTTCCAAATGCATTTGAAATATCATCTTCAAAGGTGTGTGAGAGAAGACAGAACAATCAGTCCATAAAAAACAACATAAAAACCTTTAAGAGAACATTGGTGAGTAATGAAGGTTAATTTGGTTAATTTGGTTTAATTAGGTTTCTCGTCTAGGATGCACAAGAAACTGCACACTCCCATGCCATTGCAGATAAACGATTTTAATAAAAACAGGTCTAAAAGTCAAATCAAAAGATCCAAAGTTCATATTTTAACTACAGTCATAGGCAAAAACGAATTTTTCAGAAAATTTTAATATTAGATTAACCTTAATATCTGCTTTGAGCTCCAAAATTAAGTTGTACACATATAATGATGCACAATGGTTTAGGTTTCATGACATTGGAATAATGACCAGGCCAGTGAGACAGATACATCTTTGTCATTTCTTGTGAAACAACAAATTCAGTTCATGACAGTATCATCTCACCAATAACATGGCAGATTAATTAGGACCTGCATGAAACCTTTGAGCAGGAGCAGAGACAAGCACTCCATATCCTACGTGCTCATAATTAAAGGTCTGAGAATGTCAAGTTACAAGGGCATGGCGATTTTACATTTTATCATGGACACCTGCAAATATGTTTCAGAGAGTCCATAACATTGAGTCTAATTAGCACAGCTAGCAAAATGTAAAATGCAAACCCAACCCACAAATACAGCCTTCAATTGTCTCGGAGGGAACAAATTGTGTACATCAGTTCAACATTACATGAGATAGCTCCATAGCATAGTAACCTACTAGTGTGCTGAGGAACATTGGAAAAGAGAGAAGAAACAATACGCTGGAAATACAAAGACATCAAGTAACAGTAGGGTGAGAAAGACACTTTCCAGCAGAAAGTAGATAAAATACTTCCCCATGTACATAATAACTGCCAGATCATATCAGGAATGTAACTTGGCCCCAAAACAATTGATCAACAAAAACAACAAAAAAAACACAACAGAAAACACACACACACATAAACACACAAAAGAAAATAGCCAGATTTGCAGAGCATAGCATGAAAGTTAAAAGAATGCAAGCAGAATAGGCACATTCCATTACCTTGTTGAACAATACAATCTTGCCACTAATGTCATAAAAATATAGGTCTGTTTGGGCACGAGAAAATTTAACAAAATAAGGAGCAATGGAAAACATATGAAATCAAAGCAAGTGATACAAAGAATGTTGAATGAAGGAAAAATACTGTATGGAGCTTACAACTTCTATTGGTTGTCAAGTTCCCAAATTCAATCATAATCACAGGTGAAACTGGAATGGAAACAGTGGAATGTCTGAACATGAAATCAGTTGGGCTCATAGGAAATAGAATAATTAAAGAGAGACCAACATCTAAACCAAATAGGCAAGTCCTAGGCATAAATATGTAAACACTTACGTACACAGCACTCAAATTATTGCACATATGAAAAAACATGAGTACAGGGATTTTAACCGTAGCAAGTACATCCCCACATCAATGGGGAATAACAAGACACACAAAAAAAAAATAATAAGCAAGCAGTCAAAACAAGAATAAAATTAATACCTCAAAGAACCGCACATAATTATCATGGTAGAGAGCACTTATTTAAATGTACTATTTGTAACATTTAAATGTTGAAGAAGGGCCTGCCAATCATCTCCTTGCTTATGACAAGGCACAAGGCAATCCTACTTCCTTAAAAACCTTAGTGGAAACACACTTCTTTCACCTAACTTTAGCAGCTCTAACAAAAATAGCAACTACAAAGATTATCATGTGCATTTCTAAAATAAGATGACACATTATTTGTCAGTACATTTAACACATAGCCTTTCACCTCTTCCACCTTCATGCAAAGTGCAAGTTACACAAGAAACCAAAATGTTCCTATGTTCGTAAAAATAACAACCTCAGAATTTCATCATAGTTTTAAAAAACATAATGACAAATAAGGATTCCATAGTTTCCTGTAGGGACAAAACACTAAATATGCCCCAAATCAACAGTGTAATTCATATAAAATACTAAATTCTAACGCAATAAAAGAAAAATTTAAAAGCTTCTTCTTTGGCAAAATAAAAGTACATATTCAATGAAAATATGTTATTGCACCAGTTCAACCACATATTAATCAAAAGAGAGAAATATGCAGCATTCAATCACAATCTAAAAACATACAGCATTGCTATTGGATGCAATCTTTTCTCTGGCATCCATTCAGGTAAAACAGAAAATCTGACAATTAATTGGCAACAAAGTTCATTTCATCATCTAAATCGATAAAAAAGACCAATGCAGACTATACAATGAAAGAAGGATACTGTTACCCTGCCATTGCTTACTAACAGATCTCAACATAAATAGCTTTCCAAGTCATAACAGGTTAAGAAGTCAATGGTCATTAAATGTTTTAAGTACCTTGAAAGGGTAGAATCCAATTACTCATAAAGATACGTGGAAAAGAATCTACCACCATAATAAAGGGCAAGAAAAAAGGAGATACATAATGCTTTAATAAATAGTGGAATGTAACTAATGTGGATGGTAACTGGGATATTTGGTGACAAATGCACAGGGTGTACCCCGATCTGACCTAGTTAAATGCCAATTTTTAAGAATAAAATTCCCTTTTTTAAAAAGATCTTTGACACCCTGTGTTACAAAATAAATCTTTGCATAATTGTTAGTGTTGTAAATTGTAATTATTTCATGTCAAATAATTGATAAAAGAAAAGGGAAAGAATGTACAAATCAGTTCGCGACAAATAACACAGCAAGCAAAGAGCTTTGAAAATCTTGATAAGAGCACAGGAAAGACAAATGTCAACCCAAACTCCCCTGTTGAGATGACTGAGATTAAAATTGATCACATGATGTTTGCTGATCAGCTTGTAGTTTTCCTCCTAAAAGTTAAGAGAAATGTAAAAAATATGCAATAAACTGGCACAAGCAGGCACACAGAGTCTTAAGGAAATTACATACTTGCTGTGAATGCATCCTTACTCAATCCAAGCACTGATGCGTTTGTATAAAAACTCCTTGGCTGGTTTGTAGTACAGGGTACGAACAGCAACAACCTCAGGCAAGCGGCTCAGGGGTGCAAAGAGTCCATCTTCAGAGCACTCCAGTACAAGGGCACAAAATAAAACCAGCAGAATGGCAGTAAATACAACCGCAGGAAGAAGATAGCTCGCCCTTAAACGAATTCTGTGGGATGCTGAGTCATGGGCTGAGGTTCCAGAGTTATCTCCAGCTGCAGGAAGATGGAGCAATTATATAATGATATGAACTGCCAGGTGAGACCAACCGCAGCCATCAATGATGAATACATACAGCGAGCAGGCACCACAGCTCCACTGTTCAGAGACAGTCTGCTTCCTGTTTTGCCTCGAGTTACAGGGGTCTGCGATCTTGATGAGCGGTGAGAGCGGCATTGTCCCTCTAGGAGCTGAGACTCCGAGGATGACTGGTCGTGAGAATCCCGTAAATAGTAGTCTGAAAGACCCTGAACTCCACCATCCATCATGTCCAAATCCCTTTCTGCAAGACAATAGAACCAATGAAATAGAGGACAAGGAGGACCAACTGAAAGATCAAGACCACAATACAGTAGTGTAAAACATTACAAAAGGTCCACAGACCAGGACACAGGTAATTAATGTAACTCAAAGTTAAACAGAAAAAAAGGGAAAAAGATTGCTTGAAGGGAAGAAGGAATGGTAAATGCTAAGTTACGATCTTGGAAACACTTGGCACAAATAAAAGACAACTGTACCACCCTTCATCAACATCACAAATTAGTACTAGGAAATAAATTGGCAACAGCAAAAGGGTAACATGCAGCTGCATACAGGCAACCGTAGCGCAAAAAAATAAGGCAAGGATGCATTGCTATTTTGACAACTCCAGCATTTAAAGCAGGGTGAATATAGAGAAGCCACGCACAGAAAATACAACACTTGGTCTAACAGAAGTTCTCACTTGCAGACAATCAGACATCTTCATTCCTCATTTTGGTATCACTCTTTGAATACATGCTGATATCCACATACAAATAGAAAATAACACCCAATTTAAAAACATATGAAGCATACTGTTAAATTGTATAATATATAATATTTTTGTGGTTTATACTAGTTATATCCAATAGTTACTTTATTCTAAATGTTATCAAGGGTTCTAAGACAGTATTATTATTATTATTATTATTATTATTATTAATATGCTATGTCCATGCACACATGCCATGTCCATCCAGCAAAGTATGTTCACCAAACCAGTAAGGAAAACATCTCATTCCTCACATTTCATTTATCTTACGTCAGTCCAGGACAGGACATTGGCTCCTAGACACTTGCTCTGCAGACAGTACTCAAATGCAAGTAGTCAAAGATTCTTGAAGTCAAGACAGAGCAAGATTGCAGTGATTCTTCAAGACCCAAGCTAGTTGCATTTCAAACCCTTTCAGCAAGCAAGCTTTTAATGTCTCACCTTCCACACTGAATCTCTGAGAATAAAGATCTTCTGATAAAATAAACCCAATTGAATTCAAGGTAATGTTCAGCAGTTGTGGATAAATGGATTTACTTTGAAAGTCCTCAGTAGATGTTACATGGGAAGCTAATTCTTTAGTTGCATCATTCAAGAATTCTTCTTTGCAAATACTCAACTCAATTTTTCGGACATTAAATGGCTCCTGGTTATGTTTGTCCACATCCTTTACACATTCTCGTCCTTCCTTTCTATCCTCCTCATCATATTTCTGATCTGTTTCACCATCTTCATTTATGGCTTGTTGGCCACCCTCTGGGCACACATTTTCATTCTCTTCATCTTCCTCTTGGATGTCTTCTAAACAGTCTCCCATGGTAAATTCATTGAACAGGGGAAAACTAGGTGATGTCCTTTGTGCCTCCTTCTTGATGTAGGGTTGACACCCCAAGAATGATGAATCAAAAGCACCAACTCCAGGGACTATACATCAACACCAAAGCAACAAAAAAATAATAGCACATACAGCTTTTGAATTAGCAAAACATAGCAGGATTGGATCCGAAACCAAGAGGGGTCTAGAAATTCTAATACATTACGATTACCTACACTACACACATCTACCACATCCAATTAACAATTATGATAATTGGAACTTAAGATAAGCATACAGAAATACCACACTAGCCAAACCATTTCAATTTGAAGCAAATTAATAGGCCAACCCAAGGAGCGAATGAGATCCTTTTAAAAACAAATTCAAAGCAGAGTACCCGCATGAAAATAACTACCAAAACGAGAACAACCGCTTTTGTTTTGTAGTGAATGTGTTAATAAGGAGTTTGCATGCAGGGTAGTCAGAGCACCCCATTTATGGCCAACAGCTTATACAGAGTTCAATACCATAAATGATAACTAATTACCTGAATTTCTTTGTCTAGAATGAACTTCATGGTCTTCACTGACAGTTTCCAAAAGAGGCAAACTATTATCCAAACAGAATGAGCCCTCATCATTTGAAGCAAGAAGGCTTGGCCCACCATCTAATCTAGAGTCTGGCACTGAGTGATTGGAGCGAGGGAGAAGCCCATAACCTGATGAAAAGTTAAAATGATTAGGGTTTCACAACGCCATCTCAGTTATTTTAACATTCATTTAAATCATATTGTGCTCAACCCATACACTTACAAATGTCTCCCATATCGGTTGGTGAGGAGGGGGTGGCTGGAACACTAGAAGCTTTGCGGCGCAAACTACCAAGACGATTAATCAGGGGCTCTTCTTGACGCAATGGGCCAACTTCTTCTAATAGCTCACGCTCAGTTCGCCCAGTGTATTTAAATTTCGTTCCCCATGAAAAGAAGCTGCCTCCAGAAACAACAGGAACAACCGATCCTGATGGCAGACTGCAAGGAAATAAAGTTATTGATGATAATAGTTCTAAGTTCAATATGTAAAACTAGAAGGATAACCACTTCTCACTTACGTGAAGAACAGCATTTGTTCAACTGCACATCTCCAAACGTGGCGGCATGCAGCTCCAGAAGGACATTTAAAACCAACTGTTTGCTTTTTCTGAAAATAACCAAATAACAAATGGTACAATTTGATAGCAGAGCACTAGAAATAATGAAGAAGGAGAATATGCAAGTTTACCTTTGTTCGAGGATCCTGGTTCCGACAAAATAAAAATGAAAATTAGTTTCTTACAGATTCATGTATAACAAAATTCATTAAAAAAAATAAAAAGATAGCAAGCACAAGTATGTAATAAAAATAACCTCATTGTAGGTCAAGTGCACAATAAACATTTTGCCTTCATAGTTTATTTTATGAACCTCCGGCCAACGAAAATGATGTGTTTTACGAGATCCTTGGAAAGTTAGTATTCCCAGGTGATTGATTCCCAGATACAACTGATTGCCTCGATGATCCTTCAGGAAAACGGGCAAATAAAATTCATATTTTGATTTAAATGAACATGAGAATGAACAGAAATCGACAGTAAAATTGAGTAAGATTTCACCTTAACTGGATGAGGGTCCACACCATATGTGTCCAGGGAACAGGCACGTCGTAAAAAGTTAGTTTCGACTTCTTGGGGGGATTGCCCTACTAGGTGAGTCTGATGCAGTTCAATAATTTTCTCCTCAATCTGTGGAGTTTGTTTCAACAACAATCGTAGATCCTGAACATAATTTCCTTCATGTTCATCTGGATTATAGTCTCCAAGATCAGCTGTGGGTATGAAGTAAAAATTAGTATAAGAAAATAAATAGCACCTCACAAGTTATAAAACAAATGCAACAATTACCCTGAACAACATAGGCAGCCAACAAGGCTGCTTCATTGGAAGTACAGTAGAGACGTCCGTGAAGAAGATCTCTTCGTAGTTGTAAATAAACCTGATAGCGAGTAATTTCTTCCTTAAGACGAAATGGATCAGGTGGGTAAAACTTGACTCGAAAACTGAACAGCAATGGATCAACATCTGTAATCAAAACCAAAAATAAAACTGTGGGAAACATCTACAAGCCATCAATCACAAAACTAAAGCCACTTTATTCCTTACATTTAACTTGTTTCACAATTATTTTGTTCAGGTCCAGCCAGTGCTGAAATCAAATGGAGTGTAATTGTTTCATTCAAACTGACAGAACACAGTAGACACAAAAACCTTTTCAACTGAGCTGAGAGAAGTTTCATTCCATAAAAGAGTATAAAACTTACCCTCTGCTTGTTTATGTCAACATAACGAAGACCAAAGTAATCTTTTTCAACCAAATTTAACTGTTGGCAAACTTGGTCCAGCAAATCTTTCCCTTCATAATTGGCCTGAAACATTAGAAAATTATGATGATTTATATACAGCACCTTAGGACTCCTCATTTAACTTACTTAGGATTTTCACACATTGTGAAGTGTCAGAACATGACCAAACATGACAGCCAAATTTTAGAAACTTTAACCTCTCTAACCTTTACCGCTCATGTTTACAGTCTACAATTAAATTGTAAAGATTGAAATTAAAATGGCTAAATTTGAGGAATGATAACAAAATTGCCATTTGTGCTAGACACAGTGTTTCAGAGCTAATGCTAGGAAAATGCCTTCAACAAAAGTGCGGCAGTCAATACGACATAACCAACACGATGAAGGGATCAGGCATGCGAGTCCAAACTTCCACTCTAGACAAATATAACAAATTAACCGCTCTCCGTTTTGGGAAGTAAACAGTTACCTGAAATTCGCATTCGAGGACCTCTGTATCTTCTAACAAGCGCACGGTGCATTTGAGGGTTGCATTCACGTCGTTTCTGCTCCCGAATCTCAACATCTTGGCATGTATCAGTTCCCAAACTAGACTTTTGTATGACCAGGGGTGTGCCTGAGGACCCAGGAGGCGTCACATTCAAACAACACGATCAACTTTCAGCAAAACCGGCCCATGTTACAGTTTATGGTAGCAAACGGTAGGCAAAGTTTCAGTTGATCATGTTGTCTTGAGCGGCTCGGCTCGGCCTCGGGTCCTCCCCTCTCAGCGGCCAGCGGAGATGCTTGACTTCAGCCAGCAGCCGCTGCCAGATGCCAGCCTGCTGCCAAATGCCAATGTGGCTGCAGAATTTCTCATACTGTTATATGTCGGGTTTGGGCAGAGAAAGCAACCCGCGTCCCCGCGTCGGAATCATGCGCTGGCGGCGCCTCGTGGCCGGAGCGCGACTAACGCAAAGCACACACCCGGGCGCATCCCATTATACGCTGCACGTATTTTCTAGGCCTGTTACAACAATCTTGCGTGTAATTCTTGTTGTTTTTTTTTATTCGGGCCATCAATACAGCTTAACTGAACTCGGTTTCTCAAGTCAAAGGGCGCGGAGAGGCCTGTATCGGTAAACACGAGCACGAGCAGACAACAAACATGGAGCCCCGGGTACCCGAAGCCGGGCCTGCTGAGCCCCTGCCTCGCAAAAAGGCGAGAAATTCGACATATTGCTGCGTACCTCAGTGCAATATTGGGGCCAGTAAAGGGAAGAGTTTTTATCTATTTCCTAAAATTGCTCAGATGAGGAGTTTGTGGCACGTTATTCTCAAAATGGGCAAAGAGAGCCGAGGTTTGAATGCACAGAGCCCAAACTTTCAAAATGTTTCTCCATCCAGAACATCTGATATGCTGACCAAAACCATTTTGGAGGTGACAAATTTCGCAAAGAAACAAGATCCAAACAGGCCAATACACAGTTCTCCGTAAGGCGGTATGGCGGTATGGGAGCGCCGGCCCCAGGTGTCTGCTTTGCGCTAGTGCGCGCTCCCGCCACCATGTGCCGCCAGCGCATGATTCCGACGCGAACCGCGGAGCAATTATATTCGATTCGAATTTCAGCTTGCGGTAAAAGAGAGAATTATGTGATGGGATTGTGCAGGGTATGACTTTTGGGGTTTTGGTTTGAGCTACGCGAGAGGCAGAGCTAGCGGCAGAGGAGTGATCTGGTCGCGTGATTTGACCGGATATCGCGGCTGGGCGACCCGCGGCAGGAACGTACCCGCTGCCCAGCTCCGGCCAGCTCCAGTTAGAGGCAGTCTACTTCCGGCCGGCCGGGTGCACACGTGTGCACCATCGAACCACGTGCACGTTGTCCGCAGGGCTCACGGCTCCGCGTCGGCGCACCGGATGTTATTCTGTCGGTGTATTTCGCAGCGCACTCCGCGTCGAGTTTGTCGTCGCCTCCAGGCCCACTCTGAGCGTCCGCCGTACTCAACCGCGCCGCGTCGGCCACCCAACCCCTGCTTGCCCCCGGGAAGTGTAACCGCGCTGGACGATTTCGCGCAGTTAGGATATCACCATCATGGAGTGGGTGTCCCCCGCCGCTGCCTGATTCAGACGCCATTCTACGCACGTGTCATGTGTCGCTCCAGGGCAGAGCCTAGGGCACTTGAGCTGGCGGGACGCCTGCCGGGGCCGGGGCCCAGACCCTCTTACGGTCTCGGCCGTACTACGGCGGCCGATGTTGGGGTGACAACCTGGCCCTGGGTCGACGCTAGAGTTTATGGCGTGGTGTAGTGCAGTGCAGTGTTGTGTATTGTGTTGTGTTGTGCACCGTAGCGGACGCGGGGCTCAACGTGTCGCAGCTTCATCAGACGCGGTGATGAGGTAAGTGAAACAGCTTGGAGACGCGTTGCGTTTATGTTGTATTCATGTTGTAATCGTAGGCCCACTTTGGTTTACGTTACATAGTATCTGCAATCTTCTCTTGGTATCTTTTGGTGGCGCTGCGTCGTTCGCGGGCCCAGCGGGCCGGGCGGGCGGCAGTCAAATAGGATAGGAAGTGGGGGGGGGGGGGGGGGCATCACCGCCCACCCGACGCCCGCCCGCCTCCTGACTGAAGTTTGTCTGTTTGTCCGCACCACCGGAGCTTGCCATGCTCTGTGTTAAAGCTCTGTAATCAAAAATTAGTGCCTGCTTGCACACACTGCAGCAGAAGACGCGTTGCGTTTATGTTGTATTTATGTTGTAATCGTAGGCCCACTTTGGTTTACGTTACATAGTATCTGCAATCCTCTCTTGGTATCTTTTGGTGGGGGGGGGCATATCACCGCCCACCCGCCGCCCGCCCGCCTTCTGACTGAAGTTTGTCTGTTCGTCCGCACCACCGGAGCTTGCCATGCTCTGTGTTAAAGCTCTGAAAATAAAAATTAGTGCCTGCTTGCACACACTGCAGCAGAAGATTATGAATTTCATCTTACATCATGTTACATTACAACATTACACCTTCAACATATCTTTCCACAAATTCTTCCATGCTGTGATCGTACCAACGCAACTGCGGCGTAATTAATGCGTTTATTTCCGCGTAATTAATGCGTTTATTTCCGCGTAATTAATGCGTTTATTTCCGCGTAATTAATGCGTTTATTTCCGCGTAATTAATGCGATTACTCCCGTGTAATTAATGCCATTTCTTCCGTGTAATACTGCTATGAAGCCTTTGTGCTGCTGCTGCTGACTACAAAGAGTAAGTACCTGGAACAGTTAAGTGGTTTTTAAATAGGCCTACAGGGGAAAAAGCTTTCCACTTAAAAAAAAAAAACTTTTAACGACTGCATCTAGCTTGCCTCCTGGGCGCAGTTGGAAATGGCTAGCGAAATAATCATGGTTTCCTTTCAGGGCTGTCATACCACAGAGGGTGGTCCCTCTCAGAGAGCAATTTTCTGATCCTTGGTTCAATTCCAGAGGCAGGTATGACAGCAAAGCGTGCCACCCCCATGCGTTGCAATGGTAAGCACGGCGCCCTTGTTGCTTGGATAAGTTTCTGCTTCTTGATAAAGTTGTGGATGCTTTGAAGAGTGAACAGCGCGATGCAAGGCTCGAAACCTTGCTGGGGGTTTTACTTAAAATTAATACTCTTTTTTTCAGCTTGTTTTTTCAGGTATAAGTATTTGATATAAACACAATGAGGTTACTGTCACAATGTCCTCTGCTTGTTCAATAATTAACACAATATTGTTGGAGCTTTACTCCGCGGTTATAGTTGTACCTGACTGTTGAATAACTAGTTCATCTTTCACCCGCCGCCTCTCGGTTGCTTTCTCTGCCAAACCCGACATATAACAGTATGAGAATTTCTGCGGCCACCTTGGCATTTGGCGGCAGGCTGGCATCTGGCAGCGGCAGCTGAAGTCAGCCACCCGGCCAGCGGCCCCTCCCCCTCCGTCTCCAGTGGTGGGGGAATACGTAAAGTTCCTTTTCGACCCGAAAACAGAAAGGCAACATGTTGGCAGCGCCACCTACCGGCGCTCCGTCAACGCAGAGGGTCGCACGTTAAAAACCGGAAGTTCTGATTAAACGGTTTATGGACGGTCCGGGGTAGGCAACCCGCAAAGCGAACGCCTGAATGTAGGCAATTAGCGTGACATATCCCCATCCGAAACCCAAGTCTGGCTGCGGCCCTGGAGGGAGGGGGTAGTTGCGGCTCCTCGGTGGGTGCCGTTCCGATCGCGCTAACTTCAGCGCAGTGAGGAGACCGAAGCAGCTCATTCGTTTGCCAGTTTCTTGCTATCATATATTTTGTGTATAAATTGAATTTTTAACCATATAGATGTCATCCAACTCCTTTCTTTCTAGTCCTCCGGGATAGGGAAGGTGATTGGGTCTAGCTCGATCGTCGGGCTGCCTTCTTCTTCAGCAGGGAAGAGAGTAGAACACTGGTGACCAGAACTGGCCAGGGACGCTGGGGAACGAGAGACACTAACTGTTTGAAACAAAGTGGGAGTTCCCCGCCGTGGTGTACCCGCCCCCGCCTCTGACTGACCGGGGCCAGAGAGCAGCTTCTGCTTGTCCTTGATGTTGAGCATTAGGTCGAGGTTGTTCCGCGGCATGCCCAGGATGCCGAGGAAGGAGCTGTCCTTCTGGAACAGCTCCTCCTCGCTGAGGGTGTAGGCCGCCTCGACGCGGCGCAGCGACCTGGCCAGGCTGGAGAGCAGGCGCGGGTGGTGGCATGGGATGAGCGATCCCCGGACCGGCCAGGTAGGCGACGAGCCCAGCCTCACCTGGGCACGGGCATCCTGCCCAGGGCCAGCAGCGTCCAGTGCGGCTCAAGGCCGTCCCTGCCGATCAGCTCCAAGGTGGCGGGCGAGCGCGTGAACAGGCGGCGGCACTTGTCAGCGGCGGCGCCGTACAGGACCTCGTCCCTCAGCTGCTGGGCGCGCCGGGCGTGTGGGCTCTGGGGGCAGCCGCGGTCCGCCTCCCACCAGACCCTGCGCAGCGCAGGGGAGAGAGAAAACCACACGCTGCAGGGCCGGTATTTGAACCCGAGACCTCGAAACCAGACGGCCGGTTCTGAGAATGGCGGGTATCCCCGGCGTCCGCTCACCACGGGCTGGTGTCGGTGGCGGCGGTGCTGGCGGCCTGCTGGCGGCGGGCGGCCAGGTTGAAGGGTTCAGACCGGAAGAGCCTCCCCACCTCGGCGTCGATGAGTTTGAGGCAGCGGCTGCGCAGCGCCACGAAGGCGACGCGCGCGGATAGCCGCAGCAGCAGCTCCCAAAGCCGGGCGTCACGCTGGGACCACGACTCGCCCCCGTTGGACATGTGGTGGAAGCTGTGGACATGGGGCACGGCAGGCACGGCAAGGTTCGAGTACCAGCGGGGGTCCCCCAGGGGTCCTCACCTGCGCCGCCCCGCCTCCCCCTCCCCCAGCAGCAGCGTGTGGTAGTCCCTGGCCAGCAGCACCCGCAGGGCCACCAGGTTCCGCTGCAGACGGCGCTGGCCGGCCCGCAGACCTGGCTCGATGATACGCCGCTCGCTCCTGGACAACTTGAACGAGATCCACTCGTTCGTCTGCGAGCGGGCGTTAGGGGCGGGCTAGGCACACGGCGGCCACGGCCACCGGCAGGGCGCGCAGCTGCGCAGCTAGCCTACCTCGATGAGGTAGGAGCAGTACAGTATGAGGGTGCGCAGGAAGCGGTCCACGGCGGCGGTGTGGAACAGCTGCAGGAAGTCGGCCGGCAGCTCCGGCTGCACCTGCGGCAGCACGGCAGCGGTAGTGCCGGGGGTTCCGGAGGCCGGGGGCATGCCGGCGGCCGTACCTGGAACAGCACGACGTCCTTGACGTCCCGCAGCGTCACCACGTCGGGCTGCCCGGGGAGCACGCGCCGGCGCCAGTGCCGCTGGAAGCGGATCTGGTCCAGCGTGTCCACCACGTCCTGGAAGGTGACGTCGAGGTTGGACAGCAGGCAGCCCGCTCCACCGCGCGCCGCGCGCGCCACCGACACCCTGCTCACTCCCCGGGCCGCCGCCTCGCGGGGGGCCGACTCCTGGCTGCAGGGAGGTGGTGAGGACGCCGACGACGGACCGTGACCGACAGCGACAGGCGGCGGCGTCCCACCTCAGCAGCACGATCCCACGTTCGTTGTCGTCCCACTCCCAGACACCCGCGGGAGCCGCCGGGGGTCCCGGAGGACCCGGAGGACCCGGAGGACCCGGAGGACCCGGAGGACCCCGGGGAGGACCTGGACTGCTCCCCGGCGCTGCCATCTCAGAGCAGCTCCCAGAGCCTCGGCGTCACCATGGCAACGGGACGTAGCTTTCGTGAAATATGTCGTGTCCAAGAGTCAGACCACTAGCAAGACACCACGCGCCTGGAGGGTAGGCAATCTCAACTCCTCCATGCTCACCAGTCGTGCGGGCTGGCCTACCCCGCCATTCGCAGGCGTTCCCCGGCCAGTGGACCCACGAAGCTCCAGAATCCACCCCAGGACTGGCTTCAGCAGATCAGAAATCGCAGGGTCTTTGTTTATAAGGATTTTATTGCACATCAGAGGAATGCCATCCATGTAAAGTGTATTACATGACTCCACAAGAGACGAACACTGACACTTAGTGAAATAAAGAAGTCATTCATACATTTGGGTATAACAGATTGCAGTTCTAGAGTTTCTGACTCTTTCTACCAAGTCCAGGTAGAGATATTTCCTGTATCTACTAAGCTGATTTCTAAAAACCTAATGGTAAATGTATATTGATTATGTAGACTTTGCCACAAAATGTCTGAAGAAAAATATAAATCAGCAAAAAGAAACCTAATTCTTCGAGCTGAAGGCAAGGGAAGGGACCTCCTCGTCCCCTACCTGCTTCTTTGGTCAGGGTGAAACAGGGTGGAAACTGGTTGTCTCTTATTGCCTCTCTCAGAACATACTTAGAGCATTCTAGAAAAATAATTGTATGAATACCACAAGGAGGCTTGAATTAAATACATCCACGACAAACAAAACTAAGATTGAAAACAATATTTTGAGATAAAACATTTAACAACAACAAGTAAAATTAAAAGTTCAGCTGAATCAAGATTTTAAAACCTTGCCTGGTTTCAGACAGAAACCAGAGGACTAGACATGATTTTCGGTTTTAATTGTACTTTGGTTTTGACAACCATGGTATGGGATGGACAGGATTTATCGCTATGTTTGTGCAATCACAGATTTGAATAACCAATAAAACAATAAATCTAATAGACTATCAGTAAAGTATGGATCAATTGCAAGTCAAAGTAAGAGAAAACACAGTCAAAGGGAATGATATTAGGCATACATTTGTATTTCCCTTTCGACTCCAAAGTTAAACTGAAAAGCCATAAATTTTCTTAGGCTACAGGAAACACTAGGAAGATCACACTATATTGTTATTCTTAATACTGATCTGTTTTTCATCTTTGGGGTTCATTGATAGTTCAGCTTAAGTTAAGATGTAACTATGCCATAGTTACTAGGTAAAATGGACTTGGCATCCTACTAAATACCACATATATAACCCCATGGTTAAAGTGATTGAACTTTGAGCCAAACTGAATTAATTAAGCATATTTTTTTTATGGTATACCTGACTAGATATTGAATCTTGTCCATCAGAAGCAATCCATAATTTTGCAAAGTAACAGTTTTAAATTTAAAAAATCACATTCTATCACAAAAAACGAAAGCATACCGAAGGCTCACACATCACAGACCTCTTTTTTAGGTTTCACTGCTTTCAGTTGATTCTGAGCCAAAGATTGATTCTGTGCTGGTGGTAATTTCACTGACGATGTTGGCATGTGATAGTGAAGCCACCCTGTCTTCATCAGTTGCTGATGCTGGTAGGGTGGTGCTTGTTGCTGATGCTGTAGACATTGCTCTTTGTGCCTGATACATCGACTCAATCAAACTGTCAATCTGGGAACTAGAGGTGGACATTTGACGAAATTGTGAGATATATTCTGGGAAAGGTCGAGAGGCAGGTGGAGTATGTTGTGGTGGAGGGACAGTACCCTCCTCACCTGAGTCATCTGAATCATCTCGATTGGCTTGACCAGTGGGAGAGTGAAACACTGAATCTATGTAGGCTTGACTTGTCGGTGAGACAGATCCTGAGCTCCTGTGCCCACTGAATATACGTCTGCTTGGTGTCTCAATGTATGCGTAACGTGGGGGTTGCTGAGGCATTCCAGGACGTGAAGCTGGGATGTGTCGGCCAACAATCACCCGTGTAGGGCGCCCAGTGGAAGATCCTGAAGGTCTCTGAGGTTGAGCAGTGGAAGTTGAAGGATCTGCAATTCTGTTCAAAGTGACAGTGACTGTGGATTCCGAGGATGTTGAGGACGTCACAGAGGAAGTATCATCAGATGGAGAAGCGGGTGAATCAGGTATTAGTGGGGCAGCAGGGGCAATGACTAGTGGCGGTGGTGGGCTAAGATTGTCATGGATGCGGAACATGCCACGTGGAGCCATGTCATCTATGTCATCACTGCTGGTGGTGTCATCATCTTCATCGGCCATGGCTTCCAAGTCCTCTTCTTCAGGCTAAAATAAAGAAATGTATAAAACCAGAATAAATACCGAAACAACAAAAATACTCTTATGTGGTCTGAAAGGTATTTTTACTTACATCATGACTGGTTTTTCCAATAGGCAAAGGGTTGCCAAACATCTGTCCCAAACTGGCTTTCTGTTAACATATGAAATTTTAAAAAATAAAAAAATAAAGAGTAGTACAACGAAAACCAGACATTTCTTTTTTTAAATAGAAAGTCCATAGATATTAAATATTTTAAAGCAATTCAATTTCCTTTGTTGATATTATCGAGACTGGGGACCCTAAATTCACGTTAACCTCATTTAAACAAGCAGTACAGAGACGGGTAGCAATGGCTTAAGAGATTTCGACTTTACCACTTGAGGGCACCAAAATTTTGTCTGCAAACTTGAAAACAAGTTAAGGTGAGTTGAGGTAGCAGAAGGCAGATGGGGCCTGTACCTACCCATTCCCGTTGTTCCCGCTCCAGCTCGATAATTTCAGCCTCTTCGTCGACCGGAGGATCAAGTTCGCCCCAGAAAGGACACATAATGTTCGGTCTTAAACTTGGGAATAACGGTATCGACATGACTAGTGTCTCGTCTCGTACGAACGTTCAGTTCAACGCAGCATTTGCAGCATTTGCAGACGCCAAGGGGCGTATAAACACAAAACAAAAACAAATATGGCTGCAGAAGCGAGCCATAGACATCTATAGTCCATCCAACATAACATGGTCCCGAGTTGAGTTATTCTCAGCTCAAACCTGCACGCTGTGTAAATGTGCATTATTTGCACCTCAGTCCCATACCGCTGACTTTAGTTTCGGAAAACAACCGTTACTGTTTTTTACAGTAATTCAGTGATTGGGGTGTTCGTAAAAGAATCGAAAAAGTCTATCTAGACTTTATTTTTAATTGCCCAAGATGTTGCCCAGGAATGCCGTTGCAGCAATTGCCCGAAGAGGTTATGATTTGCTGAGAGCAAACACCCCTCAGGTTCATCCGTTTTCCTCTAAAGCCACAAGTCAGGTACAGTAGTTTTAGTCAATGCTAAGTCTATGAAGTCTTTGATTTGATTCTCTGATAGAATGCTTCGAACTGTATTTGATACATGTGGCTGATTTCAGGTTGTTGTGGCTGATGATGGCAGGACTCTAGTTTGCTGGCACCCCGAGCCAGAAATTCTGTATGAACATTCATTACCTTTGCCAAAAGAAAAGGAACCCATCAATTCAACAATTAAATCATTGAATGTGAATGACATCCGAGATGTGTCTCGTTTGAATGATATGAAAGAAATGCTTGCTCGTGAAGAATTAATGAAGATGACATACACCACAAAACATCGTTGGTTCCCTCGCCTACAGAAAAAGAAAGCCAAGAAAACCCCTATGCAACGTCCATATCTTTAAGTTCGTGTTAAGTGTAATCTAATAAATTGTCTTAGTCAGCATAAAATAAATTAGCTTTAAATTGATTATTTGTTCCTTATCTTGTGTTATGCTCAGAGGAAGAGGAAGAGGCAAACTCAATGTCAGTTCTATGATTTTATTTGAAGTCAAATAAAAAAAGGAATCATTTCACTTCAGACCAACTTATCAAAGAAATCAAGTTGAAATATTTACAAATTCACGATTGAACCATATACTAGCAATGCTGATGTTTACCCCATGTTAACACTTATAGAGACTTTGACATTTAATCAAAAAATGACAAGATTCAGATTGCAAGTAACTTAATCATGAACAAAAATTCTACTAATAAATGAATACAACTGAACTATTGTAGTGTAATATATGTTCACATACAGATACAATAGGAATACAGAACACCTTAAAAGAATTGCAGAAAATCGACTAACAGTAGGACTTCTTTGATAAGTACAACATCCTAGCAAATGTACAATGTTGAATTTGAAATCAATTCAACTTAAGAAGCCAGCTCAAAATATAAACACAAACCTTATTACATTGAGTACTAATGTAGTTAAATTAAAAGTGTAACTTGTCATCATCTAAAATACATCTAGAACGGCACACAAAGATGAGATGCAATTTCATTTTCACTCATAGTTTGTCACATCAGTCATCACCACTACTGATCTGGCCTTCCTCTTTATCGCTGTCAATTTCACATTTAAGTTGCAACCTCTTTCCACAGCTTAGCCGATACTGATGACGGTCTTCAAAGGCAGTTGACACATTAGGTCCAGCAATAACCACACTCACAATAGCGCGGTCTTCTGTTCCAAACGTCACATGCTTGTCATCGCCCCATTTCATCTGACTCACCTCCAAGGCAGTTGGCATGCACGTGGCATTCTGAAGACCACCGCTTTCAGGCTTACCATCATACTTCCTCTTGTGCACAGACCTCATTGGACTGTCTTTGAATGCAGTCGGCAGTTCCCTCCCAATTCCAGCAATGAAGCTGCTCTCAGGGAAAGCTGCCAGAGGTGAATATCATTCAACTCTACGTTTCTTGACCAAGGATCCCAACTAAGCAAAGAGAAAATTTGTGTATTCACATGTGAGAAAGAAAAAGATAAAACACAACACAAATGTAAGCAAATTATATCAGATATGTATACTTACAAGATCAGAAATGGGCAAGTTGTTGGTTAAAGATGTTCCATTATCCTCATTTGAGTTAGGTGGCAATGCTTTATGTTTCAGATTGCGGTGCTGAGGGAAAGTGGGCATCATTTTTGGTTCACAAGCTGTAAGGAACAAAGAACAGAATAGAATGACTGTTCCTGGAAGTAAGTACAAATTCATGTGGTTATAAAATGGAGGAGAGGAAACATACGCAGAGGGGCTTCTTTAAAGTATGAGCTTTCCAAGCACTCTTCTGCTGTGGCTCTTTTCTTAGGATCATACATGAGCAAGAAATTTAATAGACGTAAGCCACTTGAAGAGAGCCAGGGGAACCTTTGCTTCAGATTATTATATGGTTGTTGACGAAGAGTAAAGTTTTGAACAGCTGGCAAGGATGAGAACTCCGGCCAAATGTTGTCAGAAGGTGTACCTAACAAATCAACAATCAACTCCAACTGTCCAATTTCAGAGCGTCCAGGCAGCAGAGGCCTATGTCCTGTAATCAAACACATGATAAGACACAGGATCATCACTAGCAAGCAATTGCTTTAGTTTACGCACACATACCTAGCAGTTCTCCAGTGATGCATCCTGCAGCCCAAATATCAACAGCAGTAGTCTGGTGTGGTGCTTGGAGCAGAATCTCAGGGGCTCTGTACCATAATGTTACCACTTTCTGAGTCATCTCACCAGGAGGTACACTATACCATCGTGCCAGGCCGAAATCCGCTGTAAAACGGTATAATTAAGAGAGGTCCGAGACATTGGGTTTTCCTTACAGGGCAGAGAGAACACCTACCAATTTTGACACAACCCTTGTCAGTCATGAGTAGATTTGACACCTTGAGGTCACGGTGAACTATGAAATTATTATGGAGGTATTGGAGGCCACGGAATACTTGGATCATAATGCATTTCACTTGGGACTCAGAAAATGGAGTTTGCATGTGATCCAAGAGGCTAGCAAGATCTTGCTCACAATACTCCATTACAAGGAATATGCTGAAATAAAACATGGGCATCATGTTACAGAGGATATTAATGTATTATCACGGCTAAAAAAAATGTTGAAAATTGTTCTTGTCATTCTGCCCAATTATACCTTTCAAGGCTCTTGCCAACGACCACTTCTTTCAGACGAACAACATTTTCATGGGTGCATTGTAGCAAAACCGAAATTTCTCGAACTCCACTGACGGGTAATCCATCCTTCTCATTTTCCATCCGTACTTTCTTCAGAGCAACAACTTTATCATTTACAGTGTCACGTGCACGATCTGAGAAGGGAAACAATTCAAGATCATGTGCACTAAAATTGGTACTATTTACTAAATGTTAAGTCAATGTCGGTTAGGTGATTAACAGGTTCATTGAGCAGTTATCTCCTCCGAATCCAGACTAATACTCACAGACAATTCCATAAGTTCCCTCCCCGATGCGATTTAACTTTTCAAACTCTGACACAAAGCGGCACCGTCCAAACTGTAAAAATAAACAGCGATGTAACAATTTGGTGCGCCCTAAGGGAGTATCCTCAATGGGGTGCTGTGAAGAGGATTACCTACCAAATCTTTCTCTGGGATCTCCATGGTCTTGCCTGTCAGGGACGTCAGGATTCCCTTCTTCTGAACAGGCTGTGTGGGGTCCGAGCCCGCGTACCCAACGTCGAACGTAGGCTCTCCAGCCCCCTCCGACGGAGCTGGAAACAAGTACCAAGTCCATGACAGATCATAGAGCAGACACAGTCAGCGCAGCACATCCACACCACTGCATGTCGCCGGTAGGTGTAGGGTAAGGGTAGGCTAGGCCGGTACCAACAGAGTACTTTGGTTATCACGTCAACTTACCTGGAATATCTGGCTCCGGCATTTTCCTGGCTAAAGGGTAAACAACCCTAAGCTCTAAGTGGGCAAACTAAGTGTGTAAACAACAAAAATTGCCCCAAACGCCGGTGGTCGCTGTCCGGAGAAGCTGCTTTCTGCAGAGCTCGAGTTTCGTTCTGCAACTGTTTTGTTTGGGGTACGCTCTTCACGAGTGACATGTTCCGCGTTTTGCCTTTTCTTCTTCTTACGTAAGATTTCGAAATGAAACAAAAAATTTAACAGACCATACGGGAATACCAAAATACGCCAAAATAAAATTGCAGATTTATTTCAGAAAACTGTAACTCACAATTCGACGAAGCATTCGATTTTTTCTACCTATTCCGGTGGGTTTGCGGACGGTTGTGGACTCTGCGGGGGGCGGGGGACTGGAGGGGAGAGGGGCCATGAACATGAACTAAACCGCGAACGTATCCGGGGTCTTGCCTCCATCTTTTCTCCGTACGTGCACCATCACAATTCACGGTAAGAAAGGTCTTTGCCAACGGATTTTGCGTGTCTTGATTTGAAGGTAACGCTATTTGTTCCCTCGCGTCCGCGTCCTCCATTGCAAAGTGTTCGCACGTCGGAATTGCTCGCTGTCGGGCGCAGAAGCCGCTTTGAATGGCGTTAGAGTTACAGTCCGGTCCCCACATGTGCGTGTGCACTGCGCTGCGCACTAGAGGCCCAGGCCCATGCCGTGTAGGCTCAGGCTGTCCCGTCCCTTTCGGCCCAGAGGCCCCGGGCTCCAATCTGTAGTTTAGTTCCAGCACAGGAATAACGTAGGGGCTTTGACTGACGTCCGCCGAGGGTTCCACGACACAGTATCGGCGTGCAGGAAGAGTCGTCAGAGTGTCAGTGAGAATGGCGCTTCAGAAGGGGGCTCTTTGTCTGACGTTGTTTCGGCGCGAAACTTCACCTCGCCCGCTTTGCTGTTTGTTTAGTTTGGGGTTGACGGGGAGCCGTTCACCATTGCTTGGGGCTCGCGGAGGCAGCGGGTGACAACTGTCAGTTGGCAGTGTGGAGTATTGACATGTCCATGACCAGTTACATAGTGATGGTTGCTTGCAGGTCCGCACACAACCATGTCTTCTGACCAGGACCGCGCTCCCGACGTCAACGACGACGTCGAGTCAGTGGAGGATGTCGAAGATGAAAATGCCGACTCCAATGACATCACACGGCAAGTCCTCCGTCAGGCTGATGTTCTCGCTGCTATCCAGGGCCAATTACGGCAGGAGATGATGAACGTGAGTGAGCCATGAGATTTTAAGTTCTCTTTGCTTCTACTGCTCAGTCGTGCTTACCTTGTCTCTTGTTACAGTCTATGCCACCTCAAGTGAAACGGCGGATCAAAGCTCTCAAGAAACTGCAACTGGAGGCCACAAACATTGAGTCAAAGTTTTATGAAGAAGTGCATGCTCTTGAGTGCAAGTACCATAAGTTATATCAGCCTTTGTACACTAAAGTGAGTATTCTGTAATGTTTAGCATACCCAAATCATTAATTTCTCTTCTAACCAGTGTGTTTTTGACCCATTTCTAGCGTGCCAATGTTATCTGTGGTCTTCATGAGCCGACTGATGAGGAGATTGCAGGAATGTCAGATGATGAGAAAGAAGACGAGTTGTGTGCGGATATCAAAGCAAAGGTCAAGATTGAAGATCTGATGCCCCCTAAAGACCAGAAGGCAAAGGAGGAAGCAGAGTTAGTACTTCAATCTGTTTATCTCTATTCTTCATGACTAACAGGAATTTTATAACAAGCCATTTCTTTTCCTCTAGAAATATGAAAAACAAAGATGTTCAAGGAGTTCCTGAGTTTTGGTTGACAATTTTCAAAAATGTTGCTCTGCTGTCAGAAATGGTGGAGGAACATGATGAGCCCATCCTGAAACATCTCATTGACATTCAAGTAAGAAATTCTCTCAAACTGCACATCCCATCTTGATAAAAGTTGCCTAGATTACTTAACAATTCTTGCTTGCAGGTAATTCTGCTCGAGAAGAACCCAATGGGCTTTGTTTTGGAGTTCCATTTCTCCCCTAATGAATATTTCACCAACTCTGTCCTTACCAAAGAGTATGAGATGAAATGTACACCTGATGAAACTGAACCCTTCTCATTTGAGGGCCCTGAAATCTACAAATGCAAGGTAATGCAATACTTCAGTATCTGGTCATGTGCCTTAGGGATTCAAGTTGAAAGTTACAAATGTTTTTTCTCTTTTCAGGGTTGTATTATTGATTGGTGCAAAGGAAAGAATGTTACTGTCAAAACCATCAAGAAGAAGCAGAAGCACAAGTCGCGTGGTTCCGTGAGGACGGTCACAAGAACTGTTCAGAATGATTCATTCTTCAATTTCTTTAATCCTCCCATGTGTAAGTCCATTTTAAATTTTTGATCTTAAAGATTTATCTTCACCAAATTTTACTCTTACTTTCACAGACCATTTGATGCTTTTCCAAAACTGACTACTTCATGATTATTTATTCTTTTTATTGCAGTGTCGGATGACCCCGAAGCAGAACTTGATGATGATACTCAAACTCTTCTAACATCAGACTTTGAAATTGGACATTACATCAGAGAAAGGATTGTCCCACGGGCAGTTCTTTACTTCACTGGTATGTAAAACTTTCTCACTACACCAATTTCCATACCTTGTGCTGCTATTTTGCAAGCATCTTATACTTTCAGGTGAAGCACTTGAGGGAGAGGAGGACTATGAGGAAGATGATAGCGAGGAAGAAGATGAAGAGGATGAGGAAGAGGAAGACGAGGACTACCCTGCCACAAACAACAAAAAACCTCTTCTGTCTGCAGCACAAGGACAGGTTCCTCAAGGTGACTGCAAGCAGCAGTAATTGTGATCAGTGTGTCAATCAATGTGGAGTATTGAGTAGTTCCAACAATCATGCATTTTAATGTTCTCCTTGGCTATGTTAAATTATGGTGCACAAATGGAGGCAGCCTTGTATGGCCTATTACCTATTCCATTTAGAAATTTCTCTTTGATTAAACTTTGTAGAGATGCAGATGTAAAACCCAGTGATTGAGACGGAGTATGAAAATTGTATTTATAAGTGCGAGAATATTAAATAAACCTGTTTTTTTAGTAAGCTGTGTATTTTCCTCAAGTTCTTGTAATTTAATTCACTCCTTTAATTTCATGGGATCTTGTATGATGAATGCCAAAGATTTAGCAGAAACTGTTTCAAACCTCCTATTCATGGTTGGCGCCATTTATTACCGGGTGTCGTTATTTTGATTTTGACATGACGGGAGGTATCGGTCGGATTTTAGCTGGTTGGGTTAGTTAATTGCGTGTGTTTGATTCCCGTGTCGCTACAGCCTCTCGCTCGGCTTCAAATCGAACCGTTGCGCAGGCGCGGCAGCAGTGCGTGACTGTACGGAGCAACAGGTTGTATTTCGGACCCCCCGCGTCGTGCGGCGTAAATTTTGAATGGTGGATTGTACACCACGCATCCACCGCTGACGCCTAACGCTGCCGCGTCCCGTAAAGTACTCGCAGAACCTGGGCTCGGGCGCGGGATGCACTATTTTCCCACACGCCTCCGAGATGCGCCGACGGCCGACGTGATGTCGATTAGTTGCACGTTAACCAAGGTCATCCAGACTCATCGTGATGTCACTCTGACATCATCAAATCAGACGTAAACAGAGTCATGAGAATCGTCGCATCTTGGTTGGGTCCAGAATTGACGGGTTTTCGGGGGTTGGCCGCGTTCTGAGGCGGTTTTGTGTCGCACGGTCGTCCGAATGCAGCTCCCGGTTTTGGCGCTCGCCGTCCGGCTTGGAATTTGAACCGAAATTGCGGTGGGTTTTTCTTGATATGACGTCAGAGGAAGTGCCCTTGTAGCAGGCTGCAGGCTGGCGGGCCGAGTTATTTACTGGCCTTAATTGGGCGAATTTACGCCCGATCGAGGGTTGAATTTACAGTCTTAACCAGGAAGTAAGTGCAGGTTGTGTTTGGGAGCGGAGCGAGTCGACTCATGTCGCGTCGTCTGTGCCAAAGTGTCTCTGAACGTTCGGTATCTTCTGATTTGCATGCCACTGTTGACATCTTAACTTTACCGGAAAAGAAGACGAATTTCCACTTAACTCCTCTAGGCAGGCCAGTGGGTTGCATAGAATGTCAAGTTGTTGATTAATTCTGAACTGTCATTTTAAAGTAGTGTCAGTGATGCGTGTGAAGTGTGCGATATCCCGGGTTCGCTCTTGACCTTATCCAGGCTCCAGTCTGCATACCTAACCTTTCATATTGATAATTAAATTACATAACCTAAGAAAATCATATGTAAATTTGAGGAAAACGTTTTCTTGAATGGAGTTTGTTAATGTTGTGTCAAAGAATTTTTTTGATACTGACAGTGTTTTTATTTAAATTTTCCTTAGAAGCTCTCTGCTCTGCAGTGTTGATGTGTGTGTAATATGATATTGCTCAACTACTTCGCTGTAGAATTTTTCTGAAAATGTTAAGTGACGGTTGCTTTTAATCTTTTAGTGTGTTTATGTGCAGTTTGGTTTTAACAGTCACGGAAACTCCTGCTTCTAGTTTGTCGCGTATGAATTACTCAATGTTTGTGTTGGACCTATTATTCCATTCATTGTTTTATTACAAATAATCGTACTTAGTTTTTAAATTGTATTCAATTTTCCTTTGGAAACAGTTTACAGATATCCTTGTTTTATAACTATGGAAGTGTATACACTATATATACTTACAGTATATATTAATTATTTTTGTATAGAACTTGTGCTGACATGACTGTATGGGACTGTAATGCTGTCTCGATATGTAATTTTTACCTTTCTTTCCCTTTTTTCACCTTGTAGGGTAGCTTGACGCACGAGAGCTGCAGCAGTGCTTGAACAGCAGTTTCATGATTCGAGGAGAGCTACAATTGTGGTGAGAACAATTGCAAACATATTGCAAAAAGGTTTTTGCTTGTGGAACTGCGTTGTAACTAACAATTGGTCACAATGGGTAAACATTTAAAAAATCGATGTTAAAATGGCCATCTCAAATTTTTGAACTGTGGAACTGCTTGGGGTGTTAATGCTGTTTTGATGTTAATTTTCCCTCTGAAGGATGTGTGCATTAACCTGGAGCTTAAACGTTGCCTTTTAAGTTACTCAGGGACAAAGTCCATGTGGCCTGAGATATATCGTGCTTATTGGTGGTACCTCAGTGCAACTTTTTCAGGATTGGTGCAACATGATTGAGTTTTTGCAAGTTCAATAGCATGTGGTGTTAACTGTCTCATTAATGCTTGCTTTTCAATCTGGGTACAGTCCCTCCTCATCCTCACACTGGGCCCTGAAGCCACAGAGAAGATTTGGTTTGCTTATCTGCTATCTCATGCGTGTTATTTGTAACCCCTCAATTGTGCTGTCCTTAATGTTTCTGTTTTATTTTTATACCCCTTCTTTTTTGCAAGAAGGAAAATAGAAGGAATGACAAGTTGACAATAACAATTTAAACAAACTAAAAATAAACAAAGCAATTTTTATATCTGCCAGTAATGTATAGTTCTCTATTTAATTGTGGTGACACAGAAGCTTTGATTATCCGTTTTTGTCAGTACTTAAAATTTAAAAAAGGGTTGTACTTGTCGCGTCTTCGCGACAATACTCCGCGCCACAGAGACTTGGGAGGGGGGGGGGGAATCACGAGAGCAGTGAAGATGAGGCGGGGTGGGCTAAGTTGATAAGTGGACTGTGACTGGGGCCTATTGAGCCAATCTGTGATTCCAGGGCATTGCAAGAAAGTACTTCCTGTTTCGACACTAGCCTAGATCATTATTATTATTTTTATTGCCATTTAGTCAGACGGGCACATTTACCCCGTCAATTTGGATTTGGGAAATACCCTGTTAAAAGTTATCAATTTGAAATGAATATATATTAAGATGAATAAAAGTTCACGACGCCCTTACATCCGTACGATCTAAACGCGACTCAAATTCTGGGTAGCATTGCGCCCCGTGACGTACGGGTTGTTGTGTGTGTGTGTGTGTGTGTGTGTGTGTGTGTGTGTCATTGCGTGCACTTGTGTGCAGTGCACGTGGGAGGTGCATGCCTGGGCCTCTTCGATGATTGTGACCGACGCTTTCTGTTCGCATGTCAATGAGCGTTGTCTTTACTCTTTCGGTGCCTGAATAAAATCATTTTCTGCTTGATTGGCTTTTCTTGTTCTGCTTCATTAACATTAACCCTTCCTCACTTCTTCGTGTTACCTGGCTGTCACAAAACCTTGCCTCTGTGTGGTCTGCTCGGAGAGGCATGACACAAATCCCAAGCCTCATTCGACACACATTTTAATACACGCTTATGGTGAAAAGGGTGGGGGGGGGGGGGAGGCTGTCGAGCGCTCAGAAAGCCACCTTTTTCTCGGTCCTAACCTAACCTGCAAAGGCGGGGGCCGGCCGTGGCGGTTACGTACACAAACCACGTGACCAGAAGCACGCACAGCCGGCGGCCTTGCGAACGGCACGAGCGCGCACTCGAAAGATAAATGTGAGTCGCAGCCCCAGAGTTGAGTCCTGTGACGGCACGACAGCGATGAACTGCGACCACACCAACACTGAACCTGAGACTCCGGAGGGTTTGGGGCAGCCAGCCGAGACTGGAGACGGGGACGGCAGGGCGGTCCAACCGCGGACTGCTCTGGGCGCTCATTCATACGGCGCGGCCGCGAGGACGACCGCGCACCGTTTTTAAATTTCAAATGAGTTTTCCTCGTTAAGGCCGGAGGACTTGGTCGATACCGGCTCCGCGCACCGGCCGAAGGAGTTCGTGCGGGTGGGCAGTATGCTGCAGCGTGGCGCAGCGGGGCGCAGCGGGGCGGCCACGGACCCTTGCAGGGGTCAAGGCAGCCAGCCACGGGCGGCGGCGGAAAATGGGGAAACACCCCGGCCGGTATTCGAACCCGCGACTGGAGAGTCGCAATAGAGGTTTCCAATAAGACTTTAGAAACGGAAGCTGAAGAACAAAAACACTTCCAGACCGGAAACTCTCCAGAGCAGTTATGAAAAATATCGATGTACAAGGGCCTTGCCAAATATGGAAACTGACCACCAGAATTCACTCAAAACACCATTCAAGAACCTAGGGAGCGATCTGGAAGAGCTTCCGTTTCAAGTCTCCATTGGAAACCTCTGTACTGTACGCGGCTCTACAAAAAAGAAATTTGGTAGATATGCAGACGGGAGTTCACAGGCGCGGAAACAAGGGGGGGGTGCAAAAGGGGTTTTGCTCCCCCCCCCCCAAGATGCTACCAAGGCGCCCGAGGGGCGCCTGAAATTTAGGCAACCAGCCGAACTTTTCGCCTGTAAGTAGGCAAAAAGTGGTACCCCCACCCCCACAAGTGGCTCCTGGATCCGCGCCTGGGAGTTCATCTGGATGCAACGCAGGGGTCATACCGGGTTATTTTGTAACGTCTAAGAGAAATATAGAAGCGCATAGTCTCAACGGATTGCTTAAATACACTGCGACGGTCCCGGGTTCAAACACCGGCACGCCGCGCGTTTTGTTGCGCTGCCGACCTGCTGTGGTCAGTCACCTCACCTTAATTAAAGCTTACCGCCCTCGCCCCTTCTATTTTCCCCCGGCCGTGACTGACTGCAATGCATGCACCCCGGTTGTTATGGATTTTTGTCGGCCGCGACGCGTCGCTGCGATGGTATCGGCGCCTGAGTCCCTGACCCCAGCAAGGGGGACCCCGGCAGCCCGCCGCACACGGGCCTGCGGCGCACGGCTGCGTGGGGTAGCGCCGCGTGCCTACCTGAGGTAGCGGGGTATCTGCGCCTGCACGCCCGTGCTGTGCTCGGGGGCAGAGCGGCCCGAGGGGCTCAGTTCAGGCTTCTTGGAGGGAATCAAAGTTTTTGGGTAAAGGAAGAGGCACGGAATGGGTGGACGCAATTTAACATTCTACTACAGCGGTGATTTTTGTAAAATTTTATAAGAAGGGGCTGTTATTGAGGGACTCGGTCAGCCTAACGCCTTTCTTCTCCACAGAGCGACGCAGCTCCTCCCACCGGGCGGCCATGGACCGGCGACTTACGCGCCGGGGCGACTGACAAGAGGTAAGTCGTGTGTCGACGGCGGCGCCCCGTCCGGGCGGGGAGGTACCTGAGGTACCTGAGGCCGCCCCGGCCGCCGCCTGCGGGGTAGGCAGCCGCGGCCGCTGCAGCGCACGCGTGTCGTGCGGGCTGGCCTACCCCGGCACTCGCAGGCGTCATGCCCGGCGCGGTGTATGACGTGGTTAGTGAACACCTGCGGCGCGTGCCGCACTCGGCCCCATCCGGTTTGCACTCGAGGCGGGGCCGGGCGCGGGGGGCGAGTGGTCCAGAGCAGACCCCCCCCCCCCCCCCTGTGGGTGGGGCGCAGCGGGGCCCCTAGTCTGGCGTGTGCTAGCTGTTGCTTCTGGGCCACCCTGTGCCTCCCTGTGCACGCACGCAGGCCCCGCAGGCCCGCTGGCGGTGTGCAGTCTCCCCGCACCGCGAGCAGCCGACAGCTGGCAGGGGAGAGGCCGAGGGGACTCGAGTTGGGGGGGGGGGAGGAAGAGGGTTGTTGAGGGAAGGGCGCCCTGGACGCGTGCCAGCAGCGGCAGCCGCCAGCGGTAGCAGCCGGCCCCCGGCCCCGGCGGCCCCGGGCCTGCGGCACGAGTGTTGCTGTTCCATGGACCGTACGACACGTGCCCATGGCAACAGCCCGCAGCCCCGCCGGGACCACGGGCGGATCCAGGGAGGGGGAGAAGGGGTGGCGTGGACCGCCTGCCATCGCGCCAAGAGTCCTAACTGAACTGCCCCCCGGTGTCGGCCGGCAGCACCGGGCCCGCGCCTTCCGGCACCTCCGTCCTCCTGGACTCGCCCAAGGTCACGCCGCTACGCTCTGTATCGCTCTGTACGTCACGTGCGGCGCAGCCACGTGGGACGATAAAGGGCCGTTCTGATAACACGTGGGCCGGAGGGAGAGGGGGGGGGGGGGGTGTCCGAGCCGCGGCCGGGACCCAAAACTACCCGCCCACCTCACTCGTGTCCATGTGTTCGTGTCATGGGTGTGTTTTCTACGCGCACGGCGCAGGGGGTGTTGGGTTTAGAAAACGGTGGGGGTTTTCAGTGCACACGTGGAGGGGGGTTGGAAAGTGACCAAGTGCGGCGACAACGATGGCGCGCCGCCTATGAATTTTCGATCGGGTTTCGTCAGTATTGGAGGCCCAGCAGGGTCCAGCCCAGACCAGACGCCCGGCCCGTACATTGTCCGCGGTGCGGGGCGCGGGCCGGTCCCCCTCCCGCTGGCTCCGCTGGCCGGGAGCCGGGCCGGGGGCTCGGGGGCTCATCGCACCCCCCACACCGGGGCACCGGGGCTGCGGGCCGACAGCAGATGGTGCCTCTGCGGGAGCATGGCGGGGGCCGACGGGGGCACTGAGAGCTCATGACAGCCGCGCGGCACGGCACGGCACGGCACGGCACGGCACGGCACGTCCGACGAGAGTGCTGCTCGAACCCGCGCGCGCGGAGGGGGCGAAGTGTCGCCGACGAAGACCGCGGGTTCTAATACCAGCAGTATGATTTGCTCTGGGCTGGTCTGGGCGCGCACTTCCTGCGTGGCCGCGGACACGACCACTTCCCGTGCCCCCCCCCCCTCCCCCCACCTCCTCCTGCAGCAGCAGCAGCAGCAGCGTGGGATGCGCTGCGGCGCCGGAGTAGCAGCGGCGGCGGCGGCACCAAAAAACAAAACAACACGCGTAGTCGTGGTCCTCCCCCGTCCCCTTTTAGGGTCCCGGGGCCCCCGCACCCCTCCCCCCTTTCTGTACACCCCACACACACACCACACCAGGCCAAGCTGCGTTGGGAAGTTAATGGCCTCGCTCCCGGCGGGGCGTTAGCGTTGTACTCACAGCATCCTCTCTCTCTCTCTCTCTCTCTCTCTCTCTCTCTCTCTCTCTCTCTCTCTCTCTCTCTCTCTCTCTCTCTCTCTCTCTCTCTCTCTCTCTCTCTCTCTCTCTCTCTCTCTCTCTCGCACGCACGCACACACCTCACGGTTGATTCCAAAATTTGCGTGAGACAAAACCCAATATTCCTCGTGGCGGTGCATTGCGCGTCTGCAGACGGGACGTAGCTCTGTGTGTGTGTGTGTTGGGGGGGGGGGGGGAGGGATCAGGATCACCCTGAGGTGGTGCAGCAGCCCTGGCCGTTGTTAACGCCTTTTCTCGCGATGGGTACTACCGTGTGTGTGTGTGTGTGTGTGTGTGTGTGTGTGTGTGTGTGTGTTCGTCATGTGTGTGTGAACGTGTTTACAGGATCTGTGTGCTGCGGTGCGCCGCTCGCACATCGGTCATGGACCCTCCCTAAAGTCATGCGTGTACTCTGTTGGGAGCGCACATGTCCATATGTTCCGCCTTTGTTACTCGTTGTCAGCAGCCGGAGCAGACGCCGTGCAGACGCCATTCCGACGACACGGCAGACGTTGTTTGCCGATGTCCTCGGGACGTGTCGGGCCGAGCCGAGCGACCGAGCCGAACGGCCCAGCTTTTCCGATCGCCGTCCGTCCGACATCCGCGCGTGAATATTTTTGTTAGCAGATGATGCCTCAGCGTCAACTATAGCTTTAACTCTTGCTAGATTAGCAGTTAGCAGGTTAGGTTAGCAGACAGTTTTTATTTTTCACAATTTTTACAGCGTGTCGTACCAGTCGCCATCGTACTGCTCAGGGTGGGCGGGAGGAAATGCGTGGTCGTGGAAAGTCAGAATCTCCACTTTTTGAAAAGTTTTGAAAAGAAATGTCGCGGCAGCCAGGAATTCCCCCCCCCCCCAAAAAAAATGTTGATGTGGAAATGTTGAAATTAATTTTTTTTTTTTTAATCTATGGAGGGTGATGGAAAAGTGCTATGGGAAATGTGCGCGTGTGTGTTCGTGTGTGTTCGTGTGTGCGGGGGTTGGTACTCCACCGCTTTCGAGTTGTCTGATCTGGGATCACGGGGGACCCGGCGGTGAAGTGGTCTCGTGTCGTGTGCCGCTGTCTGTGGCGCCGCCGCCGCTGCAGGGGCGGTAGCAGGGGCGGTAGCAGGGCGCAGGGCCGGCACGGGCACACCGCGGCTAAGTTTAGCCCTCTGGCTGGAGGGGGCGCTACCACTGCTGCCGCCGCTGCAGCCGAAGTCGCGGGTTCGGACACCACACCGCGCCGGTTTCCCGTTTCCCGAGCCCCGGTTACCTCGACGGGACTGAAAAAGGCCGCCTTCCGCTCGATATCGGGGATCGGAGACGAACTGCGGACAGAAATACTGCGGGAGTCCAGTGGCGGTCCTGGCATTCCCCCTCCCTCATTGCCGGGATATCGGGACATTATCGGGGGGCGGTAAGGCCGACCAACTGGGTACTCGCACGCGATTTCTCATGCCACCGATTTCCGCTCGGGGAGAATTAAATTCCGTTTTCTTTCGAGCCTGAGACGGGTTTCCACGGGTTACAACTGAGACTCCAGACCGGAAAGGACTAGAACAAATACACAACACGACCGAGCGCGCACCGGGTATGAGAAACTACGGTTGATTTCGAGGGGTGGGTTCTGTCCAGCTTTCAGCACTTCCCCCGCCTGTAAGCATTCCCATTCGTCTGCTTCGGCAAGCTTCGATACGAAAATAAGTGTTTTTCAATTTTCAAAACAAAAAAAAAAGATTCTGCAACGGCAAAAAAAAATCAATTTTTCATTTTTTGATGAAAACTTCCGCACCTTGCATCTGTGGCCCTGCGGCACGGGGCGGTGACCGGCCGATGTACACTCTGCCGCTTCCGGAACTGTCGGCGATTCGCTGACCTGCGCAATGTGTGGCTGGGCGTGGCGCGGCGCGGGGCGGGGCGGCGCGGGGCGGCGGCGGCAGGTACGCACGCGTCCATGGGCGCAGACCATGCCGCCAGCCCCATGCACCGAAGCGCGATTCTAAATCCGATTCAACTCGCAAGGGCAGGGGTAATTTTAGCGGGGTTTGTATTTGAAAACTTTATTTTAAAACGGCGTGGCGTGCCCCCGTGGCCCTCGTGGGCTGGCACCGCGCGGTCTGTGTGTGTGTGTTTAGCCGGGCCACATTTAGATGACGCTCGCTTGTCTGCGCCGGCTATACTGGGTTCAACTCCCAAATACCCGAAAAAAGATTTTTGCCCCGAAATAAATCGCCTGTAAGCGCCAACGCGAACGGGAGCAGGGCAGGGTAGGCAGGGCCACAGCCACAGTCTGTGCCGAGCCGCCGACGGGGGCCTGCCGGGGCTGCCGCGGGCTGCCGGGGGCCCCGTCGTCGCCATCCCCGCGGCCGCCGCGCGGGGGCCGCTGATGGCCGCGGCTCCGGACGGGACGCCGGCGACCCCCCCGTCCTGGACTCGGCCGCGGAGAAGCACAGCGTCGTGACTCCGGTGCGGCGGCAGCGGCGGCAGCGGCGGGTCCTCCCCGAGCAGTGTCCGCGGCTGTGGCGTTTGTCCGCTGTCGTGTTTCGCGCCGCCAATCCCTACACGCCGGCCGCGGCGGCCCTGCGCCCGACAGGTTGGCAGCCGTGTGTTGGCAGCACTGCGAACCGGCGGCGCTGCCAACGCAACGCGCCGCGCTGCTCAGCGACAGCCTGTCCGAGTACCCCTGCTGAGCACAGTGTCCTGCGGCCGGCGGCATCCTGGCTGACGGGGGCGGCGGGGGCGCGCCGAATGTCACGTGGCCTTAGCGGTGAGATAACCGAGGGCGGCGCTGCGCTAACCTCCGGTTCGCGTAGCGGCAGCGGCGGCAGCAGCAGCGGCAGCAGCAGCGGCAGCAGCGGCGGCAGCGGCGGCAGCGGCGGCAGCAGCGGCGGCAGCAGCGGCGGCAGCAGCAGCGGCGGCAGCAGCGGCGGCAGCGGCGGCAGCAGCGGCGGCAGCGGCGGCAGCAGCGGCGGCAGCGGCGGCAGCGGCGGCAGCGGCGCAGGGCATGCGCTGTGACGTCACTGGCCCGCCATGGAAACACGCGGCCCCTTAATTATGTGCGGGGATGCAGGGCAGCGCGCTGAAAACGATAACAAATCAGAGCGCGGACCGTCAGGGGCTGTTCCCCTCCCCCACCGCGGTCTGTGTGTGTGTGTGTGTGTGTGTGTGTGTGTTGGGGGGGGGGGGGGTAGGAGTGCGGATCCGCCACCTGGACAGACACGACCGCTGTCGCAAAGGGAAGGGGGGGGGGGGGCACGCGCGCCAGCCAGCCTCAGCCCCCCTTCCTCCCCCTGCCGTACTCTCCGCAGGGGGCTTTCAGCGTCGCCGTCATCCGGAGGCGTGACCACACGCACGCACACACACACACACACACGCACTCGGTGCAGCAGCAGCCGGGCGTGATGGAGGTTGTGCGCATTTGCTGCCTTGACACTCGGCCGGCACTGTGACCTCCCCCGTGACGTGACAAAGGTCCTCATGACGAGCACGCAGGTATTGCCGGGGTGGTCCGGAGTGGCCGCCGTCGTCGCCCACTCGGTCGTCGACGGCGGCGGCGCTTATTGGCGCCTCCAGTGACGGCGGGCACTTACCAAGCGGCCCACGCCGCCGCTGTCCCAGCCGCCCACGCTCCCCCTCTTCCTCCCCTCCTCCCCCTCACCTCCTCCCCCTCACCCCACCCCTCCCCAGAGGGGGTGCAGCGTGAGGGTGCTCGCTCGTCACCCCGCCGCCGGGGCCCGGCAGTCTCATATTTTCCCCTCCGTGATTTTTGCGTGATCAACTCCACCACGGGGTGGGGGAGGGGGGGGGGGGTAGTCTGCGGAGCACAGCACAGGGAGTATAGCGCGGGCCGTCCCGTCTAGAGTGGCGGGGCGGGCGGTTAGGGGCACGACCAGGGGGGAGAACAGGAAAGAGAGGCGGGGGGCGTGGAGGGGGGCGTGGTGGGGGGCGTGGCCCCGTGGTGGGGGGCGGGCGGCCACGGACGGCCACAGCCAGCCGCTGGCAGGCCCCCTGGCAGGCCCCTGGCAGGCGTACACACACGTGCTACCATTTAAGGTGCCGGATCCCGTAGACTGCGGGGGGGGGGGGGGGGGGGGGGCGAACCTCTGCTCATTCAGCAAGCCCTTCCCTTTCCACCCTCAGCCCTTATTTCTCATGAATGGGAGAGGGACCGGTCCCGCGGCGGCATTGCGACGTGGCGGCCTCCGCGCTCCACCGCGCGTGCGAGAGAGACAGACGAGCGCGCGGCGGAGCGGCGAGCCCGGCCTCCTAAGCGCCTGCTGGGTAGGCAACCTCGGCCGCTCCATGCGTGTCTGCCCTGCGGGCTGGCCTACCCTGGCCTTTTGCAGGCGTTTTTGTTGTTTTTCCTTTGGGGGAGGGGGGAGGGTTGCTGCCGGACAACCTGAAAACTTGAGCGCCGGCCCTTCAGATTTATTTCCAAGGCTGAGATTATCTGCCGGTAGGTTGGTAAGCCGCGCGGCCCGCCGCCCCCCGGCCTGCCCGGCCTGCTGTGCGTGAGATGGCAGCCCTGCCGCCTCTCCAAACCAATCCCACTCTCTGTCTTCTTATCGAAATCGATAGGAATCCTCGCGGCTGGAAACTCGATCACCTCTATGACGTGGGCGGCATCAGTTATCCGCGGCTAACAAGCCAAGGCGGCCTGCCCTGCTGCCGGCCGTGCGCCCCGCAAACCACCTTGCGTGGGAAAAAAACAAAACAAAAAAAAACAAACAAACAAACGTCGGCACGTGTCCTCGCTCCGCCAGGTGGGGTGGAGGCGTCGATGCTTCCTTTTTCGCGTGAAATCAGGGGACCTCCCCCCTTCCGCACCGGCCCCGTGTCCCTCCGTGCCGACCAAGCCTGCTCAAAAAAAAAAAAAAAAAAAAAAGGTTAAAGGAAACTGATGAAGAGAAAATCAATGTGACGAATAAAAACAGCTAAGTCGATTGTGACCATGCAGGTGTCCCATCTGCCCCGCGACAAGGAACAGGTAGGCAAGCCCGCATCGCACCAGCTGTCTCGGCCTGACGCGTCAGAGAGAAAGAGACGGAGCTACTGCGTTGCGGGCTCGCCTGCCTTTTCCTTGTCAACGAGGCAAATGGGACACCTGGTGCATCTCGTTACCTAAATAGATGTGATTTTTGTTAAAGATGAGTGCGGTGTTTTTTTTGTTTTTGTTTTTTAACTGTGAGGTCTCTTCGATGCGCGCGCACCAGGCACGCTCTGTACGTTTAGTTTCAGTTTCAACTCGGACTCCAATGTGAATGTCGGTCGAGGGATCGGGACCAGGGGCTGGGCGAGGCTGGGCTGGGGTCTGTGCGCCCCCCCCCCCCCCCCGAACCGACGCCGCCCCGTGAGCTTTCAGTGGTTATCGAAGGTGCTCCGCCCTGGGCGTGGCGGGGCGTGGCGTGGCGTGGCGGCAGCAGCAGGCGGCAGCAGCAGCAGCCGCCACCGCCACCTTCAATCTCGACCGGCCAACCCACTTTCCCCGCCGAAATCACATTGAGGCGACGTGGTGTTGTCGGGAAGCCATCCATTTCCCGGCGCCCCGGCCCCGGCTGGACCTGGACCCCAGCGCTCGGCCGCGCAGTGCCTGGCAGTGCCGGGCAGGGCCGCCCGCAGACCGGCCGGGAGTAAAACGACAATAAATTGAGGGTAGGGACAACGGGTGTGCGACACGCGCGGGGACAAATTTTCTGGCCGCTGCGGGGCTGGGCGGGGTCCTGGGCGGGGCCCTCGACGGGGTCCTCGCGGCCGGGGACCAGCGGGAAAGGAAGTTTTTGGTCGGCGGGATGCTGGTCGGCGGGCTGCTGCCGCTGCTGCCGCTACTGCCGCTGCTGCCGCTGCTGCCGCGCCGTGCCGCCGCCGGGGGCTGCAGTGTGCGCTTGGACAGCGGCCAGCGAGCGGGGGCCGCACGCCTAGAGCTATATTTAGGTGTGGCGGCGTCAGCCCCCCAGCTCCACCCTGCTCCCCCACGGGCCCCTCACTGGGCCCCCGCGGCCCCCGCGGCCCCCGCGGCCCCCGCGGCCCCCGCGGCCCCAGCGGCCCCAGCGACGCCTTGCCACATGAACGGGCTGGGCTGGGTGCCGCTGGTTCGAGGCTCGTCGAGGGGGGCAAAACGCAGGCGACTTTGCCTCGCGACGGCCAATATTGACTCAGTTTTTCATGACTCAATTATGCGTGTCGTCGTAGACTTGTGATTTCTTTGTCTCTCTTTTTGTTTTGGACGTTTTCTGCTGCCACTGCACACCCGATATGAGAACGCCGAAACCGACTTGTCTCGCAAAGCATCGAGGCGCGGCGAACCCGCGTTGGTCTGTGCGATGGCGCCTGCTGGGTAGGCAGTCCCGACCTGTGCAAAGCACGCGTGTCGTGCGGGCTGGCCTACCCCGACAGGCGCTCGCCCGGCCGCTGGAAGCTCGACTCATGCTGTGGCGGCCGGGGGTGGCCGGGGGCGGCTGGGGGCGGCCGGGGGCGGCCGGGGGCGGGCGCCGAGTGACGCAACAAGTTCCGGAGTCCGCGGGGGCGGCCTGGGGCGTCTTTCAAAGTGCGCAAGGGAGTCTCCGGCAGGCCTGGCCTTGAGGGTCTCCGTGCGTGGATCATGCACTGCTCGGCGGCATTGTGTGGCGCCCTCTGGTGTGGGTGCGGCGCATCTCAGAACCCACTCCAACAAAAGGATCCGGGAAAATTTGCAGCACAAACTGTTTGGAATTTTCCAACCAAAGTGTTGACAGCGTTGCCATGCCTACAGTTGGGGAGTTCGGGGTTCGGTCCTCGGCGTGGTACTCGCACACACTTGCGGTTACCGTCGCGTCCACGGCTCCGGTCACACTCGTACGGCACGCCCCCCCCCCCCCCCCCCCGGCACGCGCCGGCACGCCCCGCCACGCGCCGGCACGCGCCACGTGGAGGGGCGGGTTCTATTTCCGGCGCGCTGGAGAGCGCGGTGTGTTCCCTACCCAGACTCGGCGCACGGGCGGGGCGGAGCGTGGGGCGGGGGCACACCGATCGCGGGGCACAGCGCCAATTAAAATCCCCCCAGAATGTGCATGGCAGGACAGAGATCACGCACTTATTCCATACGACGTCTGCGCTGCAGTTGCGCCGTGCCGCTTAGGCCGTCCCGCTACGCAGCGCTGGCTACCGGCTGGCGTCCGCTGTCCGGCAGGCGCGGCTGGGGCTGGGGCGGGGGGCGCGTCGAAGCCGGAGGGGGGGGGGGGGCTGCCCCCCTCTACCTTCGTCAAAGGCCCTCAATTCAATATTCATGTTCAAGCGTATAAGTGAATTTGTCGAAAAATACCGAAATCAAGGAGATCTTTGGGCTCGCTTCGCTCGCTATAGAATGTTTTTCCAGTATTCCAGCCTTAAGACCTCCGTATCCCGTCGGCATCCCGTCAAGTTCTCCGTCTTAGTTTGATGGAAAACTTCTGTATTTCTTTACCGAAAATACAATAAATGTCTCTCAGAATGCAAGTCTGTTATATCGAGCTTGCCGATCGCTTCGCTCGCACATTATTGGGACAAGCCTTCTCGTGTTAAACACATGTTCCACATTACATCTTTTCGATAAAAACAAAGTTTTGAATTTCAATTTTTTTTTTTTTTTGCGATTTTTGCTTGGTCCGCTCGCAACAATTTCTATCCCATTTCCCAGAAGGTAGTGGAGGGGGCGGGGGGGGGGGGGCGCTCACCCTCCTCCCTGTCCGGCGGAGAGGTCGAGCCCTCACCGACCATTCACACGACAACAACACCTTTGTGACTACCGCACGTCCTTGGGGAGTGCGCACGCGGGGGCTGTGCGAACGCCCACTCCATCTCGTCTCGTTCTTACGGCATAAATGAAATGGGAACTCTGCTTCTCTTTGTCGCCGCTGTTATCGCTCAAAACTGGTCGATGTGATCCTTTGGTATTCCCGCACGCACAGCGGGGGCGCGCGACCATTGCCAACCCATATTCGGTGCGCGGGGGTAGTGCTTATTGTTTGTCAGCCCGCCGCGCCCTGCCGCCCGCCGCCCATGCCGGCTAACGAGCCCCCCCCCCCCTACCCCGGATCAGGTGTCGCACACACACACACACACACACGCCGCTGTTGTGGCGCGCGGGGCGCAGAACGACGCGTTCAGGGGAGTGTCAAGTGTCAATTATTTAAGGTGAATCGCGGACGGCGCGCGATGATTCGCGACGGCGGAGCAGGTCAGGGGCGTAGCCAGAGACGTGGTCTTCGGAAGAGGATATGCCGCGCTACACTCAGGCGTTTGTTATGCGGGTTGCCTAGCCCGGTTTCGCCGATTTCGGCTACGCCCCTGGTGGGGGTTGAGGCCCCCGCCGCCCCCGAGCCCCCCCCCCCCCGCCCCCACCCCCCTCGCAGGTCTCTAGGGGTGTTCCGTTTCCCTTCCGAAGAGTCGGCCGGAGTTTCCTGGTTCATTTCCTCCTGAGAAGGGAAGGATCGGGTCGCCTGGGCTGCTGCGGGCACTGCCCCTGCTGCGTGCTGCCACCAGCACCAATTTTTTTTTCTACATGTGTTATTTGTTGCTATTTTTTTTAAACGCTTTCAAATTGATTTTTTACTCTGGAAATTAATCGTATCAGTCATGAACTTGACTTCTTTTTTTTTGCCATTTATTTGACCTTTTTAAATATCCGATCTTTTCTTTTTCCTTTTCGACTTTTCTCAATTTCGTTCGCTGTGCACACCGTGGGCCATTGTGGCATATGTGCTCTCGTTGAATAACGCATCGCTGGCATTTGTACCTGAATGGGGCGCCGCGGTCGGGGTCCCCGTACACGTGTGTGCCGTGCTATCGGTCCGAGCGGAGCCAGGGGAGCCAGGGGAGCCAGGGGAGCCAGCGGACCCAGCGGACCCAGCGGACCCAGCGGACCCAGCGGACCCAGCGGACCCAGCGGAGCCAGGGGACCCAGCGGACCCAGCGGACCCAGCGGACCCAGCGGACCCAGCGGACCCAGCGGACCCAGCGGACCCAGCGGACCCAGCGGACCCAGCGGACCCAGCGGACCCAGCGGACCCAGCGGACCCAGCGGACCCAGCGGGACTCCCGCGGACCTGGAGGCCTGAAAGCGGCAGCCGCAGCGAGAGGCGTCAGAGATGGCCTCCGTCGGGCCGCTCCACGGCTGCTGCTGCTGCTGCTGCTGCTGCTGCTGCTGCTGCTGCTGCTGCTGCTGCTGCTGCTGCTGCTGCTGCTGCTGCTGCTGCTGCTGCTGCACACGCGCCAGGATGCCTCACCGAGCTCGGGCGCGTGCGTCGTGTGTCCACCCCGGTCCACCCCGACTCATGGCTACGTGCTTCCTATTTTTCTTCTCCTCCTTCTTCTATTTATCGAAATCCGCGGGAGCGCCTAACTAGGGTATCACCTCATGGCAAAGCTATCACAACGGTAAAAGGTTTGCCGGGCAGTTGCGGCCTGGTTGGAACACCTAACGTGCCCCCCCCCCCTCTCCCTCTCTCTCTCTCTCTCTCTCTCTCTCTCTCTCTCTCTCTCTCTCTCTCTCTCTCTCTCTCTCTCTCTCTCTCTCTCTCTCTCTCTCTCTCTCTCTCTCTCTCTCTCTCTCTCTCTCTCTCTCTCTCTCTCTCTCTCTCTCTCTCTCTCTCTCTCTCTCTCTCTCTCTCTCTCTCTCTCTCTCTCTCTCTCTCTCTCTCTCTCTCTCTCTCTCTCTCTCTCTCTCTCTCTCTCTCTCTCTCTCTCTCTCTCTCTCTCTCTCTCCCTCACGCTCTCTCCCGCTCTCTCCCTCTCGCCTGCTGGGCGTCGTGAATGTTTTTCCCGCGCCCTTTGGGGCCCACTGCTCCGCTGCTCCCTCTGCCATGTCACCCCTTTGCCGCCAGCTCTGCCTGCCGGCTCTGCCTGGACGTGTTATTCGCCACGCCCGGTTCCGGTTCATTGAAGCGCTCCCGGCCCGTTCAGAAGGTGAGGGGCTGCGGCTCCGGGCTGGGCTGCGCCGGCGGGGAGAGAGCCGGGGAGAGAGCCGGGGAGAGAGCCGGGGCCGCGACAGGGTGGAAGTGATGCGGCCCTGCGGTGATGTGGGCGGCGGCCGCTAGGGAGCGCCCCAGTGCACCCCTTCTAGAGGAGGGGACATCACATCCATTCCTTTAACAACAAGCATTTAAAAAAAAGGGAAAAAAAAGTTCTTGAAAAATTTTCCTAGATGTATAAATACAAACTATGGTCATGTATGTCTGTATTCTATTTTTCTGGCTGAAAACAAAATTTTGTCGTGTGCTCTTAGTCATCGCCGCCCGGCCGCACGGCCATAAGTGCATAGACAAGGGCGTACTAACAGCAGCCGGCCAAGGCACACGAAAGCTAGCCTCAGCTTAATGCGCAGCCACTATACTTATCCACAAACAAGCATGAAAACGGGCCTCCTGCGTATGAGGGCGCTGGCTAGGGCTGCGAACGAACTAGCTACGGCTGTAAAGGAGCTGCGAAAGCCGCGAACTAGGGGAACGGTAATGCCAGTCCCTAACAGGGCCTGTCAAAAAATTAATCTATTTATTTATTTACTTACTGCACACCGGTGCAGTTCCCCTCGGGTTTGCCGCGTTATTTGTAAAGCCTTTATGTAACTGCGTCACAGCGTTTCTTACACGCGTGCAATTTGTGGACGTGTGCCTTCGCTCTTGTGCCACAGTTTACTCTGTGAGTGCGCGACCTGTATAATTCCAGAGGTTTGAATGACGTCACGCCGCGAGGCCCCCCTCCCTCGTTCGTCTCTCTCTCTCTCTCTCTCTCTCTCTCTCTCTCTCTCTCTCTCTCTCTCTCTCTCTCTCTCTCTCTCTCTCTCTCTCTCTCTCTCTCTCTCTCTCTCGCTCTCTCTTTCACACATACACACACACGCAGCCACACATATCGGACAGTTCGAGGGGGAATCCACTTAGGAGGAACCAGTCATATGTATCAGAGTCCGCGATTCCCTGGAATTCGACTACTCTTCGACGTGTACCTGTTGGGCGTAATGTTGGTACGCGTGCTCGTCTTGTGGGTATTCGCGCGTATTTGGGCGCGTAGTGGGTGGCAGTGGGCGTGCTGGAAGCGCATGATGGACGTTTAAAACGAGTCGTGCACGACGCGACGGTTGTCAGCATTGCGGCGCAATAACCCGAGCTGTTTGTGCGGCCATCGCTGGTGAAATCCCGCGCTGCACATATCCCCATAGGTCCCGGAGCATCATTGGAGAGTCGATCGAAGGAGGGCGAAGCGGAGGAGGGTTTGGGGGGGGGGGGGGGGGGTTAGCACGCGATGGCGGGTGACGTCACCACCTCGACGGCGCCAACACCGGCAGCATCTCTCCGGCCATGTTTATTGTAATATGCGTTTCCCACTGGCTTTCCTATCCTACCCCGTCTGTGGGGCCAAACACGGCAGCCAACCGTTAGAAGAGTGGGCGGGCGGGGGGGAGGGGGGGGGGAAGTTGGGGTGCTAGCGCGCGACACGGCGATGCCGCCAAACGTGGTGCTGCACACCGAGGGGTCCACAACTCGAGACAATCGGTGTACACATTTTCAGACAATCAAACACAATCATCGATTAAAAATCTTAAAAACTGCATAAACATGAGGCTTCAGCTGCATTTTAGGGCTAAGAACAGTCGTAAAACGCCATTACTAGACTCAAACTTTAAATGTTCTGCAAATTAGTTGCAACAATCGACACAATCAACACAATCAGTGTACACTTTTCAGCAGAGTTGTGGACCCCTCGCTGCACACACAGTGACATCCTCACATTTCTCCGCCAAGTGCGGCCCCTGTCCACGTTAGAGCCGTGATTATTGTTGGTCGGTTGGCAGCACTCACGGCCTGCCAGGCCTGCCAGACCTGCCCTGCTCCAGTTCCGTCAGCCCCCTGTCGGAGCGGCGTCAGGAATGGCGGCATAAGGCCTGAGGCTGCCTGTGGCTGCTCCCAGTTTGTCCCTGCGGCCGTGAGCGGCAGTCCAGCGGCTCGGTCCAGGGCCTGGACTCCAGGCCGTCCCCGCGAACCACTCACCGTACATGAAAGACTGATGATCGTGCATTTCACCCTCATCATCCTTTCAGGAGCGTTAATACGCCAATGAGGGGGGCACCATATAGCGCGTAGTTCGTCTGCAGACGTCATATGGCGCTGCCCTAGCCTGGGAATGCTTCTGGAAGCAACTCGGAATCCGGATTGGCGGAATCGAAATAAGGACACTTTCTGGGAAGCCCTTGGCGGGGGGGGGGGGAGGCATACTTGCCCCTTCTCGATGTACACCGATGTAAATCATAGCTGATTCATTTGATTTTGTTCGATTTCTCATCAACAAAAAAGAAATGATTTTTCTGGAAATGATTTCGGTTTAAACCTGAATTTTTTTCCTGTCCTACTATTTTGACTTTTCTCTGGAATTTTTCTGATTTTTGGAACCTTTTTTCTCTGGCATTTCTCTGATTTTTGGAACCTTTTTTCTTGCACATTTGACTTTTTTGATTTTTCTCTCAACTTAATTTATTTTGACTTTTTCTGATAATTTTTTTTTGTTGTTGCCACTGTACACTGATTTTTTTCTTCTTCAAATGAATGTCCCTCGGCCCTTGGCTCCCTCCAGAACAGCCAGGGTTCGTTTGGATGAAGCTACCCCCTGCCAGTGCACCAAGGTTAGCGGCAACGGCACAGCCCGCACCCCGCACGCCGACCCGAGCCGAGCCACCGCTCTGACGTCAGAGGCTTCGCCCCTGCGGCCCCCTCCGGCCCCCTCCGGCCCCCTCCGGCCCCCTCCGGCCACGGCGTAGCGGCTGCCGAGACAAGCCGTGCCGCCGCGCCGCAGACCCGCCCCGCCCCGCCCCGCCCGGGGCCTCGGCTGCATATCGCCAGGTAGAGCCGGGAGGGGCGTGGCACGCAGGGCCGCGGGGCCACGGGGCCGCCCACCGACCCCCGGTCAGCGACTCAGGTTGTGCACAGCGTGGTGGTTGTCAACAGTCCACCGGGTGTCCAGCCGCTTTGGGACATGCACGCGAACGCATTGGAGTCAATATAAGAACCGCCTTGGGCGTATGGGGACGTTCAGAAACTACGTGACCGCTATTAAGCCACTTTTTTACCCCCTACCCCCTATCGTGACTTGGCTAACCTAAGCTTACCATGCATCAAGGATAGGATCGTGACCATAGGCTAATCCCCCCCCCCCCCCCCGCCCTTAATTGGCCACGTAGTTTATGAACGTCCCCTAGTTCCCTGGCCGCAAGGATATGCGCGCTTCTGCCACGAAAATTTGCCATATCCGGGGTTCCTGCTAATCTGCACGGTCGCCATGCGAACGCCTGAATTATTCCCGCCTTGGAGTGCATTTCCACCTCATTGGTGTCAGGCCGAGCGGGTGACAGCGCAGGGCTGGTGTGGCGGTGGCGGGCGTGCCCTGCAAATACACCCAGCATAAATAATTATTAAACCCGATACGATTTGTCCATCCTGCGTAAAATTGAGCATTGCAAGGAACTAGTGTTACTTTTGGAAATAAGAAGTCGTAACGATATGAAGGAAAACGCTAGTGAAACAATATCAAAAATCGAGTAATTTTTTTTTGGGGGGGGAGGGAATTTTTATAAAGAAGAGCGGGGTTCAGATTTTTCATACTTTTCCCGGATTTCTTCTTCTTTGTTACGGCTTTCTTACTTCCGTGTCGGGCTTCTCCGGAGTACTCTATTTGGACCGAGTTTCGGTGACAGTGCGGCAGTCTGGCTGGACCGCTCCGCCACACGCCGCCCCCAGCCGCCCCCAGCCGCCCCCAGCCGCCCCGCGGCGCTGCAGCGCGGCAGGTCAGGGTGCCGGACGGAACGGAACGGGCGGTTTATTTTGAAGCGTGGTATTATTTTCGGGGTTGGATTTATTTTAAAAGTGCGATGGTAGCGGAAGGTGGTCGAGACGGGACGGAACGGGGGACGCGGCCTGTCCGTGTTTACATCGCTCTCTCTCTCTCTCTCTCTCTCTCTTTCTCTCTCTTTATCGCTCTCCGGGCTTTGGCCTTGGGGCACGCAGCCCTACAACCCCCGCGAGGGGTGGGGGTGGGGGTGGGGGGGCTCAGGGTCGCCCCGCACCCTGTGCTGGCGCTGAAGACGGCGGCAGCGGCGGCCGCAGAACAAACCGGTTCGTACGGTTTACCGAAGTCCGCACTCATACTCACTCGCACTGGATTGTGATCGGGGCCTGACCCCGCTACTGTCACTCCCCCCCCTCCCCCCTCTCTCCTCCCCCCCCCCACCCTCCCTCCCGTTTCTGTCGCTCCGACCCCACTTCCTCTTCCGCCTCCTTCGCTCTCCGAACATCCTCCGCCCCGCCCCACGGGGGCGCCCGGTAACGGTACATACAACTAAATGAACGTGTTTCTTTTTGTACACTCTAAAAGTCAGCAGCGAAACGTGCGTTAAAAATGTATACACCTTGGTACACAGTGATTTTGCCTCAGGTACCCTATACTTTTAACTTGTCGGTGGATCCTTGACAATCGGGATCATAAAAATTTCAAAATTCAAGGGGTGTGAGAGAGAGAGAGAGAGAGAGAGAGAGAGAGAGAGAGAGAGAGAGAGAGAGAGAGAGAGAGAGAGAGAGAGAGAGAGAGAGAGAGAGAGAGAGAGAGTCCATTTTCGTCAAAAGAATCGTCGGATTTATAACTCTTATTAATTATGGAGTGATCCGTACCCCTTTCCAGCCGCGGGAGGAGCCGCGTGTTGCCACGGGGCATCGAGCCCCGACACACACACACACGCACACACGCACACACTCACGCGCACACTCACACGCGCACACGGTGAGCCGCTGCCGGCTGTCTGGCGGCTCCGCTGCTCCCCCTCCCTCCGCCGTGCGCAGCCCTGCGGCGCGAGCCCCCGGCAGCCCCCGGCAGCCCCCGGCAGCCCCCGGCGGCCCCCGGCGACCCCCGCAGCCCCCACACCGGCACGGCCCGATCGCGTCGGCGAGCGAGCGGGCGCTGGCAGCCAGTCAGTCCCCTGCCGGCAGCCAGCGTCCTCCGCAGCCGTGCCCCGGCCGTGCCGTACCGCCCCGAGCGCCCCGCCGAGGCCCTGCCGCCCTGCCGAGGCCGCCCGCGACCCGAGGACGCCGTACGCCGCGAGTGCCGTGTGTGACAGTGGTGGTGAACAGCGTCCCGATGGCGGTGGACTTTGCCGGAGCCAGACCGCGTCTCAAGGAGGCCCCGACCGCCTGGTAGCCCCTGCTAGCCCCCGCTAGCCCCCGCTAGCTGCTGCTCACCCGGCCGACAGCCGACGGCAGCGAGCGGACGCCAACGGGGTCCTATCCCCGCGGAGGGGCCGCGCGGCCAGCAGCGAGAGGTGAGTGAGGGAGGGGGTCGACGGGGGCCCTGGGGGCCCACGGGGCCCCACGGGGGGCCGGCCACCACTTGATGAGGCGCCGGGGCGCCGGGGTTTCCCCACAGCGGACGGCTTGGCGGCCAGGACTCGCGAACCGGCGGCGGCGGCGGCGGCGGCGGTGTAGGAGCGTCCGCCCGCGGAATGTTCGGGGGCGGTCGGGGGCGGCCGGGGGCGCCCGGACCACTGCACCACCATCTGAGGCCCGCCACCTCTCGCCGCCCGGTACGCCGTGTATTTAGGTTTCCCCCGCGCGCATCACCCGCCGGTGCCCGCCGGCGCCCGCCGGCCGGCTGGGGGTGTAGGTGTCGGCCTCCGTCACCCGGTCCAGGCACAGCCGCCGCCGGCCGCCGCCGGGACCCGGTCTGAGAACTCTGCCAACCTCTCAATGTAAGGGGATCTGAGGGGATGCGGAGCGCAGTGCGCACTGCTACCCCGTGCTGCCGGGGATGATACCTCTCTGCGGGGTAAGTGCAGGTAAACAGATCACGCTCGGACAGCAATCACAAGCAAAAACAAACAAAAAACACAATAAAAACACCCTTTTCCAAAGTCGGCGTTTTATCCAAATCTTTGCTAAATTGCAATGACAGTTTGAGAAAAAAAAATCACTTGCTGTGGTCTTGTCTTCCGTCGTGACTTGTGTGTGTTTTTTTTTTTTTTTTTTACAATTTTACCTGCACTTGTACCTAACTAATGACGGTAGAGATTGGCCGCATCGGGTCAGCGATACGCAACGAGAACGTGGCGGCAATACGCAGCCGCTTGTTAGCGGAGAGTTCGGCAGCAGCCATACCTCGACAGAGCCCTGAACTGTCAGCCGTGTCAGAGCCGTGTCAGAGCCGTGTCAGCGTGCTCCCCGAGCTCCCCACTCATACAGCAGTATACCACCGCAGTGCTCGCTGATGTCGCCTGTGTCTCGATTATATTTTTTCACCCTTAAAAAAATAAATAATCCGGGAATCGGCCTTAATAACATTTTATTTCCGCACGTTAACCTAAAGCTAGCAGGGCCTTCCCTTGTGGCTGATGTGTGTGTCTCTGAGACGTCTCGGCGTTGTGATAGGCTGTGTGTGTGTGTGTGTGTGTGTGTGTGTGTGTGTCTGCCTGCTTGTAGAGGGGGTGGTTCCGATAGCGCCACACGGACTTAGAGATCCATCGGTCTGACGCAAGCTGCTTCCCGCCGCAGCCCATCTCATCTGCTTTCCGGTCCAGACTTAAATTATGCAAATTATTTTCTTTTTTGTCAATTTTTTTCTTTTCCGTTTTCTATCCGGTGCCGCTCTTCAATAACACATTTTCTGCTATCTAGATGGATTGATTGCGTGGGGGTACGTCAGAACGTGCGAACAACTATACGGAAACTATGCAACAACCTTCAATCAGGGGATGATAATGGAATACGCGGCCTTCCGATCAAATTATTGCTGCGCGACACATTAAAGATTTTTCTGAGCTGCCTCATAAGTCCGGAAAACACACACACACACACACACACACACACACACACACACACACCAAAAAACACACTGTACACAGGGGTTGTTTCAGACGGACTATTCGTCAGTCCGCGCACCGCTCCGCTCCGCTGGCTCACAATTGCATTTTTATACAATTATCGCGTCAGCTATTTGCAATCACGCCGAGGATATTGCATTTATTCCTCCGCGCGCGCGTGCGCGCACACACAGACACAGACACACACACGCAACGCACCGCGCGATTGGGTATGGTTTCATGGTGGACAAAGCTCAACAGATGCGCCGCGGCTTCCACCCCGGCCGATAGAGAGAGAGAGAGAGAGAGAGAGAGAGAGAGAGAGAGAGAGAGAGAGAGGGGGGGGGGGGGTGCGGTCGAATGTGATTTCAGCGGTGCGACTGGTGCCGGGAAGCGTGAAAAGAGGGGGCAGCAAGTTGTCGTGGTAAAGTGCGCGCAAATGCAGCAGCGACAACAGCAGCAGCAGCAGCAGCAGCAGCAGCAGCAGCAGCGATGCGGAGGTTGTGAGGCTTTGTGACGGATCCCAATCAGCGTTCAGAGAAGCGCTAATGCCGCCGGGGCCGTCGGGCTGGGCTGGGCCAGACTCTCGTGTGATGGTATCAGCGCCCGCCTCCTCGCCCCCGTGCGTGCGCGCACACACTCACACACTCACACACGCACACATACACAAACACACACAGACACATGCACCGGTAAGACGTGGCGCGCAACTTCCTTCCTACCGCGCTGAAAAGTCAGATGCAAGACGAAGTCAAATTAAGGCGATGACCACAGCTCTGTGTGTGTGTGTGTGTGTGTGTGTGTGTGTGTGTGTGTGTGTGTGTGTGTGTGTGTGTGTGTAAGGCCCCCTCTTCCTTCCTCACCGTAGCCTAACTGTCAGCTCGCTCAGAATGCGGGTCAAGTTGTGACCGTGGGCTGTCGGATTGTCAGTCTGTCTGTCTCTCTCTCTTTCTCTCTCTCTCTCACTCTCTGCCTCCCTCTCCGACCGCCCCCCTCCGGCCTGCACGGATTCGGGAGCACAAATTCTCTCGTCCGATACAAACTGTATTGCTCTCTCCGTCTAGCGAGTCGGGTAGCGAAGCCAACAGGTACCACACCACTTCGGCCGGACCAAAAGTGCCACTCGCGACGCACAATGAAAGAGCCGCAACGATCGTCGCCCGCAATTTTTATTTCGCATCACGATGCCTTTTTCATACCGGCAGCGTAGCCTCGCCTAGGGCTTCTCGCGCCCTTGTTAAGATTGGTCGCCCTGCTTCGCCGCCGCTTCCTATCGTGACGCAGGCTGAAGACCAATCAGAGGACGAAAGGAAAGAAGCGTCACATTTTTATTCTCCTCCTCTCAGGGAAAAGGCAGGAAAAAAAGATAGCGTTTATCGCTCCTCTAACGAATATTTTGCTGCACCTCAACGAAGTTCTCGTATTGCTTGTCGCGCGAAACCAACGGGGAAAGAAAGTATAGTAGAAGTAGTTCGGACAACTAATCATTTTTTATCTACTCTCTCTCTCTCTCTCTCTCTCTCTCTCTCTCTCTCTCTCTCTCTCTCTCTCTCTCTCTCTCTATCTATCTGTGTGTGTGTGTGTGTGTGTGTGTGTGCGCGCGCGCGCGCGCGATGACTCGTTGTTACTACTCGTTGACTATTTGATGCGTACCGCCCCTCACTGACCCCATTCATTGCAATCATTATTGAAAAGACCTAAGGAGACACACGGCTAGAGAACCTTAGAGGCTCCCTACACACACCGCGCCGCCCCCCGGCAGCCGCCCCCCTGCAGCCGCCCCCGGCAGCCGCCCCCGGCAGCCACCCCCCGGCAGCCGCCCCCGGCCGGCCCGTTCCAAACAACTTCCCTCTAGTTCTTCTGTGTTCCGGGTCGCCGCTTGCTCCGCACTGTGTGGGACCGCCGGCTGGGCCGGTGTCCGCTGGCGCGGCATGGCATGGACAGTACCCACAGAGTACGCGGATACCCGGACGCATCCGAATACGTCTCCCGTCCTTCTCTGTCTCAACGGAAACGAAAGAGACAGAAGCAAACACTTGTCGACTGACCCGGACGCGTCCGGGGGTATCCGCTGCCCTCCCGTTTCTCGGCTCTGCCCGTTGTGCCGCACGGCGGTACGACGACGACTCGGCCATTCTGACAACATCGCGGCGGGGAAACTTTTGGAGCGCGCGGGGTAGAGGGGGCAGGGGGGCTTTGGCCTCCAGTGCGGCCGCCCCCCTGGCCTGCTAGAGACTGCCACGCGATGTGACGGAGGGGGGGGGGGGGCACGACCAGATGTTTTCGGGGCCTATGCGCCCTGCCCTTGAACTGGGGCTCCCCTCCCCTCCCCCTCTCCCACAACCACAAAGCCGTGCCAATATCCAACGTGGGTGAAAGCATTATTTCGCACCGACACTAAATCGATGGTCAGTCGACATGATACGATGCACACCGCGGCGGCGCCTGCTATGCTGCTGAGCGCATCTGAACGGGGCTCCGCGCGGCAGCACGAGCCGGCGGCACTTGAGAGGGGTGTTTCAGTTAGGCTGCTCGGCCTGGCGCCGCAGAGTTATTGTCAAAAATCGGGTCACATCTGTGTGACCTGTATGCTGATGGGAAAAATGAGTAAAGAGATACCGACGACACTTTTCGGTGTCGTGGACCCCTTCCCCTCCTCCCTCCCTCCCTCCCTCCCTCCTCTCCCCTCCGTGCCGAGGAGCGTTTGTGTCGAGACTGTCTGCGCGCCTTGGGTCGGGTAAAAACTGATGTCATCTGTGTCCCGTCGACTCCTCCGGTCGGGCACAGCCAGGGTAGAGGTTTCCGCTATTTTTCAAATGTAAATTTTTCAGAGAGAGAGAGAGAGACAGACAGACAGACAGACAGACAGACAGACAGACAGACAGACAGACAGACACCCAGAGGGTTCCAGGAAGAAATGTCAGGAAAAAAAAATTTCCGCTGAATGTTTGCCCGCAAAACGGCAAGCCCTTTGCAGAGCCATGCCCGCGGGTAGTAAATGGCCATCAATTGCATGTCCGCCGATTCTAATGGCCTGATTGGTTAATTAGGTCCCGCCCCACCCATGTGTTGATTGTTGCGAAAGTGCGTGCGGGATGGTTCTACCTCCGGTCTCTTTCTGATGCTCTGGCACAAAAGGAAGAAATTTTTCATCAAATTTGTTATTAAAGAATATTGAGTCACATCAGTGACACTAGAACACGATGCCGCACCTGGGGGCCTCACTCTTATCTCTGCCGGCTGGATCTTAATGGTGTAGCTCACGGCCTCCAAGTACAGCATCAGTATGTATACCCTCCGTGACCCATAATTGTTTCCCCTTCGACCTGATAAGCTCTATGACTTCCATGACTCGAATGAAAGTGGGCGGAGCTTGCAAGTGCAAATGGTCCCGGCCCCGGCCGCTGCAAAGTTTGAAAAACGCCCACATCTATGTCAAAAAATACCCAAATACGGACTTAATACGGGCCTTTGTAATCGCGGACGTTATCCCTTGGATACTTTGTGTTAGGACATGATTTTGACGGACTACATGTTCGCGGACATTTTGCCCCGGACATTCTTTCGTAGCACCCAGACAGAGAGCATAGAGTACTCCGGAGAAGCCCGAAATGGAAGTAAGAAGTAACGAAGAAACAGAACGCTGCAAAAAGTATGAGAAATCGTGTGTTCGGAACCCCGCCACTCTTCAAAAATCACTCGATTTCTCATACTTTGTGCAGCGTTCTTCTTCTTTGTTAAGACTTCTTACTTCCGTTTTGGGCTTCTCCGGAGTACTTCATTGGAAAAGTAAGTTTTGTCGGGATACTTGATAGAATCTTTCAGGTGACGACACACATCATTCAGTGGCCTGCTGAAAAGCAAAACTGTTTTGTAAGTCGGCTCATGGTCCACAATCGATACCGCTGAGCGCTCGACGATATAGTTCTATTAATCGGTGTTGGCATCCCTGCGGCGACGCGGTGTGTTCTCTCTTGTTCATCTCTAGCTCCGTTGGTTGCGTTGGTACAACTGCCGGCGCCCCTTCCTCCTCCACGACGGTACGCGGGGGCAACGACCTATAAGCAACCTAAGGGAAAGGAGGATGGGGGTTTGAAAAAATATACGAAAGAGGGGGGGGGGAGTGGAGAAAGAGGAGAGGAGGTGAAAAAGCAGTGAGAACATCCTCCCCGTGCCCGTCTCATGGTGGAGTCGGTGTGTGTGTGTGTGTGTGTGTGTGCGTGTACATGTGTCCTGTATTTTGTATCGAAGTGTGCGTACGAACTCGGCATTTGTTCGTGTTTAGTAGACGGGTTACTGCTCTTCCAGATTTTTTTTAATGATTATTTTTTTCGGCCGAGAGAGGAACCTCGATGCGGAAAGGGCAGCGGCGTAGAGTCTAGAACGGTTTGCTATGTGAATCACCGAACACATGCAGCATCGGTACTGGGGCGGTAGGCGGCACTGAGAGAAATGATTCGGCGTACGGACCAAATGTTTGGTTATCAGGCCTGAAGTGGGAACAAACGCCGTCTGAAGTTTTCGTCCCTACGTCAGACGTGTTTGATTTGTTCCCACTTCAGGCCTGATAACCAAACATTTGGTCCGTACACCGAATCATTTCTCTCAGTGGGTCCTCGTGCCCCAGTCTCTGCTCTGCTCTGGTCACGTGTCCATTTCAGCGCGCCTCGTGCACCCCCTCCCCCCCCCCCTCCCCGCTGTTGCGTCATTCGGCGCGCGTTCCGGACGGCGCTGGAGTCGGACTGGATTCGGACTGGATTCGGACTGGAGTCGGTCTGCACCGCCCGGTGCGGAACAGTGCCGAGGACAGCAGAGGCAAGAGCAGCAAGGAGTGTTTCCGGATTGATTTGTGAACGAGCGGGGGGCAGCTGGGCAGTCTGCGAGGCGTGGCGGCGCGTGGGGGCGCGTGGCGGGGCGTGCCGGCGCGTGCGGCTGCGGGCGCCAACCGGAAGCTGCTAATGCAGCGCCCTGCGCACACCCTGACGACGGCCCGCCCTCTCCTGCTTGGTGGGGGCCGGCGGCGGGGGGGGGGGGGGGGGGCCGCAGCAGCTGCAGCCAGGCTCGAGGAGCTACCCTACCGCTGCTGAGCTGGTTGTGTGTGTGTGTGGGGGGGGGGGGGGGCAGATAAAGGGTATTGACCGTGCGCGTAGACTGTCTTCAGAGAGTTAGGTGGGTGATTCTCGCGAAACGGGCCATTTTGGACGAACAATACTTTTGAGATATGAAAGTTGTCTTCTGTCATGAAACGTCGAGAAATCGCATTTTGAGACGATTCCGGGCGCTCTAAACGTCTGGGCAGGCTCAAATGTTATTTCCCTACTAATTTGACCCAAAAAGCCGCGGAGTTCACAATTTTTTAAAATGATTTACAACTGCGTTGATTGGAAACGCGATGATACGTGGTGATACTTTCTCCAGAGCGACAGTCGGACATCGTGAGACAACTTTTACGCTTGCAGCGATATTTTTGGGATGCACTATTAACACTGCAGACGCGACACGGTAGTCACAAGCAATTTGGGTACTCTCCAGTTTTCATTAATAAATGCCACCGTGTCTCCGTATGGTGCAGATATTAAATAATGTTTCCATTGCTGACATTTGTATACTCATGGTTCATGAAAGTGAAGAGATCTAGATTTTTCCATATGCAATCATTTCCGTGCAGTAACAATCGATAGTGAACTCCATGGATTTTGAAAAAGTTAGTGAGAACGACTTTGAGCCCATGCGGAGCGACTGAGGTAATTGCTAGGTTGAGTCTGTGGCCTAAAAAATCTTCCCTGAGTATGTAGCTTCTAGTCGAGATACAACTCGAATGCGTGTCAGTACCCTTTCCCACGAAAACAGTCCTTGTTTAGATTAACCCAGAACATAGGAACACCATGGAGTTCACATTTTGACCATTTACCACGTTGTGGACCCACGATCGTCGGAGGGAGGTTCGATCTTGAGTTGAAACCATTCAGAGGAAGTACAAAGACACAATTTGGTGAAAAAATTGCGAAGAAATTCGCAAACATAAACTAACGGTGGCCTGCGGAACGCAAATGGCCCGTATTCGGAGAAGCGATTTTTTTTTTTTTTTTGCCCAGCTGGCAGGTGGAAGTTGGATAGGTTGCCTGCCTATGCCTCACAGGACCCCGCAGGACCCGCGAACCTTGGCAGTACGAGGAATCTGAATGTGAATGTGGTTCAGCCGAACCGCCCTCAAATGTGCGGTGCGTGGGAGCCGGGCCGGGAGCGCCGCTGGCCGAGACCGGGACCCAGAGGGAGAGCGAGGCAACAGGTTGTGTGGACGTGTGCCGGGCCGTGCCGGGCCGTGCCGGGCCGTGCCAGGCTCCGTGTCGGGCGGGGCGGCGGGGCGCGTTGGTGCGGTGTGCGGTGTGGGGGTAGGGTTGGCCTCGGCGCTGCGTGGACCTCCCCAAAGGCCCTCGTTTCGACGGCCGCGCAGCTTCCGTGCGTCCCCCGTGCAGCAACGTGCACAACAGGGGAGCGCGGGACTTGCCACCCGGGCGCCAGCCGCAGCCTGCCGCTGACACGGCGGGGCGGGGCGGGGCGGGGCGAAACTAACGCCGCTGCCGCGCCGCCCCTTTCAGGATCGACGTCTCTCCAGACGCGACCCACGCCTTCTCGCACAACATCAGAGCGTCGTCTTGCCGTAAGTATCTTTTCCGAGAACGGAGCGCGCCGCGTGCCGCCTCCGCCCCACAGTCAGCAGGCATCGCCAATATGACAGACGAGCATCGATGTTGAGGTCGGATCGCTGTGCGGGGGCCCACGGGCCGCTCTGTTTCACTACAACACGTGGCCGCCGGCCTCACCTAAGGGCCACTGTCATCCGTCCTCCTCCTCCACCCACTGTCTCTGTCTGTCTGGCCTCCCCCCCCCCCCCCGGGGGACGACGGTGACCCGGTCGAATGTTTCGTAATCATCAATGTAGAACCCCGGGCCGGGCAGACGCAATCAACGGTAACCTATCCTTTTTCCCATATTGGAGACCCCCCCCCCCCCCCCCAGTGCACGGCGCCCCGCGGCGTACCAGCCACACAGGGTTGCCATCGGCGAGTGGAATTTGGGGGCGGGAGGGGGGGGAGTCTCGCAGAATCATCTTCTCAAAGCTTTTGAAAGTCAACGAGCGCGCGCTTCTGAGGACCGCGTCGCCCCCCCCCCCCCCCCCCCCAAACAACAGAAACGTGCCCCAACGCGGGCGGCGCTGGATACTTTGCGCAAACTGGCCCTGAACCCGAGCAGCGCGTCGTTATTGAACCAACCGCCCGCGCTGGAACAGTAGTGCGGCCAAAAACCGCGAGAGAGCGTTGTGGTCCCAGAGTGTGCTGCTGCTGCACTCTCGCCCTGTTTGACTTCCATTTTCGGGGAATGCTTGTATGTTCGTTCTGTGATTTCCGGGAGACAGAGACCGAGAGAGAGAGAGACAGAGAGAGAGAGAGAGAGAGAGAGAGAGAGAGAGAGAGAGAGAGAGAGAGAGAGAGAGAGAGAGAGAGAGAGAGAGGGAGAGAGAGGGAGCGAGCGAGGAGGGGTGGGGGCGGTGCGGTGGCGGCGGCGTGGCGCGCACACCTGGTGGACTGGACAGCTGAGGCCCCCACGCTTTCGGTGACGTCAACTCCGGGTTGGGGGGTGGAGGGAGGGGGCGTTTAGCGCGGAGGCGCGTGCCGGTCGCGTGCCAGTCGCGTGCCGCCGCGGGCACCAGCCCATGTTTATCTCCCGCCCGCGCGCGCGCGCGCGCGCGCGCACACACACACACACACACACACACACACACACACACACAAAACACTATACTATACTTTCCCTTGCGCTCACTCTTTTTTCCGCCTTGTCGGCCTGGTGCTCTCTCTCTCTCTCTCTCTCTCTCTCTCTCTCTCTCTCTCTCTCTCTCTCTCTCTCTCTCTCTTCTCTCTCTCTCTCTCTCACCGCGTTAAATAATCCCGCAGAATTGAGCACTCTCCCTCTTTTTCTGTCTTTCCATCTGTCTCCGCCTCTCTCTCTCTCTCTCTCTCTCTCTCTCTCTCTCTCTCTCTCTCTCTCTCTCTCTCTCTCTCTCTCTCTCTCTCTCTCTTTCTGTCTCTCACCGCGTTAAATAATCCGTGCAAACGCCTCTCTCCCGGATTAATAAACACTCGGTCCGCGCGCGCGTTGGTCCGCGCTTGTCGGCTCGTGCTCTGTGACCACACGAGCGCGCACGCACACACGCACACACACACACAGAGGAGTGGCCAGTGGTGTGGGGGACGGGGCTGCACCCCTTTGGCGCCCGTCCAAGCGCGCGCCCTCGCCGTTTCATGCCCCTGAGCAAGCGAAGCGGAGCAAGCGGAGCAAGCCGCCGCCATCGCCACGCCACGCCACGTCACGCCGCGCCTCGCCACGCCACGCCACGCCACGCCGCGACCAGCCGCGCCACCTAATGCGATGCTTACACGCCGGGCCGGGCGCTACGCTACGCTCATCGGCCTTTTGCACTCACGGGCCGCTGCGCGGACTGAGGCTCAAGGGGGCCGTGCCTGTTGCCGTGTCCCGTACACTCTGCGGGGCCGTGTGTCCCGTACACTCTGCGGGGCCGTGTGTCCCGTACACTCTGCGGGGCCGCGTGACCCGTACACTCTGCGGGGCCGTGTGTCCCGTACACTCTGCGGGGCCGTGTGTCCCGCACACTCTGCGGGGCCGTGTGTCCCGTACACTCTGCGGGGCCGTGTGTCCTTAACACTCTGCGGGGCCGCGTGTCCCGTACACACTGGCCGGCGCGGCGCGGTGGTCGTCCTGAGCGCCGCCTGGAGGGTAGGCAGCCCGCCCGCACCGGTGAGTGCGTGTTGCCTACCCCGCGGACGGCGGGCGCTCTCCAGCCAGAGAGGCGGACTGGCCGTCCGGCGGTGCAGTGCTGTGCAGCGCTCGGCAGAACCACGCCGCCGCAGTGTGCCGCCAGGGGCGCTCTAAGTCTACTCGTCTCCCGACCAACACCTCACACTTACAAACAATTTTTTAAATTTAAATCACAAAATGTTTGCAATTTTTAATTTTTAAATTCACGAAAAAAAGAAATTGCATGAGAAAAATTGAAAGTTAATTTCGTTGGAATACTGCGTGGCACGGCTGGCCCCAGCTCCAGCCTCGGCTCCAGCTGCGTGACGCGTGGGCCCCCTGCCGCCCTCTGCTCTGGAAGTCAATCATTTTTAAAACGGCGAAAAGAAAAGTGACGGATGGGAGGATGAGGGAGGGGGCTCGCTGATGACTCATTCAGGACCGGAAACGGCCTAGAGATGACTTTTTGACCGGACGGTCCGGCGTGGCGGTGGGGTTCCCCCTCCCGTACCCGGCTACCGCGGGGGAGGGGGGGGGGGATGCTGTCCGCGGGTTACCGAACTTGCTGCCGTTCACAAACTCAAACTCAACATACGGCTAGACGTGTGGAGATTTTTGTTTTTCGTGCCTAGATATGATCGATTTTGTAACATGTTTTTTTTTTTATTTTTATGCGTCGTAGATACAAATTGCACATTTCATCTCAATGCAGTATCGCAAATCGGTCTCCGCACACGACAGTTTCTCGTCTCAGTTTAGAGTGTCCTTTGAAGCTCGCGGCCGAAAGCCAGCACATTCCGGGACGATACCCCGCACCGGGCGCGCGTGGTGTATCGACCGTTACAACGCATTGGACGTCGGAAGAGGAGCAGCAGCCGTCGCCCTGCACGCACTCGGTGATGTGGTGTGCATACAGAGCCTTGTGTCGGTGGTTGGTCGATGCCAGGGGTCGGGCTGGAAGAGCTGACCTTGCGGGCCGCGGCCAGGCCAGGCCTGCCACCCGCGCAGCTCAGCCGGCGGGCCGCTGCCGCTGCTACACGCCTCGAATTATTGAAAGAGGAATGGGCATCTTATTGGCGGACCGTTTCCCGCCCCGGCCAATCGCCGGTGGCCCTCCCGGCGCGCGCCATTTGAATCTTTATTCAAAGTTATTGATTTCGCGCCGAGAATGAAAGAGTCATGGTCACCGGCCCGCTCCGGTCGGGCAGTGCGGGCTGCCTTAGGCTGCCTGCCCTGGAAACATGCCCTGCCCGTTACGTGTTTGAGATCCGTTTGGTACCCGAGTCGGACTGGGATCACAGTTACATGGAGCTCTCTGTGTTGCAGCTTGGACACCTACCCCTGCCCCCGTCCTGACCGCCGCCGTCCACAATGGGTCGCAAGAAGATCCAGATCTCACGGATCACGGATGAGAGGAACAGACAGGTAAGCCTTGGTGATCGTAGGTTGGGTAGGGTTAGGTGATGCAACGTCTACAACACCGCCATGTTTCAGGTGACGTTCAACAAACGCAAGTTTGGCGTCATGAAGAAGGCCTACGAGCTGAGCGTGCTCTGCGACTGTGAGATCGCCCTCATCATCTTCAGCTCGTCCAACAAGCTGTACCAGTACGCCTCCACGGACATGGACAAGGTCCTGCTCAAGTACACCGAGTACAACGAACCGCACGAGTCCCTCACCAACAAGAACATAATCGAGGTACGGGGTGATCCGTGACCACCATTCACTCCAAAGGGGTCGTCCATAAACTACGTAGCTGCTTGAGGGGGGTGGGGGGATTCGTCAGAAGGCTACGTCCATCCTCATGGGGGGGGGGGGGTCAGCCGGCAGTCTACGTAGCCCGTTAATTGTGCATCGGCGAAAGGCGTTACTCCATGCGAACTCTGTTTTACTGTAATTTTCTTGCCGATTTTATTTACTCTTAATTGTTATTTTAACTTCCCAAGTTATGGGATATGTTTGTTATGTTTTATTCGTGACAGGATAAAAACGCATATTAAATCTCATGGACTCCTTTCCTTTTATCCCAAAGGCACGATTTTGCTATTTTCCGAAAAAATAAAAAAAGGCTTCGTTGACATGGGGGGGGGGGGGAGGGGCGAGGGGTTAAACCGAAAGCTACGCAAGTCTACATGGGGGGAGGGAGGGGTAAAAAAACGACCAAAATAGGGCTACGTAGTTTATGGACGACCCCAAATGGGGTACTCTGGGGAGAGTGACTAGTGACAAGTCGTAAATGAAGAAGTGCGCGGGAAAAATAGGAGAAATTTCTAAAGTGGAGCAGGGTTTCAACTAAGCGATTTCTCATACCTCCCCTGCGTTCTTCTTCCTGTTCACGGTTCTTCCGCTTCCGCTTCACTCTCAGAAAAATAAAATTGAATCGACTGAGGAATGTCGCCTTGATCAAGATCCTACGTTTATTTTATTATTTTGAGAGTGTTCCGGTTTCTCCGGAGCTGCTCCATTTCTGGAAGGGGTGTCCAAATTTCCGTTTCCGTCGTTGGCATAATGACCTCAGCGCTCTTTGTTTTTTTTTTTTAATTAATTTATTTTTAAACTCGCTTCTCGCAGGCTCTAAATAAGAAAGAACACAAGAACGGCGCATGCAGTCCGGACAGCCCGGAGGCGGACACCGAGTACAGCCTCACGCCCAGAACAGAAGCCAAATACTCTAAAATAGACGAGGAGTTCCAGATGATGATGCAACGTAGCCAGCTCAACGGCTCCCGGGTAAGACAGAGTCCACAGCCGGGGACACGTGCCGTCTCTGTCCCTCCCCCGCGGCCGGCAGACTCGAGCAGCAGCTCCTGTTGCAGGTGCCGATGCCCCAGTCCAGCTACTCTCTGCCCGTGTCCGTGCCGGTGACGTACGGCGACTCGAGCCTGCTGCAGGCCAGCCCGCAGATGGCGCAGACCGTCAGCCCCCGGCCGTCGTCCTCGGAGACGGACTCGGTGTACGCGCCCGGCGGCATGCTGGAGATGAGCAACGGCTACCCCAACTCCTCCAGCCCGCTGGCCGAGTCGCCGCCGCCGCCGGGGACGTCCCCCAAGGGCGGCAAGCACTCGCCCCGCAGCAGCCTCCGGGTGCTCATCCCCAGCCAGGCCCACGGCCACGACCACGATGACGTCACCGACTCCTGCCACTCCAACGGGGACCGGCTGTTCGACGAGGTAACTAACAAGCACGCGCGGACAAAATAGGATCAGTGGTCGCAACTCCTTTTTTTTTTTTTAGTTGATTTCCAGACAAGCAGTAAATTTCGGTTCCGATAGTTAAATTTGTCTGGGGGGAACTATTTTTTAGTCGCACCAACGAAGAAGTACATTGTGGGCAGAAACCCTTTTTTTTCTTCTGCTTTTTGCCCCTACAACGGACCTCTTTGTAAGAGCAACTATCGTTTCTAACTAAAAAAAATTGTTCCCGCAGCAAAATTTTCGTTCTCAGAACCAAAATTTACTGCTTGCCTGGAATTCAACCAAAAAATTAGTCCCGGGGAAACCCGGGAGAAGTCGTAGAGAGGACGAGGGACGCAGGGTAAGTATGAAAAATCCCGCGCTGCGAGCACTTTCGGTGACGTGCACGCGATTTCTCATACTCCAGTATTCTCAGCCAACGCCTCGGTTATAGCGGTGGCGTTGGAGGGGGCGGGCGCATGCACCAGAGGGAGGCAGGTAGAGAGGGAAGGCTCTGGGTCCTCTGGGCTGAGGAAGCGTTGGTGCCTTTCTTCGGACGGGGCCGTTCCAGTGCGCCGCGCGTCGCATAATGGGAAGACTGTTGTGATTACGAAGGCCCCCGGTTGCGTCATATTTAAACAGCCCTGTAGGTGAAGAGGGGGGGGGGGGGGGGCAGGAAGTGGTTACGACTTCCCGCTGAAATCGGAACCTCGAATAGCCGTGGAATCGATGTCCCTCTCACCCGGCGAAGCTCACGGCGGTGGCGCTATCTCTAACCCTTTAACACTTCTAACACCCCCGGGTCCCGGGGCGGGACACACGGTATCGCTGGGATTTCTGTTCGCGCGCCGCGATCGGTCGGCCTGTGATCACGTGATCGCACCGCAGCCGCTCTGGCCCGCGTGATGGACTTGGTGAACACCCCGAGGCCGGCGGTGTAGGCGGACAGCGGCACGGCACGGCACCGCACGGCACGGCACGGCACGGCAGTGGCGGATCGAGGAGCGGCTTTAGGGGGGGGGGAGGCAAAGTTCCGCTTTTTGCCTACTTACAGGCGGAAAAGTTATGCCGGTTGCCTACATTTCCGGCGCCCTTCGGGCGCCTTTGACGAGGGGGGGGGGCAATTGACCCTTTGCCCCCCCCCCCTGGATCCGCGCCTACGGCACGGCACGGAATGGCACGCTCTGACTGACGGCGCCGCCTGACTTATTCAGCGTCTGGAGGCTTGTCGCGGGGCGTGGTCGCGGAGTTTGTGTCGTGCCGTGTCGTGCCGTGCCGTGCCGTGCCGTGCCGTGCTGTGGAGGTGCATATATCGACAGTGCGTTGTGACGTCACGCGCGCTGGTATCGACTCTGGACGTCATCCTCGGGGGGGGGGGGGGTGTGGAAGTAACAAGGCTACTTCCCACGGGATACGCGCCAGTCTCCACCGCCCCCTCTTTTTCTTCTTGATCTTTTTCTTCTGCTTCTTCTCTTAACTCTCCCTGATCTTCTCTTCCCGCCCCCTCATCTTCTTTACTTCTTGTCTGCTTCACCTCCTCCTATGCTGGTTATTTTTTTCCCATGGTACCTTTGGCAACTTTGATCTTCTCTGTCCCCCCATCCACCTCTGTGCGGCTTTGTATGTACTGTCTCACTAACATTACTAATACCGTCGTGTTGTGCCCCCGCCCCCTCCCCCTCCCCCCAGAACCCCTACCACAGCCACTGCAACCCCAGCCACCATCTCATGCCCGCCCCGCATCGCGGCCACTTGCAGACGCCCAGCATCTCCGGCATGGCGACGTACTCCACGGCGCTGTCCTCGTTCAGCCCCCAGGACTTCAGCGTGGGCGCGGACATGGGCCTGGGCCAGGGCCTCGGCCAGGGCCTGGGCTCGTTGGGCTGGCAGCACCACCACTCGCACTGCAGGTACGTCGGACCGGGCACCGGCCGTGTGTGTGTGTGTGTGTGTGTGTGTGTGTGTGTGTGTGTGTGTGTGTGTGTGTGTGCGTGTGTGTGTGTGCGTGTGTATTCAAGGGTCGTAAAAAAAATCGTGTTTTTTTTCCTTTCTTTTTTTCTCCCCCTCGAGATCAGTGAATTTTTTTCGTATTTTTCATGCTCTTTTTCGTGTTTTCCCCGTGCTTCTTTGGTGCTGGCAAAAAAATTTAATCCCTTTTTAAATAGGAAGCAGATGATACAGTTTCTGAAGATATTAGGATGTTATAAAAATGAAGTTTTATGTGTCTGTCTGTGAAAGCAGAACTTATCTTTTGTTGTATTATGAGGGAGAGCCGAAGATATTTGAAAGGAACGAACATCTTCTTGTTTACCGGAAAGTTTAGTTTCGGTTTCGGTAGAGACCCTTGGCCAAGCGAGCGAAGGCGAGGCCAGCCGAGTGCAGGCGGAGCCGAGCCGGCGGCGTTCTGGACAACAACGCTACCCGAGCAGTGCGCGACAATCTCGCGGCTTGCGGCCTCACGGGTCCCCCCTGGTGCCGGCCCACCTTTTACCAGGTGTATCATTGGCCCCGCGCAGTTTTAGTTTTAGGCAGTCCCGCAACGCACTATCTCCGTCTCTTTCTGGCTCGGCCAGAGGCGTGAGACACAAAGAGACGAAGATAGTGCGTTGCGGGACTGCCTAAAACCGAAACTGCCCGGGGCCAGTGATACACCTGGTATTATTAGTTCGCCGCACTCGCTACGCCTTTTCGACTGGTCGGGAGAAAAAGCTAGCTGACACCTCAAACTAATTAAGTTTTGATTTTTAGCTTTAATGTTAGTGTTTTTAGGTATCATGTGCTAAAAAAACATTTAAAAAAATTCTGGTCGGGAGACGTCGCCTGCGAGGTAGGCCATCCCGGTGGGCAGTCGTGCCAAGCGTGCTGGGCTTGGCCTACCTCGCAGGCGTTAGGGATGGAGAGACCCCACGCCTGCGGCATGGGGTATGTCCGGTGCACGGAGTAGACACGGTCCTGGTCCTGGTGTTGCAGCGTCCCGCAGGTGGCCGTGTCCAGCAGCACCCCTCCCCCGTGCCACTCGCCGCTGCCGCTCCGCATCAAGAGCGAGCCCATCTCCCCGCCCCGGGACCCGGGCAGCACGCTGGGGGCGGCGCACCACGGCCCCCCAGGCGGCGGCCCCGGCCCGGGCCCCGGCCCCGGCGCCGTCGCCGTCCCCGTCGCCGTCCCCGTGCCACAGCCCTCACAGCCGCAGCCCCACATCCAGACGCTCTCGATATCCGGCATGGGCTCATCGGCCGGACCGGGCCCCGGACATGGGCCCGGACACGGACCCGGCTCCGTGCTGCCCCTGCAGCCCATGTCCTCGAGCCTGGCCCACCCCATGAGCAGACCCAGCTCGTCGGGGCACCTCACCCCCACGCCCACCGCAGGTACGGCGCACCGCACACCTCACATCAACGTTTCACTAGAGTACTCCGGAGAAGCCCGAAACGGAAGTATGAAGTTGCAACGAAGAAAAAGAACCCTGGAGAAAAAAATTAGAAATCGCGTGATTTTTGAAGTGCAGGGGGGTTTCGATATATTCCATTTCTCGTACTTCCACTGCATCCTTTTTCTTTGTTACGACTCCTTACTCCCGTTCTGAGCTTCTCCGGAGCACTCTATTTTTATTTTTTAACTTTTATTTTCCAATAATTGACCCACTTCACGCTCCGCTTGCAGGCCCGGGGTCGATAACATCCACCAGCCTCTCGTCGCCCGGGGACCCGAGGCACGCGGGCTCGGACTACGAGAGCGGGCCCCTCCAGAAGCGGCCGCGGATGACGGAGGGCTGGTCGTCATAGCATCCGGCTCTCTGGTCGTGGGGTCGCTCCTGCAGCGCCTGGGACCAATGAGGAGCCGGCGAACGGAGCCAGCGGAGCCAGCGGAGCCAGCGGAGCAGCGCGGAGCGGAGCGATCAGAGTACAAATCCTTTTCCTTGACGCCAGCCGGCTCCAGTGGGAGGATGCCGCCATGACACCGGGACAGTAACAGTGGTGTGGTGCTAAGAGTATGGAGCTCTTCCTTTTTTTTTTTTTTTTTTTTTTTTGTCGTTCTCCGTTGCGGACATGTGACCTCTGGAGTTCGAGTGAGTGCTTCAAAGTGGGTGAAACTAAGTCAAGTCGATGCTTTCTTTCATTCTTCCCGAGACTCTTTAAATGAGTGAGTGTAACCCGCTGTATCGGCTTCGATATTATCCCTGGACAGTGAAATTCTTCCCCCACCCCCCACCCGCCACGTGGTGGGTGCTGGTGGAGCGCAAGGGTGAACTGACACCTTGTAAAATGTGTGTACTTAAACGAGTCATAGAGATGTAAGATATGTTAAATTAAGATCAAAATTAAGTGTGAAGAGGCTAATTGTGATGTGCAAAGATTTTTTATGTGAGTAACGTTGATTTCAATTTGTTTTATTCAATTTAAATTTGTTTTATTGAATTTCATTGTAAGTTTGTGTGGATTATTCTATCTTCCTCTTTTTAAGGTGTTACTTTTTTCTTTCATACAGAATTTTATTTACGTGTTTATATCTATTCAATATGTTACGAATGTTCTTCTTTTTACACCTATACGTGTGCATCCCTACCGTATCTCCCTCTAATACTTTTTGGATAGCAAGAGTATCTTAGATTCTCCTGATTTTGTTAAATGATTTAGCACAAATATATTTAAAGTAAAACCAAATATTAGTTGTGCAAATGACTTGTTGTGATCTTGTAGGAATTTGTAAATTGTTGTGTATTACTTTTGGTGCCATATCCAATCTTGTCTGAGTACGTAAGTCATTTAAGTGATTCTGAACAATTGTTCTGCAAGCCTTGTTAAATGATTCTATGTATAAAATGGGTAATTATCTGTGTTTGTTTCAAGATTTGGTAATTTTTGTTTCTTAAATTGTTTGTTTTGTTATATAAAATGAAAATGAACTTCCTTTGTTTTGAAGGAAGATTCATATTCAAAACTACTTTGATCAAGTTTTCACTGTAGGCTGTGTTAAAATCCTATTCTCTCATTATAGTTGTAAATAATTTGTAAAGGTATCATAAAAGTCGCATCAGTGTTCAAATTTTTGGTACTCATAAGCAGTCATTAAGTGTTAAAATTCACAGTGGCTGAGCAATGGTTTAGCTTTCATCAGACCACAAACCGCAAATTGAACTGTCCGGGAATCACTGCTTGCAGTCAAAGAATTAGTTACGTAGGTGCATGTTCTTGAATCGTTTCTACTTTTATTAGTTGCTCAATAAGCAGTATGTAAAACATTACATTGTACTCCTGCAGATCGCGATATTCTTTCTACTTTTATTTGTTTATTTGAGGGGAGTGCCCGCAGACGCTGGTATTTGTTATTGTGTAGTTTATCAATATGGATATATAATGAACTTGCCTGGTATCAGTTTTCTTGTCATCCACGTGCCATCACCCGCCATATTTCATATCCCATCCCATGCATATCTGTGTATTAAGGTATTATCAAATAAAAACTTGGAAATCAAAGTCCAACATGCTCGTTTCTGTCCATCGACCTTTACCCTCCCAGCAGACCCAAACCAGAAAACACATTGAAACTTTCGTCGACAGTAAAAGAGACGTGGGAGGTGAAGCCTTTTAGAAAGCGGGCAAAACCTATTTCCGGACGTTAAATCCCGCCGGAGTTGTGTTTGGTAATGATTGTGGGTGGAGCCCTGCTGTCACAGCTCTACACGTGGAGTATTGGAGAGTCCGGAGTAGAGACAGAGAAGGCGGGGCAGGGGTAGCGGCGGCAGCCAACGCAGCCAACGCCGACGAATCGGTTAGGACGGCCACGGGCTGCTGTGTACCCGCCACGAGCCGAGCACGGGCAGCCACAGACCGACTGGGCTAGTCGCCGGGGGATTTTCAGGATTAGGAAACATGGGGGGGCGTCGCCCGGCACTGTCGCCACCACTCCGAACTTAGCAGGCGCCCGCCCGGGTAGGCCAGCCCGCCGCACACCCGTGCACTGGTGTTGCCTACCCTCCGCCCCGCAGGCGCCCGCACGGGTAGGCCAGCCCGCCGCACACCCGTGCACTGGTGTTGCCTACCCTCCGCCCCGCAGGCGCCCGCGGGTAGGCCAGCCCGCCGCACACCCGTGCACTGGTAGGCCTACCCTCCGCCCCGCAGGCGCCCGCACGGGTAGGCCAGCCCGCCGCACACCCGTGCACTGGTGTTGCCTACCCTCCGCCCCGCAGGCGCCCGCACGGGTAGGCCAGCCCGCCGCACACCCGTGCACTGGTGTTGCCTACCCTCCGCCCCGCAGGCGCCCGCACGGGTAGGCCAGCCCGCCGCACACCCGTGCACTGGTGTTGCCTACCCTCCGCCCCGCAGGCGCCCGCACGGGTAGGCCTAGGCTAGAGCCGGGGCTAGAGATCCTAGGCCAGAGCACATAGCCTCTAGACCGACACCCCTGCAGTGTAGTCCGGCCTGGAGTGGAAGTCCAAGCTCACGCGGGTCAGCGATTGAGTACGCCTCCAGAGGCCGCGGGCAGCCCCAGGTCCCTCCAGGGGCCAGGGGTCCCCACAGACGCCGAAACGGACCAGGGTGAGGACTGAGGACCTGTCCCTGCCGGGACCGGGATACGATGGGGCTTAGGCGAACCCTCTCAAGGGGATACTTGGTGCCGGAGGGCCGGAGGGAGCCAGCCCGGGCTTTGTCCGTGTCAGCCAGGACTTTACACTTGCGGCCGAATCCGAGAGCCTCGGATTCCGGCCTCCTCACGATTTGGCAAGGAAAAAAAAAACAACAACTTAAAAAACTACAGCGGCACATGCACACACTCGCTCGAATCTCTTCCACTTTCTGATTGCGATTGAGGGAGTTTTCTTTAAACGCAAAAAATATATAAAAAATTAATTTAGCTTTTTTAAAAATATAATTCAGATCTTTGTTTCAGGCAAACGAGCCGTGGGAACGGGCTGGACATATTCTTTGAGACCCTCAGCCAACTCAATGGCAAGTCACACACAGTTCATGAAAACCTCCACCAACTCAACCCACAACTCGGGCATGTGTACGCCGAAAAATTCAGAGTGGTTTCGCCCCTCGAGTCCTCCCTCCTCCCCTATCGCACCTTAAGACGCAGGCCCGGCCCGGCCCGGCCAAGCGAAGTGATGCTCGAAGCCATGCCGAGCCTGTCCCGGCGGGTCCTGACGGATCCTGACTAAACAAAAGGGGTGATCGGCCGTCTCGGGGGCGGCGCGGGGGCGGCGTGGGGGCGGCGTGGCGAGGGGCGGGCGCGCCGGGCGCTTCGATCGCCCTGCCCTCGCGCCGCCTCCCCCGCGCTGGGCCGAACCACCCCCTCACCCGCCGCGGCCGCCCTCAGCCCGCTTGGAGCCCGCGGCAGCCCCCGCGTGGCGGCCGGGCCGGGGGCGGCGGGGGCGGGCGGGGCCTGCTGTGCGGTGGGTTGGCCAGTAGGGGTTGGCCTGCGCTCGCCGGTGGTGCGGTGGGGGCCTCAGCTCTGCACAGCTCTGCTCGGCATGTAGCGCCGCGTCCCCGCCGTCCTCCGCGCGCTCCCTGCCCACGACATGTGAGCCCCGCTCGCGGTCGCATCGCGCACGCCCTGGTCCCGCACACCAGGGCTCGCGTACACGCCGGCGGCTCGGTGCACCCGCCCGCCGTACGCCATGGCGCCGGGCGGCGGCGTGGCCGTGGTGGTGGCGCTCCTGGCCATCGCCCTTGTGGAATTAACTGTGCAGTTCGACTTCACCAAGGACAACTTCGAGGCGGCGTTCCAAGGTGGGTTGGGGTGACGGCGATGGGGCGTATGTCCTCCGGAGCGGCAGCTGTGCCCAGGCTGTGCCCAGGCTGTGCTAGAGAGACTCGGCTGTGCCCAGGCTGTGCCCAGGTTGTGCTAGAGAGCATTGGCTGTGCCCGGGCTGTGTCCAGGCTGTGCCCAGGTTGTGCTAGAGAGACTTGGCTGTGCCCGGGCTGTGTCCAGGCTGTGCCCAGGTTGTGCTAGAGAGACTTGGCTGTGCCCGGGCTGTGCCCAGACTGTGCCCAGGTTGTGCTAGAGAGACTTGGCTGTGCCCGGGCTGTGCCCAGACTGTGCCCCCTGCCTGTCGGGCCCATCCGCTCCGTACAGGTGTGGCGTGGTGGCACCGCTGATGGACAGGTGCCGCGAGGGCAGACGCCCGGCTGACGGCGGCCGACAGCCGCACGGAGAAAAAAGATGAGTTTGTCGCAATAGATTTCCAAACTGATTTTCAGACAAGCAGTAAATTTTTGTTCAAATTGTTGCACCGTTAGTTGCTCCAACGCAGAGGCTCGCTGAAGGAGCAGAGAGCAGAAAAAAAAAGTGCTTAGTGCCCGCAACGAACCTCCTTGTTGGAGCAGCTAACGTTTCGTTAGTGCAACAAAAATTTGGTTCCCGCCCCAACAAAATTTTAGTTCTCCGAACAAATATTTACTGCATGTCTGAAAATCAGCTTACAAATTATTTGCGACCACTTATCTTTTATCTCCGTGCGACGTCTCAGGGTAATGCACCACGTCCACCGCGCCGGCACGGCCCCGGCTTCCAGCCCGCATTCTTGAACCGATCAACTTTCCCGAATTAAGAATATCACCTAGATTTGTTTTTCTCGCAATCCTTCCGCAAGGTTTAAAATAAAATTATTTTGAAATTATTTCTTTTTCTAGAAATAGCCAACTCTGGCGGCATCTCTGCCGTGGGAATATGTCGCCGCGTGGGGAGAGGGGGGGGCGAGAGAGAGAGAGAGAGAGAGAGAGAGAGAGAGAGAGAGAGAGAGAGAGAGAGAGAGAGAGAGAGAGAGCTATTGCTCCCTGCACAAGACCGGCCCCTTCGGCGGCCCAGCAGGCCCACGGGCGTCGTCAGGAAAGTCCCGCACCGCGTGCAAGATGCAGGACGCGGGGTCAAGAGGCTCGGGAGGGTGTTTACAGGGTGCTCATTGCCTAACTGCCGCCAGCCCGCCCGCTATCACGGCTCTATTTATCACCCGGCACTCCGGGCAGTATGGAGTTGGCCGTAGGTATCCCGCGGGCCGGGGGTACACCTGGCAGCACATGTCCAGTCACTTACAGTCCCTTCGAGTCTTTCCAGTCACCAGTCACCAAAATGTTTCCGAAAAATTTCGGAGCGATTATAAAGATTGCTTTCTGCATTTAAATACTCAAGAAATAGTCAGTGGCCTCAAATAGAAAAATTGGGTGGGTCCTTGTCCTTCCCCTTACCACCACACGGTAAGGTCCCTGTACACCTGACCAAACAGTCTTACATCACATCCGGTCATTCATGGTCCTTTCCAGTCTTTCCAGTCACCGGTCGTCAAAATGTCTCCGAAAAGGCCTTTCCACCACTCCCTCGCAGACTCGTGCACTGCGAACCAGAAATGACGGGCTGATGGTCTGTGTTGTGCGAGGGGACAAAACCTATGTCGTCCCGGCTTCCGCCAGGACCCCTGCCTTCAACTTCGGTGATCTTACGGGAACCGGTGCTTTACGGCTGCTAGTTGGCCCCGGGACACAGCACTAGAACCCGCTACCCGGCTTGCGCCGGACGGATCTCCCGGCAACCCCTAGCCCGCGCTACTGCGCGAGGCCCCCTCCGCTAACCACGGCCTCCGGGACTCCATCATACTGTAGTGCCCTTCAACCGCAGTCTGGTTTGGCCCCACTCATCGTGGGAGTCCGCCCCTGCGAAGATTTGGAGGACATAGGTTCCCTTCGTACACGGCCGAAGCCGCTGTACTCTACTCGCTACGTACCGAGTAGCGGCATGTCCGCACCTGCCAGATTCGGAGGAAGGAAAACAGAAGCTTCGAACCCTAGAAGCTCTGCACATCTCCCGAGTCTCCCCCCGGGATTGCTCCCGAGGCACAGAACGCCCCCCCGGGCGGGACCCTCGAATCTAGGGAATCGAACCCTAGACCCTCGGGACCGGGGGTTTGTGCCGGCGGCGCCTTAGCCCGCACGGTCGCTTGGACAGCCATGCCAACGCCACGTTCGGAAGTATTCTCTAGCCACTGTCCTCGAAGTTGTACCACAAGAAAAAGTTGAGAGACCGGCAAAGATTTGAACCTCGGACCTGTCGGTCCCCGACCGGTCCGCCTACCGCTGCGGCTACCGAGCCACGATGGTGGCCTCAGCGGTACTGTACTGTACCCGCTCTCCCAGAGCAGCACATTATTGAGAAAAAAAATTGAAGGAGGAGGAAAGAGTTGAACGTAGGATACTGCCCAGGAGAAAATAGCGCCCCAACAGGTACGGCCAACGAACCACGATAGGCAGTGGACCCGAAAACTTCTTATACAGTAGCATCTGTCCCCAAAGCAGAGAAGACGAAGAAACATGTTGAACCTCGCACTCTGGTACCTTTCAGCAATTTCCTCCAACCTTTTTCCGGTCATTTTCCGATCGCATTCTGCCATTTGGGATTAAAGTCAACGCACAAAAGTTTTCAGGACTGATATGTGCCCTTTGGTCATTGTACCGGGGTGCTCTAACCACTCTGGTCCCGGCCGGCGTTCCTCGTCAGCAGCCTGGCCAGCCTGGCCACGGGTCCTGGAGGATGTTTGATGATCGCTTATCTCGGCTAGCGGGCAGTGTGTGTGTGTGTGTGTGTGTGTGTGTGTGTGTGTGTGTGTGTGTGGTGTGTGTGTGGTGCCGGGTGCGCTTTAGGTCATTAGCAGGCTGCCACACACACACAGACTCGGGGACGTTAGTGTGTTTACATTCGGGGGGGGGGGGGGGGGGGGAGGCAACGATGTCAGTGCAAAAAAAAAGGCACGAGTGGGTCCTGTGTGCACAGCCAGCAGCAGCGGTCCCGCAGGACACTTGACGCTTCAGCGCATAATCGTAGCTCAGTAGCTGAGTGGTTAGGCGGACCGGCCGGTGACCGAAAGGTGTGAGGTTCACTTCTTTCCAGAGACATAATTTTTTTTTATTTCACGACTCCAGTGTACGTCCGCATATTTAATTTTTTTTATTTATGAAAATATTTCTGCGATTCCTGCGGGTTTGGCCAAAACCAACAGCGACACAAAAATCATTTATTTGTGAGCATTAGCAGACAAACTTCCACCGTCCCCCCCCCCTCTCTCTCTCTCTCTCGCTCTCTCTCTCTCTCTCTCTCTCTCTCTCTCTCTCTCTCTCTCTCTCTCTCTCTCTCTCTCTCTCTCTCTCTCTCTCTCTCTCTCTCCCCCTTCCTTTTTTCGTTTTTCAAAAATTCGAGAATGTTCTCTTGGGATTTTTTTCATGATAGCTACGACACATGTCAGACATGACAACCCACAAAAACCTACCGCAGAAACGAAAGAAAACCCCTACACTCCTCCTCCTGGAGTGTGTGAGCAAAGTGTGAGTCTCTTGCAGTCCTTTTCGAGAAGCTGTGTTTACCGTGGGATGTTACCAGCGCAGCGTGCCCGCCCGCGCCGCCAAAGCGCCCGGCAGGCTGTTTGCGTGTCTGGCGGACAGAGCAGGGGTGGGGGTGTGAAAACAGAGGGTGGGTAAGGGAGGGAGGGAGGAAGAGAGAGACAGATTTTCTGATATAGGTCTGTATACTGTGTTTCTGCCTTTGCGGTTCGGTCGGGTTCGGTTTGATCCGAAGCTGTTTACGACCCCCCCCCCCCCCTGGATTGGAGAGCTAAGGGCAGCGACAAGGTGCTGGCAGCCATGGCTATAGGTCGTTCCGTCTACCGCCCCCCCCCCCTTTCCGCCGCCCGGCAAAAGCAATATAGGGCGTTACATCAACTCTCCACCAGGGCTGCGCTCCAATATCGTCGGAGGGAGGGGGGTAGTGCGTCTCCACACCACACCGACCAGAGGCTGGTGACAAGCAGAACTTATTCTTGCGCCGTGGAGTGGTGGCTGGCGGCTGGCGGCCAGTGACAGTGTAAGTGCAATGAGCCGCAGAGTAACAGGGTAGCCGTGGCGGCGCGGTACTCCAGCCGCTATCACCGCGCCGCGCAGAGTTCGACACTGAGAAAAAAAATAAAAAAAGGGTCGGAGGCAAGAGTCGAACCCGGGACACTGTTGGCCGGAGAACAGAGACAGAGCGCGCCATGGCGGGCGTGTGGCGCGTGTGGCGGGCGTGTGGCGCGTGGGGTGCGCGTGGTGTGCGCGTGGGGTGCGCGTGGTGAGCGCGTGCCGTGCGCGTGCCGTGCGCGTGCCGCGCGCGTGGCCCTTCCTTATCGACCGGGGGGGCCCGCTCCGCTCAGGCCCCAGCACGCGCTCCGTGCCGAGGGAGCCAGGCTGCCAGGGCTGCCAGGGCTGTGCCCAGCCCGGCCTCGGCCAGCGCCGGCTCTGACACGACAGAGTCTCAGTCTCTGGACCCCCCCCCCCCCCCCCGCGTACCACAAATAAATCCTGCCTCCGACACCTGCGGGGCCTGCGGGGCCTGCGGGGCCTGCGGCCGGCTGTCTGTGCAGGGGATGGAAGGCAGGCAGAGAGAGTACTCCGAAGACGCAAGTGGTGACGAGGAAGAAGAACGCAGCGCGGAAGTGTGAGAAATGGCGTGTTCGGAACCCCGCTCTGCTTCAGAAAAATAAATCTCATACTTTCTCCGGCGTTCTTCGTTGCTTTTTACTTCTGTTTTCGGGCCTTCTCCGCAGTGCTCCATTCGTGTTTGTGTGAGGCATTGTTCCGGCAGAAATCTGGCGGGGACAGGGTATGAGAAATCCGACTGCTGAGTGACTTCACAAAAAGGACTTTACTAACACAAATTTTGCTTGAATGTTATTTTTCACGTTTTTTTTTTTTTGCGAAACGGGCGCTGTCAAATTGCTTTTGTTTCGGCGAAAGAAAAAAAATGGGAAACTAAAGGTTATCGGCCAACAAGCAACAAGCGGAGCTGGCGTGTCGAGGGCGCGGAAATGTCGGACAGCGGCGGAAAGGTCGACAAAATCAAAAAATCAAATCGATACTCAAATGATTGCCGGGACTAAACGCTTTTAGTCGATTTCAGCCCCAAAAAATCAGTTGCGTAGCAAATAAAATTGCAGCATTTTTTTAATTTTTTTTTTAAAGACCAAAAATGACCGTGTCGTCTGCTGCTCGTCTGTCCACAGGTCGCTGCGGCCGGGAGAGCCCCTGCGAGCAGCTCTGCTTCGAGCTCCACGACGGCATGTTCGAGTGCGAGTGCCGGGATGGCTTCGTGCTGCACGTCAACGGGTACGGCTGCCTCGGTGAGTTGTTTGGTTAGAGAGCGGCGCTGCAGTCGTGACGGCAACGTGAAATATTTGTGGATGTTGTCTGAGTGACCGGACATTGATAGAGTACTCCGGGGAGGCACGAAACGGGAGTAAGAAGTCGTAACGAAGAAGAACGCTGGACAAAGTATGAGAAATCACGTTTTCGAAACCCCGCTCTTCTTCGAAATTCGCTCGATTTCTCATACTTTGTGCAGCGTTTTTTAGCAGATGATACATATCATCACCCACAGTCTTAAAAGAAACAATAATACAAATATAATGTATCAGCGGCTTGTACTCTCATGCGGAGGCAGGCGAGCACGCAGAAGTATTATACCGCACGGGGCGGGGGGGGGGGGGGGGGGGGGGCGTACCGCCGTGCCGTCGCTGTCGCTGTCTGTTGTCCATCGCACATTGTTGCGGTCATGGGCGGCCATGCGGGCCATCCGGGGGGGGGGGGGGGTAAGGCACCCCCTCCCCTCCTCCTGCACCCCCTCGCCGCTACAAAATTGCCTCAAGAAGATGTTCTTTCCTTTCAAATATCTTCGTCTCTCTCTTATGATCCACACAATCTAACTTAAAACGCAACTAACGATAAGTTCTGCTTCAACAGACACACAAAGAAGACTTTCCTAACTTTCTAAACACTTATAAAACTAGGAAACATTTAGAGCTGGTATCATCTGCTTCGTATTTGATTCGAGATTCAAATTCTTTTCTACGTTACGACTTCTTACTTCCGTTTCGGGCTTCTTCGGAGTACTCTATTGCGCCGCGGCCCATCAGCGGACCACCATCGAATCCCGAATGATTAGCCCGTTCTCCCGACTCTTTCGGGTGGAAAAAAAAATAATTAAAATGATTGTTAGAAGTCAGCAAATTTTATCTTAAATCTTAAAAGAATGTTGTGTAGTGCTCTGTACAGGTTTTGTTGTTTTTGTTTTTTGTGTTGTTTTGAGAGGGATTCTCAGAAATTTTGCACGACGGACTTTGTAATTATTTTGATACGCCGTCTGCGCAGACGTCGGAATATACTTCCGCCGAGGCCGCGGGGGCCGCCGGTGCGTTTGCTGTGAAGTTTTGTGGCGAGCTGCAAGCCGATGCCGAGTCAGCGTAAAACCTGGCAACGCAGCCAGGCGTACGGCGCGGAGGGCCAGCAGGGCCGGCAGGGCCAGCAGGGCCAGCAGGGCCAGCAGGGCCAGCAGGGCCGGCAGGGCCAGCAGGGCCAGCAGGGCCAGCAGGGCCAGAGCCAGAAGCACCCCTCTGCTCGGGTCCCGACTTGGCAGGGTAGAGTAGAGACAGCCCACGAATTTGGGGCAGGACAGGGGAAGGAGAATGAGAGAGGCGGGGCGGAAGGAGGGGAGGGGAGGAGGAGAGGGGAGGGTGCAGGGGATATCGGCATAGTGGGGTTGCCCGGGAACGGCCGCACCCACTGGTCTCCTGGGCTAGTGGGGGAGGTTGGCTGGTTCGGCCGGACGGGCCCCAGACCGGACCGGGCCGCCAGATCTGGGCTGATCCGGACTGTGGGCCGCGCGGTTTCCGGGTGGTTACCACGGGGCTGGTGCCAGGCCGGTGCCGGGCCGGGGCCGGGGCCGGTGTCTGTGGGCTGACGGCGCAGCGGCAAGCATTCCGGGCGATACCTCGTTCTGTTGCTCTCTCTCTCTCTCTCTCTCTCTCTCTCTCTCTCTCTCTCTCTCTCTCTCTCTCTCTCTCTCTCTCTCTCTCTCTCTCTCTCTCTCTCCCTCTCTCTCTCTCCCCCTCTCCCTCCCTAATCTCCCTTTTTTCTACCTTCCTCTCCCAAGTGGAAACTATGTCCAAAGTTCTAATTAAGGAGGCTGGCCCTGGTCATCGTTGGCATGGCTCCCCTCCCCCTCCCCTCCCCTTCCCTCCCAGTCGACATTCATCCCCTTCGACTATCACCCCCCTCCCCCGGCGTTCTGTCATTTAAAAAAAAAATCAATAACGCATTTGCAGCTGTACGTGTCCTTTGAGGATGTCTCACTCACGGTGGTGTGTCCTCTTCTGTTGCAGACTCGGAACAGCAAAAGCTCTGGCACCGGTTCCCAGGTGAGACCACAGTTGTTCTCATCCCCCGCAGACGATTAGTCTCAATCACTCGGCATGGTCGAGCTAAGCCCGTCCCCCCTCCCCTCCCCCTCCGCCCGCTCAGACATCCCCGCCTCCTCGTGGCAGTGTACCGAGTGCGCCAGTGTTTAATTGGCGTGGAACCCTCCCTTGCGGGGCCCAGCGGGGCCTGCTCCCGCCAGGCAGTCTCGCCGGCAGCAGGAGATACCCTCCCCCCCCTCCCCCAACCCCTTCATCCCCAACTTCCGCTCCATCCTAGACTCGCCCCCCCCCCTTTTTCCTCCCCGGACTCCCGCTGTTTGCCGCTCGTATTGACACTCGCTGGGATGCGGCGCGGCGCGTTAAGTGGACGTAAAGTTTTCTGCAAACGATTAAACGCTTTCTCTTTTTTTTATTTGTTGCCTTCTCCATTGTGCTTGTTTCATTACCTTAATGCAGTCTCGCGTACAACGCAAATTACCCGAATGTTTTGCGTTTCGTTTCACTTTCCTTTTTTTAGTCTTTATTAGAGGCCGTCGCTGCACAAAGTATGAGAAAGTCATCGTCACCGCCCAGCCGAACTGTTTTACGCTGGAGAGCTGAGTCAGACCCAGCTTGACGCCAGCAGAGGATTAGAAAAAAAAAAGAAAGAAATCGTTGGCCCGGAATTGTTCCCACAATCACAAAATCTTATTTATTCTCGCGCGCTCCGACCGCCATAGTACTGCGTTTTCCCGCGTGCCACCGCGCCGTGGTCCCCCCTCCCCGTCCCCACCTGGCGCCGCCCCTGATAACAAACGGATGGCTAATTTTCCCACCGTGATTTAACGCGCGGCGGATGGGCAGGGCGGGGCGGGGCGGGGCGGGCGGGCGGGTAGGGGCCGGGCGGGGCGGGATCGGGCCGGCCGTGGCGTGGGACCGCCGTGCCGCCGCCGCCGGCTGCTGCTGCTGCCGCGGCAGCGCCAGCTGAAATTAAAATGGAGCAGGGCGGTACGGAGGAAGATACGAAGAAGAGGCAAGAGGCGGCGGCGATGGCCCCGCGCAATAAAAGTGAAAAAAAAGGACAGGAAAATCACGCGCAAAGAGTTGGCAGGAATCTGAGTTGTCGGGTGAGAGTTGAGTGGTGCAGAAGCGCGCGCCGTTGGTACGAGAAATTCCCCCCCCTTCCTCTCTCTCTCTCTCTGTCTCTCTCTCTCTCTCTCTCTCTCTCTCTCTCTCTCTCTCTCTCTCTCTCTCTCTCTCTCTGTCTCTCTGTCTCTCTGTCTCCCTGCCTCTCTCTCTCTCTCTCTCTCTGTCTCTCTGTCTCTCTGTCTCCCTGCTCTCTCTCTCTCTCTCTCTCTCTCTCTCTCTCTCTCTCTCTCTCTCTCTCTCTCTCTCTCTCTCTCTCTCTCTCTCTCTCTCTCTCTCTTTCTCTCCCTCCATGGTGTAGTGTCTGTTGTGCTGTTTGCGTCCGCACAGAGCTGCGGTGCCAACTCCCCAGAGAGTACACACCTGGTGGGGGGCACGTGTGGTCTGCCTGCAGGTGGTTTGGAGGGGGGGGGGGGTGCGGGGTCCCCCGCCAAGGCCCTCGCACAGCATTTTACATGCCCCATGGTGCTTTTATCACAATTTCTGGTGCTCGTGAAACTCTATATAAACTACCAGGGGTCTGCCGCACCGGGGTATGCTTGCCAACCACCCTCCGCCACCACCACCACCACCACCACCACCACCACCACTACCACCAGCCCCTGTGAGCCCCGTGTCTGCCTGCTGCCTGCACGGAGCTGTGGCCGGGCTGTGGCGCTGTGGCTGCGCTCAGGGAAGGGATGGGACACACACACACACAGCAGCCACACTCCCCCGAAAATACTTTCAAGGGCGCTCCAAGCGAGCTCCTTGAAAGCTCGCTGAAGGCTGCTTGAAATATCGTTCCAGTGCCAAGTCGAGAAAAAACGACGAAAAAGAAGGAAACAAGGGGGAAAAACAGATTGCGGATAATTTATGGTATGCTTTCCCTAAACACAAAAAATGACGATTTTTTTTTTTTAATGCTCACAAAGGGGACTTGTTGAGCTGTGTCCTCGTATCCCGCAGATTTGGCGAAGTGCACCCCTCAGGGGCCTTGTAGAGAAAAAGAAAATCTTTAACAGCCGCCACAGAATTCGTTGGAGCGACTGTACAACAACAACGGTAGGGAGGCGGGGCGGATCGCTGGGCTCCTCTCATTAGAACGGTACTACAGAAAGCAAACGGGCCGCGAGACGCAGAGATATCAAAAGGAGTCCTCTGTCTGTCTGTCTGTCTGTCTGTCTGTCTGTCTGTCTGTCTCTCTCTCTCTCTCTCTCTCTCTCTCTCTCTCTCTCTCTCTCTCTTCTCTTTCTCTCACTGTCTGTCTGTCTGTCTGTCTGTCTGTCTCTCTCTCTCTCCTCGGCGTCGTTCTTCCAATGCCCACCAACGTCGTGCAGCACTCGTCCTAATTAAGGCCACGGGCTGACGCGAGACTATGTTGGTGACGGTGGTCATGATGTTGGAAGGCCAAATGGTGGTCATGGAGACGGTTGGGTCCATGGTGGACATAGTTTTGGTTGGGCCCATGGTGGTCCTAGTGACGGTTGACGGTGGGGCCCATGGTGGTCGTGGTGATGGTAGGGCACATAGCGGTCGTGGTGATGGTGGAGCCATGGTGGTCATGGTGATGGTAGGGCACATAGTGGTCGTGGTGATGGTGGAGCCATGGTGGTCATGGTGATGGTAGGGCACATAGTGTTCGTGGTGACGCAGACTCTTTTATTCTCAGTGCACCGCCCTCAATATTCCGAGCAGCCTTACGGTATTTGTGGCCTGCGCTCCCCTCCGCCCCTGCAGATCCTGATTCCCGATAATGAGAGCGTTTGTATTCAAGACGCGGAGGACGCAGCCGGGATGAGGGGCGGCGGTGGCGGTAGCGGCGGTAGCAGCGGCGGTAGCAGCGGCAGTCACCACGGGTCCGGCTCGAATTCGCTGCCCCGCTGCGATGAAGCCGTAGACGTAATATACACTCGGCCCCGCCACGACTCTCGCCGAATTTCTCATATTCAGGAGGTTTGCGGGATCTCGCCCCCCCCCCCCTTTTCTCTCTCCTTCCTCCGCTTTTATCCCCCGTGGGGAAACAGTACGTCGCAGACTTCCGCTTCCTTCGGTGGAGCCTTGTTGCTTGTTTGTCTCCTGTTGCGTGGGCGAGGAGCGGACCTGCGGTGTGGGCTGCGGGTCAGCGGACCTCCTCGCCCGGTCCCGGTTCCGGTAGTTTGGCTCGGCTCGGCTCGGCTCGGCTCGGCTCGGCTCGGCTCGGCTCGGCTCGGCTCGGCTCGGCTCGGCTCGGCTCGGCTCGGCTCGGCTCGGCTCGGCTCGGCTCGGCTCGGCTCGGCACGTTTTCGGTCTGCTAGAGCTGTCTCCACCTTTTGTTCCGCCATTCAGAGCCTTTGGCTCAGGGGGCGGTGTGGGATCGAGGGGGCGGCGTGGGGGCGGCGCTCGGCCCAGACCATACTTGCCCTCCCCCGCCCTCCCCTCCCCTACCCGACGGTTACGGCCCAGACGGCACTCCACTCCACCGTCGCTATGAAGCTGTCAAACTTCCTGACCAGGTCGCCCGAACGGGGTCACTTTGTTCCCTTACCCTAACGCCTTCCCTCTTGTTACAGTGACACCCCCGGCGCAGTACTCGGACCCGGACGAGTACGAGGATGACGACGTCGAGGACGCGGAGGAGGACGCCGAGGTGCCGGCGACGCAGCCTCCCCACGACGACCACCACAACGAGGTCCCCGACGGCGAGGACGTGCTGTACCAGCAGGGCGCCGTCATGACCGCGTCCCTGCAGCAGGACAACGGCACGGCCGGGGACGGCGTCAACCACTACGAGGTGTCGATGGACGTGGTCCTGGCGGACGGCAGGCACGTGGACAGCTCGGCGCACTCGTACGTCATCGTGGACACGCGGCCCACCACCAGGGCGCCCTCGGCCACCTCCGCCGCCCCCCGCCCCAGCACCACGCCGCCCCCCAAGGTGCAGTTCGTGCCGGCTGGGGGCGGCCTGGGCGACGCCTCCGCCGAGCCGCAGGAGGCCGACGGCTGCCCCCTGGACTGCGGCCCGGGCGGCGCCTGCATCACGGAGACCGTGGACACGGAGGACGGACAGCGGCGGCCCCAGCGGTGCCAGTGCCCCCTGGGCCGGGGCGGCAGCGCCTGCCAGGCCGGTGAGTACGGGACGGTGGCCACTGAGCAGCCCTCGACAGCTGCTCCAGGGACCGCGGCACTCTTAATTCCAGGCAGCTTAATTAAATAGCTGGGTTCTCTTGAAATTCAAAAATGCACTTCTCTTCCTCTTTTCCTCCCCCCCCCCCCTTCCTTTCTCTCTCTCTCTCTCTCTCTCTCTCTCTCTCTCTCTCTCTCTCTCTCTCTCTCTCTCTCTCTCTTTCTCTCTCTCTCTCCCTCTCTCTCTCTCTCTCTCTCTCTCTCTCTCTCTCTCTCTCTCTCTCTCTCTCTCTCTCTCTCTCTCTCTCTCTCTCTCTCTCTCTCGCTCTCTCTGCGCGCGTGTGTTGTTGTTCCGCTATATACAAGTGAGCAGTTTAACCCCGGCCGACCCCGCGGCGCGGCGCAAACCCTGACTCAGCAAAGAGTCTGTGGGGCCCTCCATGCATAACTAATCCTTCTCTTTGGACGGGCACGCGCCACGCCACGCCACGCCCCCGCCACGCCACGCCCCGATACCCCCTCCTTTTCCATGTCATCATAGCACCTGCGCTGATGCGCCTTCTTGGTACACAACGCGTCAAAAGCACCGCGTCTGCTCTTGAGGAGTGGGGTGTCTCTACGGTTTGCAATTTCAGCCCCGTCATGCCGCCTGGGAGGTAGGCAACGTGGGCACAGCCACGCACGCGGGACGTGCGGGCTGCCTAGCCTGCACCCTGCAGGCGCCTTTTGTGAACAAACGACGGTTTTATATAGGAGCCTGACCTTTTGTTTGTAAATGTTACGAGCGTCGTGCACATACACAACGCTATAGCGCGGCGGACGCGGTGCGCCCCCCCCCCCTCTCTCTCTCTCTCTCTCTCTCTCTCTCTCTCTCTCTCTCTCTCTCTCTCTCTCTCTCTCTCTCTCTCTCTCTGTCTCTCTCTCTCTCTCTCGGATAGATCAAAGCGGCAGGTAAGGTGGCTTTGGAATTCTAATAACATCATTTGCGTTTCTACCCCACCCGCACTTCCTTGCTTGTTCTCCCTCCTACTCAGCCTTGTCGTGCTGTCTGCTTCTCTCTCTCTCTCTCTCTCTCTCTCTCTCTCTCTCTCTCTCTCTCTCTCTCTCTCTCTCTCTCTCTCTCTCGCACTCCCTCGTGCACCCACTTCCTTCGTCGTCCCTCAAAAAGAACCTCTGCTGCGTTGTGTATATGTATATGTGTGTGTGTTCCTTATTCTCGCGGTTTCCTTTACGAGCATTCGGAATAGGAGATGAAATTTGTGTGTGTGTGTGTGTGTGTGTGTGTGTGTGTGACAGAGGGAGAAAGATAGCGAGAGAGATGAGAAGTTGATCGGAGAATGAAGAGCCCTGTGACTACGAGGTAACTGGGGTCACAGCAGGAGCCGATGGCAGCCCGAGCGGCAGACTGTTCGACCTGAATGTCGCGGCAAAAGACGTCTGCGGCCCGGACGATGACATAACTACTTGTTCCTTGCAGACGTTTCCCTGCGATACCCGCGGTTCCCCGGACGCGGCTGGCTCGCCTTCCCCGCCCTCCGCGCCGCCTATAAGCGCGTCTCCATCCACCTCGAGTTCCGGCCGGAGGCCTGGGACGGCGTGCTGCTGCTGGCCGGCGAGCGGGACGACCTCACGGGGGACTACCTGGCCGTCGTCATCAGCAAGGGCTTCGTCGAGTTCAGGTGAGTTTGTCGCGACCGGGAGGGTAGGCAGGCCCGCAGCGCCCCGGTGACCGGCGGGTTGCCTACCCGGCATTCGGCGGGCGCTCGGCCGCACTGGGAATTAAACAGTCATGATCGGACGATTTTTTTTTACCAAAATTAAAAGTGAAAGTTGAAAGCAAATATTTTGTATTTTCCTCCGTTTCCATGCTCCTGCTGAGGTTTTTTTTATGTTTTTATATCTTGAAGGCAGTAACTTTGACAGGCTTTTTTAAAATCCTAAAAAGTCAGGTACGGCCCCAAATCGGGCGGTTGCGGCTACGCCACTGCCAGCCGCAGCTGCTGGGGTGCTGGGTGCTGCCCGCGGCGGCTACCCTGTCCCTGTCCTGTCCACCCCCATCGATTTCGTTGTTGTTTGTTGTTTGCTATGTCGGCTCGGCAGAGGGCGACGTGTTCCAGAGTGAGAGAGATAGAATGTGTGTGTATGAGGGGAGAGAGAGAGAGAGAGAGAGAGAGAGAGAGAGAGAGAGAGAGAGAGAGAGAGAGAGAGAGAGAGAGAGAACAAGAGAGAGAAAGAGAGAGAGAGAGAGAGAGACGGAGCCGTCCTCTCATGGCAAAGACAAACACTCGCTGTTTCCGGGCCCCGGCGGGCGGGGGTATAGAGGTGCACTGAGCGCGCTCACGCATTTAGCCTAGACCCAGGCGCAGCGCCCGCCCCGCGCAATCGCCGGTCGATTATCTCTCTCTCTCTCTCTCGGTTCTCAGAGCTGATCCTCGGCCGGAGATGTGGTTCGAATCAAGTTACTGGTTGACGCGGTTTCCGGGCACTCCCCGGCTGCACGACGTCCCCTGTCCGTCGTCTTCCTGTTCTCCTCGTTCGAGTACCGCTTCCCCCTCCCACCCCGCGTCCGCTCTAACCGGGCAGAATAGAATTGCAGTGACTGTCAGCCGATTCACTTCAGCCCGATGACGAGGGTTTCGGATACAATGACAGATCCCCACCCCTCGGGCACACGGGGCGTGTGGGCAAAACCTGCCGGGAGTCGAACGGGGCAAACAGAGCGGAGAGACGGGAATTATAAGCAGCATTTCGAGGGGAAGTTGCTCCGTGGGGTTGGCTGGGCCGTGAAATGAGTCGGGCGGGCGATTCGAAACTGCCGTTCATTGGTACGGGGGATTGGCCTGCCGGTGCTCGGCAGTAGCAGTAACAATAGTCTGCATCTGTCTGTCTGCCTGTCTGTCCGTCCGTCCTTCCTCTGATGCCACTCTCCTTTGTCTACAGGTTCGACTGCGGCTCAGGGCAGGGCGTGGTCCGGTCCGACGAGACCGTGCTGCTGAACCAGTGGAACCGGCTGTCCGTGCACCGCCACCGCTGGGACGCCTCCGTGCGCCTCAACAGCGGCAGGAGGGTGGCCGGCCGCTCCAAGGTGAGGCCAGGAAAACCTAACCTGACGTAACCGAACCTAACTTAACCCAACCTGACGTAACCGAACCTAATTTAACCCAACCTGAGGTAACCGAACTTAACCCAACCTGACGTAACCGAACCTAACTTTACCCAACCTAACTCATCCTAACGGAACCTAACGAACCCAACCTACCCTACCTAACCAACCCAACCTACCTAACCCAACCTAACCTACCTAACCTACCTCACCTACCTAACCCAACCTAACCAAACCTCACCTACCTAACGTACCACACCTACCTCTCCTACCTCACCTACCTAACCCAACCTAACCTAACCTGACCTACTTAACCTTACCTAACTGAGCCCTAAGCCTCCTGCTCTGTTTTCCAGGGCCTGTTCTCCCGCATCACGTTCCGGGAGCCGCTGTTCCTGGGCGGCCCCGGCAACACCACGGGCCTGGCCGGCAAGCTGCCCGCCGAGGCCGGCACCGGCTTCCGGGGCTGCATTCGACACCTCGAGGTCAACGACCAGGTCTACGACTTCAGCGAGGACGCCATGCAGGGCTTCGACGTGGGTGAGTCGAGTCGTGCCAACGGTGCAACACAGACCAGCCCGCCCGGCCCCGTCCCCTCCCACTGTTGTAACAGCAAAGGCGATCCTATTAGGAAGGGGTGCGGTGCGGGGCGGCCGTAGTACCAACCCGCTCACCACCCAGACTGATGGAAATGTTTACTCCCGTTTCACGCCTCTTCTTCGTACGATATCGACAATTACGCACCTTCTCGTTGCGCCGGGTGGCAAAGCGACAGTTATAGTGGGGACGGTCCGTGATAGACCAAGCCAGGATTTGACTGTCGAAACGATATCGAATCGATGTCGATGTCGCGTTGCTAACTTTACACACCCCGGGGGTTGCATTCATCACGGGCACGTCATTCTCTTTTTGATTAAATTTTTGATTTTCTGTTGTTTTTTTTTTTCCCCCGCAGAGGAGTGCAGCGCTGACCAGTGCAGCAAGGTCCCGTGCCTCCACGGCGGCAAGTGCACGACCACCGCGGACGGCAGCGCTACCTGCCTGTGTCCGCTGGGCTACGCCGGCGAGCTGTGCGAGACCCGGGTGGACCTGCTGGTGCCGGCCTTCAACGGCTCCAGCTTCCTGCGGTACCCGGGGCTCGGCGACGCGGCGCTGTCCTGGCTGGACCTGCAGCTCACCCTCAAGCCTGCCGCGGCCTCCGGCCTCGTCCTGTACAACGGGCACCGCGCGGACGGGGCGGGCGACTTCATGGCGCTGTACCTGGTGGACGGCCACGTCGAGTTCACCTTCGACCTGGGCACGGGGCCCGCCACCGTGCGGTAAGCCGGGTGGGGTGGGGAAGCCCTGCGGTAGGCTAGCTGCGCTGCGGGGGGCGAGCGTGTTTGATGCACCGGGCACGCTGTAGCACACTGCACGCACACTGTCGGGAAAGCGGCCCCTTCCCGATGTACCCTATTCCAAGGGGAGACAGTTGCAACACACAACAAAAAAAATAAGACTGAGGAAAAAAAGGCAAATAAACGACACAAACTGTTCAGAAAATCATCACAGTTACTGTCGACTCTGATATTGTTTTCAGAAAAATCTAATTAGTATAATTTTTTTTTTTGAAAAAAATTTAATTGGAATCAAAAGAATCAGCCGTGATTCCATTCGGTCTACATCGAGCAGGGGCAGTCTCCATATACAAACAATGTTTTTAACACTTTGGCTAAGTTTCTCTTTGCATTGCAGGAGCTCCCGGCCGCTGGCGCTGTCCGAGTGGCACGAGGTCCGTGTATCCCGCACGGGCCGCCAGGCCGTGCTTCAGGTGGACGGCCGCGCCCCGGACCAGGTCACCACCCCCGGCGCCTTCCTGCAGATGTCGCTGCCGCTCAGCCTGTACCTGGGCGGCGTGCCGTCCTTCCACGCCGTCTCCAGCAAGGTGCGCGTCGCCGGCAACTTCGTGGGCTGCATCCAGAGGGTGGTCGTCAACGAGCACCCGCTCCGGCTCCTGGCCAACGCGCTGGCCGGCCTCAACGTGGACAACTGCCCGCACCCGTGCGCGGCCAGCCCCTGCGGCCCCGGCGGCCGCTGCGTCCCCCGGCACGACTACTTCAGCTGCCTGTGCCCCGCCCCCGCCGCCAACCAGTCCCCGGCCCCCGCCGCCCCCGGCCAGGGCTGCGGCGGGCCCCGGACGCCGCCGCCGCCGCCCGCCCCCGCGGGAGACGCCACCGCCATCCTCAACGCCGTCCTCGAAGACCACAAGGCCCGGCCCCGGCAGGGGCACCACGACGACCGGGGAGGGCTGGCACTTTCGGCGGGCTTCGTCGGCACCTCCTACATGCACTTCACCGACATGGAGACCGTGCGGAGGTGAGTCCGAGCTCTGGGCCGCGGGCGCCGTGCCGGGTAGGCGCACCCGCCGCACATGCGAGACCAGCGGGACTGCCTACCCTGCGGTCCGCGGGCGCTACAGCAACAAGCGCGGGGCTGCCGCTGCCGCTGCACCTGCACGCCTCCAAGCGCATTAATTACGAGAACAATGACGCTCCAGGGGGGAGGGGAGGGGAGAGGGGGGAGAGGCACCGCACTGATACCCACAGCAGCGCCGCACCTGGGCGCTAGCCCGGGCCGGGTATTATCGATTCGTGTGTGTGAGGGACAGAGAGGGAGGGGGCCGGGGGGAGGGGAGGGGGAGGGAATGGAATCGTGATTATACCGCTGCTGATGACGATACGCCACAAGGGACTCGCGGACACGCGCGGCCCCCGTCAGCTCCGGCCAGACACACCGCAGCCAGCGGCCAGCACCGACAGGTGGATTGGATATGGTATGCACATACACGCGCCTACATCACCACGAGACTGTCTCAGGGGAGGTGGGGAGGCCTCGTCATTATGTGGCTGGCCGCTGGCTGCCTTCTGGCTGCGGACTGACTGGGAGGCTTCGTCATCATGTGGCTGGCCGCTGGCTGCCTTCTGGCTGCGGACTGACTGGCCGCTCTCGTTTCGCGTGCGCGCGGCGCCGACACGGAGGGTCCCGCTCTGATGGCGCCGCTGCCGTCGACCCCCCAAAAATGGAGTGTAAATGCTCTCTACGCTCCCCCTCTTTGGCGCACTTCCGGCTGCAGGGGGTACTGCCCCCCCCCCCCTCCTCCCTCCCTCTCCTTCTCTCCCCTCCCTTGTATTGGGGAGAAGGGGGGGGGGGGGGGGGGGGCGATCGTCCAGCCACTCGGTAGGCCAGCACGCCAGAGGAGGTGGGAGGGGGGAGGGGGCTTTCCGGATCGATGCCGGGGCGGCCGTGTCTTGCCGTGACCCGGCGCCTTATACTGCACGCCCTGAGCTGCGACTGGTCCTATCGGCCGAGAGGGCAGAGGGCACAGGGCCTAAGGGCAGGAGCTAAGGGCAGGGCCTAAGGGCAGGGACTAAGGGCAGGGCCTAAGGGCAGGGACTAAGGGCAGGGCCTAAGGGCAGGGACTAAGGGCAGGGCCTAAGGGCAGGGACTAAGGGCAGGGCCTAAGGGCAGGGACTAAGGGCAGGGCCTAAGGGCAGGGACTAAGGACCTTCTGCTCACGCCCGCCAACCCATTCGATTCCTTCCAAAGAATTATCTTTTTTGTTCTCCCGCAGCAGAACGAACTCTGCTTTTCACCGACGAAATCAACGAAAATAATGAATCGTTGTGACGACGTCCCACGATAGAGGAGTACCACGACGCTTCCAATTGTTTAAAAAATCTCTGTTATTTTTTTTATGTTTTCTTTCTTTGCTTCTTTCTCTCTCATTTTGCCCGCTTTTGATGGAATTTTCTTATTTTTAATTATAGGTGAATTATAGGGTGTTACATTGGTTTCTCTATTTTTTTTGGATGGGGGACCCTTTGCCGCGTCCTTTTTTTCCCCCTGCGTGTCTGACCCTTCGGTAAGGACGGCAGGCGGCCGGCCATCCCGTCACAGAGTGCGCCGTGCGCCCGCAGCCGGCATCTCCCCGCGCGCCCTGCAGCCCTGCTACCGCTGCTACCGCTGCTACCGCTGCTACCGCTGCTACCGCTGCTACCGCTGCTACTGTTGGCGAGGCGCGGTCGTCGAGCCGAGCGCCCTCCGCCTAATACCCGAAATGCACCCCTGCGATGGGCCGCGGGCAGGAGCTGGAGTGGAAGCCCTGAGGTCCCACACGGCGGCGTCCTAATCTTGATTAAATGGGAAGGATGCGCTCCCGCCAGTCCGGAGCGAAGCTGATCCAAGGAGACCTCAAGAACCCCGAGAACGACTAGAGTGCAGCACTCGTTTGTTTCTGGTTCGCATTTCTGGACGAGGGGAAATGAAATAAAATTGAAAAATCGTATTTTTATTGTCATTGATTTTTTTTTTCAGAAAGACAATACGGGTGGAATTTTTTTCTTCTTTCCGCAAAGATTGGAAAGATTGTTTTCAATTTAAAAAATAAAAAATATGATGGGCTGATGGTGTATTGCGACTGGTGGGGGGGGGGGGCAGAACCTGCTGTATGGTCCCGGCTTCGCTTGCCTTCTCTTCGGTCCCTGCGCCCCTCCGGTCGGGTCGGGTGCTTGCCCTGTAACTTGGGCCGCCTGCTCCCCGTATCAGCAGCACCGCCTTGCACAAGTTCTCCTGCGACAGGCGGAGAAGGCGGCGGCAGCGCAAAGTGTGCAACAAGTCTCATGAGCAGCCAAAGATCAAGAGCGGGGAAACGGGAGCTCCTGGGCGAGGCGAAGGCAGGCGCGGGGTGCTTAGGAGTTTGGGCGCGCAAGTATAAGGAGAGTCTGTCCGTGAGATAACGAGACTTCTTGTGCCTGCAGGGGGAGAGAGAGGGGAGAGGATGATAAGTCTGATCAGGTACTACTCTTGTACTACTCTTCGAAGCTGGGCTACCTGGTTTGTGGGAGTGTCTCTGTATGCTGCCGCAGCCCACACACAGGACACGGGGGTAGTGGGGGCCGGCGGCCGGAGGCCGGAGCCGGGGGACAGCGTTGACCGGGCTTGTGGGCGTAGCGGCGAGGAGCGGACCGCAGACTGGCACACGGGGGGAGAGGGAGGGAGAAAGAGAGAGAGAGAGAGAGAGAGAGAGAGAGAGAGAGAGAGAGAGAGAGAGAGAGAGAGAGAGAAAGAGAGAGAGAGAGAGAAAGCGAGAGAGAGAGAAAGCGAGAGAGAGATATATATATATATATAGAGAGAGAGAGAGAGAGAGAGAGAGCGAGAGAGAGAGAGAGAGAGAGAGATATATATATATATAGAGAGAGAGAGAGAGAGAGAGAGAGAGAGAGAGAGAGAGAGAGAGAGAGAGAGAGAGGGAGGGAGGGAGGGACAGTTGACCTAATTTCCGGGATACGTGGCCAGTTATAGCCGTGATTGCATTAAACGCGGAGCCCCGACGCAATGAGGCCGCACTGTCCTCCGTCCCACGTTATCCTCCCTCGGTTCATGCCCGTGTTCTGCGGACTACGGACTCTGGTCTGGACTCTGGATTCGCGGATGAGTTTTTGCCTTTATGGTTTGTTTCTTTTTTTTTTCTCCCCTTATGCCTCGTTGTTGGCAGGCCCGTACACGTCCCGGGAGACAGGTGTTGTCCGCCGCCGGCCGGACCTGGCCTCTGCCCTGACCACCTGCAGCTGCGGCTCATATGCTCCTTCTTTTTCTGTTCCGTTCTGTTCCGTTTGCACATGACGTAACCCCACACCTTTGTCCGTGTGTCCCAGGGCGTCCAGTGACCACGCCAGGATCAACATGCGGATGCGGTCGTCGGCGGCCTCGGGGCTGGTGCTGTGGCTGGGCCGCCACCCGGAGGAGGACGACGGCGAGGTGCAGGCCGTCCACCAGCGCCACGGCGTGCACCCGTCATTCGGCCACGACTTCCTCGCCGTCGGCATCCAGGATGGACTCGTGCACCTGCGCCTCGACCTCGGCTCCGGGGAGCTCTTCCTGGGCTACAACTTGACGAGGGTCAACGACGGCCAGTGGCACCGCGTCAACGTCGTCCGGTAAGGGGGCATGACGTCATGGACATGACGCTCATGGACATGACGCCGAAGCCGCGCGGGGCCTGAGGGTCGGGCGGAGGGGGGGGGGGAGCCGTCCGCGGGAATCGCACCCACCGGGTCTGGAGTCGGGGGGACTTCGGCCCGTACCAGTGACAGTTTGCTCCCAGCACTGCCCCTCCCCTCCGGCCCCTCCGGGGCTCCGGCCACACAGTCCGTTTTACACAATTTGCACTTCGCTAACGACGAGCTCTGATTGGCCCGCTCCCCTCAGGCGCGGACAGGAGGCGACCATCAGCGTGGACAACGGTCCGGCGCTGGGACGGACCGCCCCCGGGCGCCTGCGGCAGCTCAACACCAACACCGGCCTGTACCTCGGTGAGTATGAGTACTCCTCGGGCTCACGTCTCACTGGCGCCGGGGCCGGTAGGCACCGCTGGGCGCGCGTGTGTCGTGCGGGCTGGTCTACCCCGGTACTCGCAGGCGCCAGCTGACACCATGTTCGTGTTCGTTCAGGTGGCGTCCCCGACCCGGCCCGCCTCACCCGCGGCCGCTACGCCGTCGGCATGGAGGGCTGCGTAGCCGACGTGACCCTGGGCGAGGACCTCGGCTACCACGTGCCCCTGGACGACCCCCAGCAGGCGGACAACGTGGCGGCGTGCGGCGCCACTTAGCAGCAGGGGGTACGCGACTGCGGCAGGTGTTGCCCAAGGCCGTAGAGCTGTGGTCGAGGATCAAGCCTACCTGGCCAGTTCTGGCCTCTTTCTGTTCGTTCCAGTCTTATTCGGAACGCCCTTTCGATAGAACATCAATTTAGATGCGTTACGCCCCCTGTGTATGTTTTCATAAGGATTTGGGGGAGGGGGGGAATTCCAGCGCTCGCTCTTGCTCCCCTCCTCTCTCGACATCTCTCTCATGGTCTCATGCGACAGGGAAGGCACACTTGAGGTGGTACCCAACCCCTTCCCGACAGTACCGTTCAGTTGTTTTTTTTTTGTGGATATTTTTTTGGTCAATTTAATAGAACGACGGCCTTGCTGTGTATAGCACTTGGTGCAGTCGTGACCGACGGGTTCACCGTTCTTCTGCATGTATTGGTTCTGGTTCCTACCGAGTCTTCTAGTTGGCTACACGTTTCCAGGCCTCGCTATAAGCCCTTTGTCTAGTCTCCAGTCTGTGCCCACCTGGGCCAGGCTGGCTAGGTCCCACGCACTGCCCCAGCTCAGACGAGGGGTTTGTGTTCATCGTTCGCAACGCTCATCTCATCAGACCGAACTTCCTGGACATTTTATGGGCCTTCCTCTTACTGCCCAGTCAATTACTCGCGGCCTATTGTGTGTTTTTTTTTTCACTCTTTTTTGGCCTGTAGCACACATTTTGTGACTTGTTTTGTGAAAGCGTTTGGGATGGGCCCATCCATCACCTTCAGCTGGTGTCAGCACGTGCGGTGGTTGGGACACAGTAATGTGCCCAGTCAGGTGCGTTACCGTGCGCGAATGACAGCTCTTGTAAGACCAGAGCAATAGTGAGGGGAGGAAAGGCCACAAGCCACCAAATTAAGACTGAACAGAAAAAAAAAAGGTTAATGAAGCACTTTAAGCGCCATCTTTACTGCTGGCAACTTATCTTTCTCATGAGGGGAGGCAGTCGTCAATTTGCTGAAAATTTGACTTTAGTTCATTCCTTTATTTGAGTGTTGCGGTTGATTGATGTAAATTTGTAAATTTTTGATTCCGCTTCATTTTATTCTGAACACTTTCTCAAAGCATATCTTTTTGCTGCTCAAACTTGAGCACTTTACAGTATTAAAATACGCACATTCAATTATCAATCAACTAATGATTGTCCTGGTCCATTTTCATATATCACTTCACATTAATTGAATGTGGTTGTTTCATATCGAGTTTCTTTCATCAGACCCAGGGTGCTGCATTTTTTCGAATGCTGTTTTCCCGAAAATTTAAAATAAATAAAAGGCATTCGGAAGAATGAGGGTGACTCATCAGACCCACCCATCTTCTGTTTTGTTTTGCTTTTGATTGTGTTGAGTGCCTACAAGTTCATTATCTAGCACTCATAAGCACATGTTTGACTGACCTATCTAAGGGATACATTCTTTGTAAAACAAGTATCCAATTTCTTCTTTAAGTCTTGTGAAAATGTGATTAAGACCATTTGTGTGTAGTTATTTTGCTTTATTGCAAAATTACAATTAAGCATTTGTGAAAAAAGAATGTGAATATTGTGTAGAAAATCACCCTCAGCACAGAACATGCCTACTATTACTGGCCTGAAGTGAATTTGCATTATACGTCCGAAGAGTTCAATTCATTTGAGGCTCTTAAGATAATAATATTGTTTAGAGCCCGGCAACTTTTTGTACTAGGAATTTCTTTTATGTATGTCGTAGCATTAAATGGTAGGCCTCTGAATGCATTTATTTTCTCTATCTTATATTTTATCAGAGACTTCAACTTCTATCTGTGTAAGACATACCTTATGTCTGATTTCTATTCCATTCAAGAGGCATGATATTATATCATACAAATTCAATGCGAAAATGTCTCAGTGTGCAGTCATAATAGCTGTCTTGAACCTGTTAATTACTTAATTAAGAAGAAATAGTTGTGTATTGAAGCTTAAAGTATAGAAGTTAGATGCTGTGTTAGTTTTGTAACTAAGATATCTTTACTAGATGTAAAACTGCTGATTTAAAGTAGCAATATTGACATATCATAATGACATTGAGTCAACTCAGAAAGTATATACTCAGCACGCTACAGAATAAATTCATGATCCAAACTGTATTAAATTACCTCACATGAAAATGTGATCCCATATTGCTGTAAAAGCATACTTTTGTTGTGCTTGACATTTGAAAGAATTTTGTTGACTCCATATCAACCAAGATCATGTATTGCAAGGCCTACATGAAATAAAGATGACTTCAGAAAATACAATTCTCAGTGATACTATCATCCTGACAGGTGCCTGACAAAGAAGTCCTGCTTGCCGGCTGTTTTTCTGTAGATGTCTGTGGAGAGAAGACCCCCTAATATGGGATCTCTGAACAGGGTTAGATTGAAAAGTTGACCAGTGCAGCACATAATAGTTTTTAATAGCACGAGGATGGGACATTTAAACAGCCATGTTTAACAATAGAAAAGAAACAGGAGCAACTAAATAGTTGAGGAAGACCAAGACCCAAGACACATGTGGAAGCTGAATCTAGGCCCTTGTGCAAATCACTAACATCTCAAAACTGAAATATCTTCAAATTACAAGACTTTCAAATTCATAGAGAAAAGGAACAAATGGTACACAGTTGATTTACCCAATTTTTATATACAAATTTATCACATCTGGTAAAAAATTAATTTTTCTTCCACGAAGAAATAATCTAAATGTATATTACATGCACACCACAGCCTATTTAAGTCAAAGAAGTGCAAAGTACAGAGGTCATTCATTAGCCTTTCCATGAGTACATACAAGCCACCACAATTACATATGTGTTATTAAGATCATCACAATATATGTGACATAAGGTATTTGGTAAATAATTCCATTAACAAGAGGAAAATAATGCCCGCTCTTTAAATTTGTCTTCATTCTCATTTTAAAGGCAATGCTTTCTCAAGGCAGAAAATTTGTTGTTTGTCCAAAGTATTGAATCTTCGTCTTCATTATGATCAGAGTCAGATGAAACTTCAACAGTATCCTCTTCTTTGACACCTTTCGCTTCCTTCAAGGCTGAGTTTTCTTTGCCTGCACTTGGATTACTGATCTGTGGTATCCCATCCAATGATGTGCCATCCAATGATGTCCCATCCAATGATGCGCCATCCAATGATGTGCCACTCAATGATGCCCTCTGAAGTCTCTCCAACTACAAACAAAACACACACTCATCAATCTTTCATACTGGAACAGCCCAAGTAAAAGATGTGACAAAAATTACACAACAGCATTGTGCCAGAATGTATTATAGCACTTACCAGATCCCCCATCCCATCTTTTCTCTTTTGGACTATGGCTGTAGCGGACGCTATAAGAGCTTTCTCCCTACTGCGATAATCCTTGAGTCTCAGACGCTCATTGACATGTAAGGGCACATGTTCCTCAATTAGTGTGAGTAGAATGCGGGCAATATTTCGAGCATCATCCAACCCACAGTGAGGTCGACCTTCAAATTCCATGCCAAGAGTCTCCAGCATAGCTTTCAAGTTACAATTCTGAGGACATGAATAAATTAACATTACTACAAATTCAACTGATATGAAAGTTACATAATTTGTCACCTGATGTAACATACCATCTTCAATTTATAATAACTTCGAAATGCTTTCCGTATGTTAAGCCACTTCTTGGCCCATGTAGGGTACGTTATACCAGCAACCTGTTTAATAAGATCAGATTTTTAAACGGTGCCCAGAAAAAACTTTTCATAATAGTAATCTGCGTCATCCAGACGCAGACGGAAACTCAATTCATAAATTCCCTACCTTGCATTGGCTATGGAAAAACTGGGCCATGTCCCAGGGGCCATCAGTGACCAGAATACACCTGTTCTGGGAGAACAAAGAATGGCTCTCCATCCATCTCTCAAATTCCTCTAACACAGTTTTAAATGTGTCTGCTGCATTGACGGTTTCCTGAAGAAACAGAAATAATTTGCATGTGAGAAACAAAGTACGACCATTAACCCGGGATATTTTCTGTAAGAAAAGAAAAACAGTTCTCACTGACCTGTTTGATACCTGTCAGATTAATACAAAAGTCGGACAACTTGGGGTTGATCTCTGGTCTGACATATTTTTGAAAATAATCCACAATTTGTTTCTGCTCTGAGCTGACTAAAATGGCAGGGAACTCAATGATCTCATGGCTGAAAAATACAAAAAAAGGGGTATAAAGAATTTGATTCACAATACTGGCAGAATGCAATTTAGGTTTGCCAGCTCCATTAATGGTACTCACGGATAATCTGGTGCATTTACAGTATTACATGTTGCTTCAAAATCAAGCACAACGTAGTAAGGGGCATGTTTAACTGATGGAACAATGTTGACATCTGCCAACTTTTGCACTCTATAATGATTTTTGAGACGTTTCACTAACACATCTCGAGTCCCTCCCGAGGGCAGGTTATTTTCTCTCAGATTGGATGCCAGTTCACCCCGAGACATTCGATGAACTTTCCCAAAGAGTAACGTCAGTGATTTAACCACCTCTCTCTTTTCATCATCAGGTAAATTGCTTTGAGCAAGGTCGTTGTACTGGAAGAAAAAAAAGAATAAAAATACAGTTACACAAGGGAGTTGTATTTTTTTTCCCTTTAAAATCTCTAACAATTAGTACATAACAACATGGAGACTCATTCAAAACTTGGGTAACAGGAGTTGATGTACAACAGAGAGAAAACATACCCAGTTACTTGTATTGCCGCCTTCCATGATGCACAGGTTTTCTGACAGCTCATAGATAAGTCTTCCCGAAACAAAATCGTCCAGGGCATTTGCTTTACCCGAACGCTTTCACTCTAGCTCTGGTCACCAGTGACTGTGCTCTGTACTTCCAACATTTCATTGGGATGAGTCGCGTCTGAAATGTGCCACCCAAATGCGTAGATAGGTTGTTTCAGTCGGGTGTCGCGGTAGATATAGGATCGACGGCACTCACAAGTACACAGCAGATAGCGCAGATAGAAAAGCAGAAACTTGAAAAATTTGCTTAGAACAAATTGGCCTGAAATTGGGGTTATGACCGGGTGTTTTGATTTGACATTGAAGTATGACAAATCCACTCTTGACGGCAACGTGAAGAAAAAATGCATTGTAGTACGCACTTGATTTAGAGCAGTTACCTTAGAATATAAGCTTTTCAATAGCATAATATGATCGCTCGTATTTATTTTTGGAATATTTATGCACTATTGCTTTGTATTTTAATTGATCTGCGTATTTCTGTTGAAACGACAACATTGGCTTGGCTTGTTTTGCGTTCTTTTGAATTTTTCTTCCAGTCCAACAAAAAAATAAAACACAGCAGTCTCGTCTGCAATCTTCTTCTGCTCGGCGCGGCTGCTCAGGCTCCATTAATATTGTGATATTTTTGTCACGTATGGAATCTTCATCATAAATACTGCAGGAAACATGATGGACGGCCTCCCGAAACTCCCCGCTGAATTCCTGGAAGTAAACTACGATGTCAGCGAGCCACCGGTGAGTGCGGTAGGTCGCGGTGTGGTCCGGTCCATGTTTGTCTGGTCAATGCGGGATCGATATAGTATTGTAAACTCCGTCGGCGTTTTTGTTTAATTAACTCCCTGATTACCCTGTAAATTTCCCGGGTGTTCAGTACCCTCTCTCCTCTCTACCACCGTACCCTCACGGTCATGGATACACTCCCTTGGGCGTGTCAGACTAGCATACACTTCCAACCTCCCCACACATTTGCTGTAGGAAATCAGTGGAAGTGACAGCTATTGTGCAATATTTGATTGTTCTGTCCTGTAATCTCTCACGGGTGTCTTTGATTCATTGATGTATTTTCTGTTCTACAGCGAGCTCCTTCTGCAGCTATTGACCAGATTAAAGCACCGTTTCCGTTTGCTGTCTCGGATATTTATTGGGCCGATGTAGTTTCTGCCAAGCGCATTTCATCAGGTGATGATGTGAAAAATATTTATGATTTGGTATTGGACATGAAGGTATAGTAATTCCCTCTCTCATCATGTTTACCCATTGAATTTCTATGGAAAATTATCTCATTTCATTGTGGTGTTTACCAGGACTTTCACTATAAGATGGTACCTGGAGATACCATCGGTATATGTCCCAGGAATAATAGGGAACAAGTTGAAAAATTACTAGATCGGTTGGGAGTCAAAGAGCATATGGATATATCATGCCAAATAAGTGTGAAAGCTAACACAGAAAAAAAGAATCCCTCTGTTCCTCCCTTCATTCCAAGGAATTCCACTCTTAGAGAAATATTTGAATCTTGCCTTGATCTACAAGCTGTGCCAAAAAAGGTATAACATTACATGCTATGGTTATCTTCCTCACACTTGCAAAGGTCTTGGCCCTGGCCGATTTTGAGACATTTTTTGTTCCAGCTTTTTCTTCGGGCTCTTTTGGAGTACACATCAGATCCCAAAGATCACGAAAGTCTGAGTCGCTTATGTAATCGCAAGAGTGACACATACTCAGATTGGGTTGCATCTGGCCGTAGCTACTTGGAAGCAGTCCTCATCGACCACCCATCCTGCCTTCCCCCTATAAATGTGGTTCTGGAACACATGCCACGCTTGCTACCAAGGCCCTACTCCATTGCATTCCTCTCAGGTAAAATGCAGTTATGCTTATGTCTCTTGATTCGCCTTTTTGTTTCTCGATCTCATAATTTTCGTTTTCTTATTTTTTTCCTTTAAAAATTAAGGAGATGACAATACACATTTGCACATAGCATTTTCGGTCATTCAGTTCTATGTAGCTGGAGAGAAGAAAAATGGTGTCTGCACCAGTTGGCTTGAAAATTTCACCAGTGAACTGCGTGATACTGGTGACAGTGCCTCAGCTCTATGCAGTCAGGTTGCTGCACTAAGCCTTTCAGCAGAGGAAAAGTCACGACTTAAGGTAACCACTTGAATTCCATATTTTGTGTTTTATTGGTGATGCTGATTTTGCAGTTATCATTTTCTAGATCCCTGTATTCCTACGGGCTAGTAATGGCTTCCACGCTCCACCTGACTTGAGTTGCCCTCTAATAATGGTTGGGCCTGGTGTTGGTGTTGCTCCTTTTATTGGTAAGTCATCCAATTACACCCGTTTTGTGTACTATGTTATATAAAAAAAAATCCTACCCAGCTTTTTTGTTCTCAGGTTTCATGCAGCAAAGAGAGCAGCAGCTAAAAGATGCAAATCTTGTCAAAGAAAATCAGTGCTGGTTATTCTATGGATGTCGATACCCAGACAGAGATGTGCTATACAGGTAATATGTGTTTTGTCTCCTAGAGCACTCCTTAGCTACAGTTTGAATGTTATTGTGTAATTTATAATTATTGTTTTCAGCGATGAGATTAAAAGGTACATGTCCAATGGCATACTAGACCAATATATCTTGGCGCATTCCCGGGACCGTTCAGCTCCAAAATATGTGCAGGTAGATGCCACCATAATTTTACTTATAATTATTTTTAACAATAATAACTCTTGTGTGTGTAAAGTTGTCTATGCTTAGGTTTATGGTGCATTTCATTTCTTGCTTTGCATTTCCCCTAGGATAATATCAGACTCTATAGCCGAGATGTCTGCCAAATGCTGCTAGAGGGGGATGCATATTTCTTTGTCTGTGGTGATGCCGCAACCATGGCCCGGGATGTTCTTGCAGTCATTGTGGATTCTGTCGCAAGATACAAAAGTAAAGACCCTTGACATGTTTGTTGCTATATTATGTATGGGTACACAAACCAATTTCAAGCTTACTTTCTTGTTTACAGATGTGAACAAGGCTGATGCTCAAAAGATTGTAATGGAACTTCAGGCTGCAGGGCGATACAGAGAGGATGTGTGGACTATGCAGGATGATGTAGTTCGTATGTACAGCAAGGCGATGGCAGAAGACAATAAACGGAAGGTGATGAATGCTGTTGTCCCTCCTGAACGTCGATTGGTTGTTTGTGATATGGTCTGACATCAGCTTCACAAGGTCTACTTAATGTTTCGAGGTCTTCCTCGGAACGAGTAGACTCAGTCCTCAAACAGGACCGTTGCTCTCTTCTCAGGCTGACCAGTTGGCTGGACTTAGCACTGAAATCAGTTTCACAATTGCAGATTGGGGAGCCTTAGAGAACTTTTACTGCTGTGCTGCATCAAATTGGATTTCTTAATTTTGACAGGACTTATAAGAAGACACATCACAACTTTAAAAGTATTATTTCAAGTCTGTTGTTTACATATATTTAATTCTGTAAATATTTTATGAAAATTAATAGATATACTTCCTTCAAGAATGGAACTCTCCAAATGACCATGGAATTTGTAGATTCCAGATTAATTTATGTGATTTTGAATTGTTTTGTTAACTTGTAAGTAAACTGTAAACTTAACTGTATATGCTAAGGAATTGCCAAATTTTACTTTAAGAAGACAAAAAAGGAATCTCTAATCAGCTTCAAATTTGTCATACCTTCTATACCTGCAATGGCTGGAGTGCAGGTGTGTAAGGCAGGTTTCTGCCATCTGAAGAGAAGCCCCTGTAGCAGAGAGTACCTCTGCTGCACAGAAGTCTAGACATTTTGACATTATCTTCATTCTCTAATTTGTAATAAAACCCCAAAGTGAACTCAGTGCTGTTTTGTGTATGTATGTATGTATGTATCTTGTGATAACAAGGAGATTAGTGTCTTCTTTCATTTTCTATGATAATTATGTCCACTCAAGCTCATTTAATGTTTGATTAAATTTTTTCCTGATTGCTAATCGTGGAACTACAGTTGTGGTTACATGGTCCACTTTTCTCTATTGCATTCTATTTGTATGTATTCAACTTCAGTAATGTGTTACTATATAGTTCTTCTTTTTCGTACTGCTTGGTTGGACTTTCAAAGTACAGACTAATATGCCTAATGGATTGCAGAAAGTTTCTCTCCATGAAATAAAAGTTCTTACTTGAAACATCATCTTGTTTTTATTATAAACCACAAACATTCCATATCATCAACAATAATATACAATAAATTTTATCACTTATAATTTTTGTTTTGGGGAACAGGAAAGCAAACAGAAAGACACTATGAATTTTGGAGCACTACTCCTTACTAGACATTACACAAAGGAATTCTTAATTTAAGGGAACCAAATAAATAGCAAAAGTACGACCTTATGCTAGAGATCATAGACCTAGAGACAGAAAACAATTAGGGAAGGTTTTTAAAAGCGCACCTCTCCAGAACATCTCCCCACCTTAAATTACATTAAATTAAAAAAAAAATTATATCACATAAAGGAGAAAAATTGCAACATCAACTGGTGCATTTAAATCTTTTAAATCACATAAAATAACAACAATAACAAAAAAAATGGGCTCTATAAGAGATCAGTCTCAGTGAGTAACAAACAAACATATAGAAGTAATTTGCCACGAAGAAGTCGCATTTTTTCACGCGGTCCCAGCGTATAGATGAGAGGCGGAGGCCCTGCGGCCCTGCGGGAGTCCATAAGCTAGGGAGCCGCTCCGAGGAACGTCACGTAGTTTGTGAACTGCCGCAGCGCCGGTGCCGCCTCCCGCATCCCCTCTCCCTCACACCCCGGAGGCCAGCACCTCGTCGAAAACCCTCTCGTGCTCGCTCATGTCCAGCATGTACTTGGGCAGCGACATGCGCAGTGCCTTGTCGTAGACGGGCTTGGTCTCCTCGGTAAACATGCCGTCATCGGGAGCCTGCCCAAGCCCCTGCGGACCTTCCGGGTCCTCGTCGTCGTCCTCGTCGGCATCCTGGAGCTCCTCCTTGTCGTCGTCATTGTCGTGCTCTTCTTTGGCTTGCTCCGCGGCTCGCTGCTGTCGAGACTTGGCGGCGCCCTTGTTGGGGGCGGGGGCGGTGCTGGGGGCGGTGTTGGAGGCAGCCGCCCGCTGCGTGGCCTTGGCCTTGTCCTGGCGCGGCGGTGCGGCGGTGGTGGTCGTCGAGGCCGTCTTTGAGGACGGGGGCGGCCCGGGCTGCTTGAACGCCGACGACTGGTGGTACGCGAGGTGGCTCTGCTTAGGCTCCGACGCCGCCACGAACATGCACTCCTCGTGCTGCATGCCCTTCTTGTCCACGCACTGGTAGCACGTCATCTTGTCCTTCTCCACCTTGGTGCAGTCAGACCGGTCCTTCTGCTGGAACTCGCCCAGCATGCGCTCCAGGTCCTTTTTGGGGACCACGACGTCCTTGCCCATGCCCGGGGGGCCGACGCTCTCGGGCGGGCCTAGCCAGAGCTCCTCGCTGGCCGGTCCCGGCCCCGGGCCGCCGGCACCCACCCCCGACGTGGTCTCCGCCGTGAACGGGTCGTCATCGTCCTCGAGCCGCGACAGAAGGCTGCTCACCTCTTCGCTGTCCGACTCGTCCGCCTTCTTCTTGCTGCCCTTCTTCTTCCCTTTCTTTTTGATCTTGTCCTGCTTGCTGCTCTTCTTGTCCCTGTTCTTCTCCTTCGTGAGCTCGGGGAACAGGAAGCTAAAGTAGTCCTCGTACTTTGGACCCTGCAGCTGCTCAAGCGAGCTGTCCAGCTCGTCCTGGATCTGATCGTGGTCCTTCTCGTGGCTGTCCTTCAAGGCGTCGCCGAACACGTCCGCGTCCTGTTGGCGCTGCCCCTGCACGTCCTGGGTGTCCTGCGCGTCCTGCTGTGAGGACGAGTCCTGCTGGGGGTCCTGGGCGTCCTGCAGCGCGCGCCGCCCCTCCTCCCTGCGCCGCCGCCTCCGGTTCTTCGGTCGCGGGTTCCCGTAGGACGAGGACCGGCCGAACGAGTAGGACTGTGTCTCGGGCTCGGTGGCGTACTGGCACTGCTCGTAGTTGCCGCCTGTCTTGGGGTCGGTGCACACCATGCAGACGGAGCCCTTCTTGGAGACCTTCTTGCAGTTGCCCGCGGTGGCCGCCGCGCTCTGGCCGCCCGCACCCTCCCCGTCATCGTCCTCCGCATCGGTCTGTTTCTCGGCCGCGCCGTCCTCCTCGTCATCGAAGTGCTCCGGGCCGAAGCGGAAGTCGTCGCCCTCCTTGTCGCCGTCCGAGTACGACTCGAAGAAGGCGTCGTCGGGCTCCTCGCGGGCTCGCCGCACGTAGTAGGATCTGGCCGTGGGCCCGAGCCCCGCCGTGTCCGTCAGCCCCAGGACCGTCCCTGGCGTCGCCCCGGCCCCGGACTTGCCGTGGGCGGCGGCAGCCCGGTGAGCGGCCTTGACGGCGGCGTGCACGGCGGCGTGGCTGGCGGCCCTGGACGCCTGTGACGACTGAGAGGCCTGGGTCCGCAGTGGGTCAACCGGGGACGGAACGAAGCCGCCCTGCAGGCTGAAGCGCGACGGCCCCGACGACGCCTTACTGCCGCCACCGCCACCGAGGCCACCACCGAGGCTACCTCCGAGGCCGCCGACGGCGGGCGTGTCCCGGAACGGGCGGCTGTCGTACGCCTCCGCGCTGGACTTGGGCTGCCGCACCTCCTCCGCGGCCAGACCCGCACCCTCGACCTCGTCGTCTTCGAAGCCGAAGTCTTCGTCGCCGTCCTGGGCCTCGCCGGCCCTACCGCCGGCCGCCCTCAGCTGCTCGGGGTGCGTGTTGTAATAGGACGAGTAGGACGGGTAGCGGGCGTTGGCCGCCTTGAGGGGTCGTGAAGCAGGGCGATCGTCGTCGTCCGCCTCGTCCCGGTCATCGGCGTCCTCCTCCAGGTCGGCCTTGGCGCCGCCGCCCTCAGGGAAGTCAAAGCGGAAGAAGTCGTCATCGGCGGCGTCGCGCGTCTGGCCAGAGGCACCGGCCGCGCCGCGCTTCGCCTTAGAGACGTCCGCAAAGTCGTCCTCGGCCGAGGACGCCGCCGACAGCGCGCCGAAGGACGAGCCGAACGGCAGACGGGACCCCTTCTGGGCGCTGGCGCTGTAGTGACACAGGTAACAGGACAGAAGTTCCGGTTAGTGCCGCGGCCACAGCAGCACCTGCATCGTAATGGGAATGGAGTTCAGTGGCGAGGCGACCGCAGCCCCCGCGGCCCCGCGGCGTATCGAACCGGGCGGGGTGGGGTGGGATGGCGCGGCCTTGCTGGCGCGGGGCGGCGAGGGCCGGCGGCCGCGGCCGTCAGCCTCACCATGCCATCACTGCGTGTTTGCGTTACCCGGTGCCAATACCGCCGATAGGCGTGACTGACGCTGTCAACAGCGATAAAGCTCACCCGAAGAACGGACTGGAGTGCTGGCTGCCGCCGCCTGCCGCGCCGCCGAAGAAGGACTTGAAGTCGACGGGCTCCACGAAGCCGACGCCGTCGTCGTGCTCGGAGGCGGCCGCCGTGGCCTTACCCGAGCCCAGCCCCGACCCCAGGCCGCCGCCCGGGTCGCCGCCGCTGCCGAAGTACCGCGAGAAGTCATACCGCGGCGCCAGGCTGGGCCCCCGGTCGCGGTCGGAGTCGGAGTCGAAGTCCGCGTCGGCAGAGGCGGCCCGCGCCCGCCCCTGCCAGCAGGCCACCAGCAGGACGGCAAGCCGCAGCAGGGGCATGGGCTGCAACAGGCAGGGCAGGTTAGGAGGCTAGGTTATGCAGGCACACCAGCGCCAAGCCACGTGGGTTGTGGACGGCCCCTAATCAATGACGTGGTTCATTTGGTAGCTAATTCGCGGGACAGAGCCAGGCAGAGCCCCGTTGCGTCACAGCCTGTGGCACAGCCTGTGGCACAGCCAGCCTGTGGCGTGCGCCGCCGCTGCCGCCAGTCCGGTCAGGGACCGAGACTAACGCGCTGCTGGAGTGGAGCCTCTAAACAGAAACAGCTATCCGGTATGCCGTCAGGTGTCCTTGCCGGGTCCTCCTGGGCAGGGTCTCCTCCACAGAGTCCCCCTCGGCATCGCCGAGTACCCCGACAGCGGCCCAACGTAAGACCGAACGTAAGACCTCTTGAGTATTCGGCACTTAAAATGCCTGTCAGGGCGAGGCGAGTAACTGAACTGCCTTTGTTTCCGGATCGTAAACTGACCGGGCATGGCATCCAGGCCACGACGGTACGAGGAGTAAGGGAGGAGGGAGGAGGAGGAGGAGGAGGGGGGGGCACTCAGCTGCCTGCCGCATTACACAAGCAAGCTCGGTTCTGGTACCCCTGGAACACCCCGCCTCTTCCGCCGTGGAAAAACAAATAGCAAAAATGGGTGGGTCCTTGTCCTTCCCCTTACCACCAACCACCACACGGTAAAGTCCCTGTACACCTGACAAAACAGTCTTACATCCGGTCATTCATAGTCCCTTCCAGTCTTTACAGTCACCGGTCTCCAAAATGTTTCCGAAAAATTTCGGAGGGATTCTGATGACTGCTTTTCTGCATTTAAATACTCAAGAAATACTCAGTGGTTTTCGACCACTCCCTCGCGGACTCGTGCACTGCGAACCAGAAATGACGGGCTGATGGTCTGTGTTGTGCGAGGGGACAAAACCTATGTCGTCCCGGCTTCCGCCAGGACCCCTGCCTTCAACTTCGGTGATCTTACGGGAACCGGTGCTTTACGGCTGCTAGTTGGCCCCGGGACACAGCACTAGAACCCGCTACCCGGCTTGCGCCGGACGGATCTCCCGGCAACCCCTAGCCCGCGCTACTGCGCGAGGCCCCCTCCGCTAACCACGGCCTCCGGGACTCCATCATACTGTAGTGCCCTTCAGCCGCAGTCTGGTTTGGCCCCACTCATCGTGGGAGTCCGCCCCTGCGAAGATTTGGAGGACATAGGTTCCCTTCGTACACGGCCGAAGCCGCTGTACTCTACTCGCTACGTACCGAGTAGCGGCATGTCCGCACCTGCCAGATTCGGAGGAAGGAAAACAGAAGCTTCGAACCCTAGAAGCTCTGCACATCTCCCGAGTCTCCCCCCGGGATTGCTCCCGAGGCACAGAACGCCCCCCCGGGCGGGACCCTCGAATCTAGGGAATCGAACCCTAGACCCTCGGGACCGGGGGTTTGTGCCGGCGGCGCCTTAGCCCGCACGGTCGCTTGGACAGCCATGCCAACGCCACGTTCGGAAGTATTCTCTAGCCACTGTCCTCGAAGTTGTACCACAAGAAAAAGTTGAGAGACCGGCAAAGATTTGAACCTCGGACCTGTCGGTCCCCGACCGGTCCGCTAACCGCTGCGGCTACCGAGCCACGATGGGAGCCCGGTACTCTAGCCGCCGATAGGTGGCGCGGCTCACCTGCACGTGTTGCATGTCGGAACGGTGCCTTGGTCGGTGCTGCGCTTGCCATCAGTCCTGTGGACACCAACTGGGCCTGCAGCCGGCGGGCGCGGCCCTTTTATATGAAGTAGCGGCGCGCCCCGTCCCGGCCCGCCCGCTGCCCCCTCCCTCCCCCCTCCCCGCCTCTCCTTCCTGCGGAAATACGAAAGGCGAATTTCCCTGGCCGAGTCGCTTTCTGAGAACTTTTGTCTGAATTCGAGATTTCTGTGGACACCGGTGTGGGAGCCTGGACCGGGGTCCGTATTCCGGATGCAGACACTGACCTCAATGGCCAACCCTGGCCGCACCGCAAGCGTGCGGGCGTCGCCTTGCTGCCGCCAGCGGTGACTTGAACGCACGGGGCCTCATCCCTCATCTCGAGGCGCTACCCCGCGCTCGAGCGCCCCCACGAGTGCCCGCCCCGGTTGCTCAGCTTGCTCCCCCCCCCCCCCACCTGTGTCGGCGGCGCGTCACGGCGCGGCGTGTCGCGTCGGACTCCGTTTGTTAATCAGGCCGTTGTCACGCACAGATATGCCGTTTCTTTGGCCCGTGCACGCTGTGCAGGGTGGGCCGCTGCCGGGGCTGCGGGGGGTGCGGGGGCGGTGGCGGCAGGGCGGTGGACATGGGCCGCCAGCCGCAGCCAGCGCAGCCCCGAGGCCCCACTTTTGAGTGGTCACCCTCTGCGAGCGGATGTCAGTGCATCGCCATGCGCCGACACACTGCAGCCTCGCTGTGTGCGCTGTGCGCCGTCTGGGTGAGTGACAAACAGGGACAAACTGTGGGGTCCCCGGTTCAACTCCTGCCCATCCGCGATGTCTTTAACTCTCATTTTTGATGTCTGACCTTCGTCTCAAAAATCCAAAAAGGGTCCGAAATATTGTGACGTATGTGAACGGCCTCTCATTCGGTGACCACGGGAGCCGCCTGGGAGGTAGGCCGTCCCGTTAAGCGGCCGTGCTCGGCGGGTCTGCCTACCCCGCGGTTGTCAGGCGCTGACCCCGGGCTGCCCCCCGGCTGCCCCCGGCCGCCTGTCCCGCCCATGCTTGTTGTGCTCAGTACGGAACTTCTTGTCGTTGCAGACCGTGACCATACCGGAGTCACAGGCTAGTGTGGGCGCCAGGGGGGTTCTTTACGCGCCCCAGGGCCAGGTAAGCGCCGGTAGTGATGTGTTTGTGCGGTGTTGTTGTTCGGAGCATGTCCGAGACCAACCGATCGGTGACTTTCTGTCCGCAGACCTCACCGCACGCGTCTCCCGTCCTGATGCTGTCCGCCGGTAGGCCGCAGCACACGGGGTCACCCCTGATGTCACCCATGGGGTCACCCATGATGTCACCAATGGGGTCACCCATGATGTCACCCACGGGGTCACCCCTGGTGTCGCCCATGGGGTCACCCATGATGTCACCCATGGGGTCGCCCATGATGTCACCAATGGGGTCACCCATGATGTCACCAATGGGGCCACCCATGGGGTCACCCATGGTGTCTCCCTTGGCGGATCCAATGGGGGCTTCCATCATGAATGCTCCCATGCCAACCCCCACGGCGGCACCAGAACACGCGGGGGAGGCGTCGGCCCCGAAGGCCGCGGCTCACAAGGAGGAGCACAAGGACGAAGGGAAAGCGGTGCCGGACCCAGAGCCGGAGCTAAAGGAGGCTTCGGAGAAGCACGAGAAGGACATCAGGAAGGACGACCACGACGGCGAGGCGGCCGACCAGGATCATGAGCTCGTGGACAGTGGCGATGGTCACGACGAGGAGGACGCCGCGGACGGCCACGAACAGGCGCGCCTGCAGCAAGACAGCCACGCGAAGGACGACGAGGAGGAGCATCTCCAGGAGAAGGACGGCCACGAGGACGCGGCCGAGGAGAGCGACGCCCTGGAGGACGACGCCGAGAAGCACGCCATCGAGGACGGCGACGAAGACCAACGTAAGGGGGCAGCGCTGAGTGCGAGCGGCGAGGAGGAGGAGGAGGATGAGGACGTCGAGGGCGAGGTGGAGGACGCCGACAAGGCCGCCGCGGTGGAGGACGCCGACAAGGCCGCCGCGGTGGAGGACGCCGACAAGGCCGCCGCGGTGGAGGACGCCGACAAGGCCGCCGCGGTGGAGGACGCCGACAAGGCCGCCGCGGTGGAGGAGGCGGCCGAGGAGGTGCCCGTCGAGGAGGAGGCCGACGATAAGGGGGGCTCGGAGCAGGCTGAGGACAAGGGAGCCTTGGGGGCCGCTCCCGAGGCGGACGTAGGCGAGGAGGGTGCAGAGCACGCCGATGAGGACCGGCCCGCTCTCAGACAGCCCCGTGTCGAGGAAGAGCCGGAGGAGTCTCCGGGGCTCGGTGGCGGCGCCGGTCACATGTCCGCGTTCCCCGGTGCCGGCTCTGGTCCCGGACAGAGCGCGGGGCAGGGCGCTGCCGGGGGTCCTGGAGACTACTGGTCGTCGGGGTGGCGGTGGTGGCCGGGCCCGGGCTCCGCACCGGGGCAAGGCCACGGCCTTCTGGGCGACGGCCTACCGCCGCTCGCCCTGGCCGACGAGTCCGCCGACGACGACACTCAGGACGGCGTGCCGGCCGTGTTCGGGGTGGCCAGGGACTACCGGAGGCTCGGCATGCGCGCCGCCTTCGTGCCGCTCCCGATGCCGCAGGGCCCCCAGCGGCGGGATAAGAGACACGCCCGGTACGGGGACGACGAGCACGGTGAGAGTCGAGGGCCGCGGGGGCCGCGGGGGCAGGCCGGAGGCGGCGCAGGCGGAGAACCCCGCTGGCCACTTCCAACTCTGTAACCTCTGACCGCTGCCTTACTGACGATTAAACCTCTGCTGTTCGAAAACGACCGTTATTGATTTATTCGAGCACCCTTTAACAACTCCTCTCTCTGTCTCTGTCTCTCTCTCTCTTGCTCCCGCCCTCGCAGACGGCCTCTTCCGCGACGCGGGCTTCGACTCGCTGGAGGAGGCCGGCAACCACGACTTCCACGAGACGGCCGACAAGGGCAGCCACGGCCACGAGGATCACGTCGGCACGTCCGAGGAGAAGGGAGGCAAGTGGGAGGATGACCAGGACCAAGGTGAGAAACAGGGCGGGAAGCACGTGCAGGCGGAGGGCCACCACGGCCAGGGCGGCCACCACGCGAAAGAGCACCACCACGACAGCGGACGGAAGGTGTGTTTGTGAGCGGCCCTATTCACGCACGTCCGGCCGGGCGCGTGGCGCGGTGACCCCCGGTGAACCCCACTAGCACCCCACATGAGCCTTCGCCGCTGCCAGGGACTTCGCGTTATTTACAGCAACGGCCTGTGCTGCCGATAGTGATTTACAGCCCCCCCCCCCCCCTGCGACGTGTCATTACTTTAGGCACCACTAGAGATGCAAATTTTTCGAAAAATATAAAATTCGACTGAAAATTTTCGTGATTTTTTTTAAATTTTTCGTGAAATCTTTCCCGTACAACCAGTCAAAGCCAACAATTGCTGGAAAAAATTTCAAGTTTTCTTTGAAATTTTTCAATTCTTCAATGAAAAATTTCTTTATTCGCATATATATATCTCTAGGCACCACCACGTTAACGGGCCCGGCCGGGCCACCGACTCCGGCAGCCGCGTCTGACTCGCCTCCTCTCTGTCCCCCCACAGGGTTTTAAGGACAAGTACAACTTCGACAAGGCGCACAAGCACAAGTCGTTCTACAGCAACGGCCACAAGAAGGGCTCCTCCAAGACGTTCGGCTTCGACGACAGCTACTTCTTCGACAACGAGGCCGGAGACGAGCACGGCAAGTTCAGCAAGGTGCGTTCCCGACCGTCGTCCTTCAGCATGTACTACGACATGGCGGCCGTGTCCCTTGTTGTGATGGTGATCCTCAACGCCGTCGGCTTGCAGACCGGTCACCAGGAGAAGCACTCGGGCCACGGCGGCGGCTCCAGCAGCGTCCTCAGCGAGCACGTCGGCGACGAGTGGTCCGGCGGCAAGGGCCAGAAGGACATGGACAGCAGCCTGGAGCGCTACGAGAACAAGGACCGCCACGGCCACGCCCAGCGCCACGGTTTCGGCCACGAGTACAAGCTAGAGCCCGGCTTCTACTCGTGGGGCTGAGGCCGGCAGGGTGGCAGCGACGGCAGTGCGGGCGCACGTAACACCGGTCAGTTAATGTGACCACCATGGCGGACCGCAGCGTCGACCGTGTTGTGACTTATGGAAGGTGCCCTTCCGTTGCGCCGATCTTTGTTTGTGGCATATTTTCGATATCAACGATTTATCTTCCTCGAGATCGAGAATCTGTCACGAGTTGTCTCTGTATTTCGCCTGTTCCGCAGTCGGCGAAGGAATCGAATGTATTTGTAATATCCAATAATAATGATAATTTTAATAATAATAATAATTTTTTAAAAAAATCTCGTGTCGTCCTGCGAGATGCGATCGATATATGTTCCAAGGAAATCACAGCGCTTCGCTTCGCCTGTCCCCTGCCCTGCCCCCTTCTCTTCCCCCCGCCCTCCCCCCTTCCCTGCCCCGCCCCTGTCTCCCGCTGCCCGCTTCTAGAATGGCGCGCACTATGACGGTGACCGCGGTGACCGCCTAGCCACTGTAGGGCGCTCGATATACGATAGGATAGCACTGCGTTGCCAAAGATCGAGAAAAGGAAAAAAAAACGGGGGGGGGGGGCTACTTCAGCCCATCGACCATTCCTCATATCCTTTTACCTCCCTTGCAATAGACCAACTGCCCCTCCCCGAAACTGACTACAGACACGTGTTTACACACACACTCACGAAAAAAAATATCCGAAAACTGGATTCTTTATCTCAGCCCCACCACGCGGCTACGAGCCAGCGGTGGTGAAACGCTAGAGAAGCGATCCCGCTGCTGTCTAGCCGCAGTCGTCGCCCGACATCTTTTCGACCTATCGGAGAAATTTCAGAAATATTGCTGTTGCGGGAAGGGCTCTGTGAGGCTCGCCCTCGCCCTACACACGCACACACACACACACACACACATTAAGAATGCCAGTGGGCGCACTAGCAAGCTAACAACCTAATTGTAGGGTCCGAGCGAGGTATTGGACGGCGGAAGAGGAGTAATGGGGAGGGCGGGGGGGAAGGGGGGGAGGGGTTACGGTGGACGTTGGGGAGGTAATTCAGTCACAGAGAATAAGCAATAAGTCCGCAGACCGCAGTGGAAGGGTGAGGGAGAGGGGGGATGGCATTGTATCAGGCTGTCGACAGCACACCCCTGTCTGTCTGTCTGTCTGTCTGTCTGTCTGTCTGTCTGTCTGTCTGTCATATTCGTGGTGGACGAAGCGTGCATCGGCCGCCAGTGAGCGTCGACAGGCCACGAGGTCCGCGAACCGAGTCGAACCGATCCGCGGATGCTCGTCTAACGACTCGAGTGTTACAATCCGCGCGCCGTCGCGATTTCTCATACGGCAGAGTGCGCCGTCGGCATGAACGTCCGCGCCCTCGTGTGCGTCATCGTCGTCCTGGGCTGCTCCAGGGCGGACGACCCGCCGCAGCCGCCCCGGCTCGGTTCGTATGAGAAATATACTCCCGCATGTGCAGGGGGGGGGGGGGTGAAATAATTGTTCTGTTGTGTATTTCGTTGTGTTCTGGCAGTGGTGGTGGCCGACGTGGGCCAGGAGGCCCAGGCGGACGCGCTGAAGGCAGCGCTGGCGGGCGGCGACTGGGCGACCACCGCCCTCATGGTGGACCGGGAGGCGGACGCGGCGGCGGGCGGCGCGGGGGCCACCCTGGCCGAGGGTGAGTAGCCGTGTCGGGGGCGGGGCCGGCGGGGCCGGCGGGGCGTTAGCTGACGGGGCGGGTCGGCATGACACCGCCATGACACGGCGGCGGCGGCGGCGGCGGCGGCGGCGGCTGTGGCGATTGGTTCTAGTGGTGCTGCAAGGCGCCGCCCGGCGCAGCGGGACCAGCGGGACCAGCAAGGCTGTGCGTTAGCGTTATTGGGGCAGGACAGGGGCGACAGGGACAGGGACAGGGACGGGCACCGCCAGGACACCGGCCTGGGCATCGGACCAGACGCGCTCCAGTGCGCTAGCCGGAGCCGGACCGGGGGGTGGGGTGGGGGGGTGTGGGCACCCAGGAACACCCGTTTATATTGGCACTGAAATGCACCAAATAGCCATGCCGGCGGGCTTTCCTGGACATGTCTGAGGCCACGAGAGATATATTGCCAAGGAGTCCCTCACAAAAAAAAAAACACATCGATGTACACCAGAATTATTTTTTTTAAGTCAGAAAATTTCAGCAAAAATCAGAAAAATTAGAAGAAAAAAAAATCAGACGTTTTCAAAATATATCAAATTTTGATTATAAACCGTGGTACGCTCGCATCACGGGTGAGGGACCCCTCGGATATTGCATTGGCGGGGACGGCGACGCCGAGCGCCTGCGAATGCCGGGGGTAGGCCAGCCCGCACGACACGCGTGCATGCGTGGAGCCGAGGCTGCCTACCCGGCAGGCGCTGAGGCAGACTGAGATTTGCGGTCTCACAGTTAGTCGCAGCTGGGAACTGACGTTTGCCGCCGAGGTGCGAAAGTGTCGCGCAGCCTTGGACCCAGCCCTAGCGGCAGCGGCCCTAGCGGCCCTAGCGGCCTACACCCACCGAAAGCGTGACCTCCTCGGCCGCTGACTGGGCCGGGCTCCGGGCCGGTGTCAACACACTGACGCCCGGTGCCTCGGTGCCTGCGCGGCCTGCCCCGGCATCGGTTAGGCTGCCGAAGTCTGCCTCAGGCCTCAGCCACGGCAATTAGATTCAGCGATTGCGACCACTCCGTCCAGTTCGCTCCCCACTGGGCCGTGACTGTGACTGCGGATGTGACTGTGACTGTGGCTGTGGCTGTGACTGTGACTACACCACTGTCTGCACCTGCTTGTGTCTGTTCCAGTCTGCGCCGCCGTCCGCACGGCCAGCCTCACCCTGGACATGACGTGGAGTGGCTGGGAGTTGTGAGTGTGTTATCTTCCACTTATCGAATTTTCGAAATCAATATTGGAAACATTTTTTTTTTGCATGTTTTTATTTTTGGGGCCCTTGCAAGTTGTGTGGAAAACAAATTCAGCTGAAAAAAAAATTAAATTTACTCGTTCCGATGATAGTGCTGTGGAATCCCAGAGTATGAGCCACATTGCTGTAGCACTGCACTCCCTTGTGAGCTGCGAGCTGCCCGCTGTACCGTGTCTCTCGGCGCAGGCTGCAGCGGCTGGCGCGCGCCCTGGGGACCCCGTACGTGCAGGCGGACGTGTCCGTGCGGCCGTTCCTGCAGGCTGCCGACGAGGTGCTGCGCTACCGGAACGTCACCGACGCCGCCCTCGTGTTCGACAGCCCTCTCGGTAGGCGCAGCAGCGCGGCGCGGCGGCTCCGGGGGCGCCCCCAAGACCCCCGCCACCATTACACTCGTTACGCGCTCCCGTCCCCCAGCCATGTCCCAGGGCATCTTCTACCTGGTCGGCCGATCTCCGCTCCGCGTCGTTGTCCTGCCGGGCCTAGAGAGCGACGCCGACCCGGCGCCGGCGGGGGCGTCGAGGGCCTCCTCCAGGACCACGAGCCCCGCCGCGCGGCTGGCCGCCATGAGGCCCACGCCCAGCATGCATGTCCTCATGGCGCCCGGCGGCGACCTGGAGGCCCTCACCGAGCAGGCCGCCAGCGCCGGGCTCGTCGGCAGGTACAGCCCACCGCGGTCACATTACGGCGTCCACGCGCACTTATCAAGCGTGTTGATTTCCCCGCGCTGACCTTGTGCTCGCGCGCCATGTCCCTCTCCTCGTCCAGGTTCACGCGCTGGATGCTGGTGGACACGGGGCTGGGCGGGGAGGCCCGCGACACTCGGCACCTGTCCAACACGACGGTGTCGGTGACGGTGCTCACGCCGCGGGCCTCGCTGTGCTGCGCGCTGCGGAAGGCTGCCGACGGCGGCAGGGGCTCGGCCGGCCGCTACAGCGATCAGTGCCAGTGCGGCCATCCCCAGCGCCTGCACGAGCTGCTGGTGCCGGCCGTCGCCCGCGTCCTCCGGGACGTGGCCTCGGCGGCCCGCAGCCGCGGCCTCGTCCTGTCGCAGCGGGAGCCGCAGGAGTCCGAGGAGTGCCCCGTGGTGAAGGACGGGCAGCCGGGGCCGGCGGGCAACGTCAGCGCCGCCGCCATCGAGCTGCTGCTGCAGGCCGTGCCGGGGACACCGGGGCTGTTCGCGCGCCAGCTCCAGTTCCTGTCCGAGGCCGCCCTGCTCCCGGACCTCTCCCTGGACGTGACGCTCGTGGCCCCGGGGGCGGCCCTGGCTGAGGCCGAGCCGGTGGGCGAGTGGTCCACGGCGGCGGGGTACACCCCCCGCGGCGAGATGTCGCCCCTGCGTCGCTTCCTCCGCGTCGGCATCGTCGAGGTGGTCACGCAGAAAAATGATTCGTTGGCACAACGAATTTAATCGTTGATTTTGGGCCAAGCAGCATGTTTAGTCAGTGGCGTCAGCAAACAGTGAGATAAAAAAAAATTGGAGGTTTCGCTGACACCACTGATTTTTAGATGTCCCAACGAAATCTTAGTTCGCACAACTAAATGTTGCTTGCAACAACTATGTTGCTTGTCCCAAAATCAACGAACAAATTCGTTTCGACTACTAATCATTCTTCGGCGTGATCGCCGAGGAAGACTATGACTATTTCTGAAAATCTCCGCAACATTCGAATACTTCCGAAAAGTAGTTCAAAGAAGGAAAAATGGACGGCGGTGTCTGTCTCTGTCCGCGCCTCTGGCCACCAGAGCGTGCCGTGGGCCTACCAAGAGGCAGACGGCACGTGGACGGGCTACTGCGTCGACTTCGTGAACCGCCTGTCCGAGATGATGAGCTTCGACCTCGAGCTGGTGCCCGGCGACGGCTACGGGGAGCGCGATCTGACGACGGGCCGCTGGAGCGGCGCCCTCGGCGACCTGGTGGCCGGCCGGACGGACATCCTGGCCGCGGACCTGACGATGACCGCGCAGCGGGAGGAGGCCATCGACTTCGTGCCGCCGTACTTCGAGCAGTCGGGCATCTCGATCGGTAGGCTCTGAGCTTTGAGCGTTGGCGCGGCTCCGCTGACCTGACCCCTGACCCCCGCGCCGCTGCTGCAGTGATCCGGAAGCCTGTCCGGAAGACGTCGTTGTTCAAGTTCATGACGGTGCTGCGCCTGGAGGTGTGGCTCAGCATCGTGGGGGCGCTCATCATTACGGCCGTGATGGTGTGGCTGCTGGACCGCTTCTCGCCCTACTCGGCCCGCAACACCAAGTACCCCTACCCCTGCAGGTGGGTACCGGCCCGGCCCGGCCCGGCCCCGGACCTCCAGATGGCCGTGTTCTACTCTCCTCCGTCCGGTCCGCAGGGAGTTCACGCTCAAGGAGAGCTTCTGGTTCGCGCTGACTTCCTTCACGCCGCAGGGGGGCGGCGAGGCGCCCAAGGCGCTGTCCGGGCGCACGCTGGTCGCCTCGTACTGGCTCTTCGTCGTGCTCATGCTGGCCACCTTCACCGCCAACCTGGCCGCCTTCCTGACCGTGGAGCGGATGCAGGTTGGTGGCACTGACGCATGACCCTGCCAGGGCTGTGGCGGCACTGGACACTAGCCAGCCCCTCGTGATGCAGTGTATACCGTGATTCAAAGCCTTTTTTTTTCTTGAAATTTTTTCTGGCGCTTTTCTGATCTTCTAATTTTTCAAATTTTTAGTGAATTTTTCTATTTTTTTCTGAACTCCCCCCCCCCCCCCCGATTTTTTTGAAGGTGCACATTAATTTATTTATTTATTGAGTGAGTGATCCCTGGACACTAACCCTGTAACCTTCCCTTCCCTTCCCGTCAGACCCCGGTACAAAGCCTGGAGCAGCTGGCGCGGCAGTCCCGCATCAACTACACCGTGGTGGAGGGCTCCGACACGCACAGCTACTTCCGGAACATGAAGCTGGCGGAGGACACGCTGTACAGGTCGGTCCACAGACCACGTGACACGTGACGGGGCCGGGCGGGGCGCACTGTGGGGACTGTCCTCGGTCTCGGTCTCCAGGGTGTGGAAGGAGATCACGCTCAACGCCAGCAGTGACGACACCCAGTACCGGGTGTGGGACTACCCCATCAAGGAGCAGTACGGACACATCCTGCTGGCGATCGAGAGGGCCGGCATGCTGCCCAACGCCAGCGCCGGCTTCCAGAAGGTGAGGGTGGGGGAGGGTAGGCGAAGCCGACCGGAGGTGACCACGACCTGGTGCTGCTGCAGGTGCTGGAGAGCGAGGACGCCGAGTACGCCTTCATCCACAACGCGGCACACATCCGCTACCACGTCAGCCAGAACTGCAACCTCACCGAGGTGGGGGACGTGTTCGCCGAGCAGCCTTACGCCCTGGCCATCCAGCAGGGCAGCTACCTCCAGGAGGAGCTCAGCCGCAAGTGAGCAAGGGGCCCTCAAGGCACGGCCACCGGCCCGGCCCGAGGATCCGTCTGAACGTTGTCCGATCGATGAAGGGTTACGATGTGTCCCCCGTGCTCAGGATCCTGCAGCTGCAGAAGGACCGCTACTTCGAGTCACTGACGGCCAGGTACTGGAACTACAGCAAGCTCCAAGAGTGCTCCATGGACGGCGACAACGAGGGCATCACGCTCGAGAGCTTGGGTAGGGGGAGTGGAAGTGGATGTCCGCGCCGCGCCGCGCCGTGTGGCCTGCTCATGCTGATCGCCACCTGTTCCCTGTTCTAGGCGGGGTGTTCATCGCCACCCTCTGCGGCCTAGCGTTCGCCCTCCTCACCCTGGGCGCCGAGGTGTTCTACTACAAGCGCAAGGAGCGCACCTCCGTCACAGACCTGAGCAAGGCGTCGGAGGACCCCTCGACGGCCAAGACCAGGGTGACCCGGGGCGGCGGTAGGCACAGGGGCAAGGGGCAGACCGCAAAGTCCAACATGGCGCTGGCGCTGGGACTGCCCGGGCTGGCCGCCGTCGACTCGGACAAGGCGGTGCTGCTCACCAAGGAGTCCCTGTCGAACCTCGCCAAGCAGCGGCGGAACGCTCAGCAGCAGCTGCAGCAACAGCTGGCGCCGGCGCAGATGGGCCCGGGACGTGGGACCCTGGGCACCCTCGACCTGGGCCTCGGCCTGCCCGACCAGGCGCAGGGCCAGCAGGCCAGGCCAGGCCGGCCACCCGGGGTCAGCTACGTATCCGTCTTCCCCAGAGCGGATCTGTACTGAGTACTGAGGCCGCACCCTCAACCCCCGCCGAATGCACCATCATCTGCCCTCTCGCACCACCCCCACCCCTCCGCCTCGGTCAAACCCACGCACCAACGCACCACGCACCAACACGCTCGCCCAGCCTCAGCATAGCTCCCCCCCCCCCACCCCCAATTACTAGTATCGGCCGTAACTCTTCTGCCTTTTAAAAAGGTCTGTCATGTATTTGCCCTTGTTTCTGATCGCGACTTACTGTTTTCTATTATTTTTTTGCCACTGTAACCCAGTAGCTTGAAGTGAAGTACCCCTCGGCTCATCAAAGCCATCAACACCATTTTTGAGATCTGATTATGTATTCTCAGTATCATGAACTGATACTTTTCTCTTGTTTATGTCTCTTCTAGCCATAAGAGAGACAGTATATTTGGTGGGTAAAATTTGAATGGTTTCAAGGAATGGATTACAAATAAAAGTTCAGAGTTTACATAAATTATTTTATTTCACAAAGTAGGTAAGTACATGTTAACTTTTAGCAGGTTTTAACTAATAAATTTCAGCCTAGCTTGATGTTCTAAATGAACAGTTTGCTCACCCCTTCACCACATGTACAAAATATAGATTGCTTAATTTGGCAAGACATATACTGTATATACAATTATATACGAACAAATCTGTACATAAATACATGTATTACCCAGGACAGTGTATAACAATATTTTCTTAACTTACTTTCTTGATAGCTGTTAATACTATACTCAAATCACAACATGGCGCGGCTACATATGGCACTTCCACATTAAAGTGCATACAGAATGGCAACCATTACGAATACAACACAATAAGGCAGGAGTATTAAGTGAAATTAGAATATGAAGCAAAAAATGTATTCTAGCATTCGAGAAAAATTCCACAGAATTTCTTTCCTTTCTAAAGTGGCACAGATGATTTACTTTAACTTTACTATGCAAAGTGATAAAGTGAAGGCCAGTTTCCATGCTATAGCAACTTAATAATAATAATGGTGGGGGAAGGAGACAATAGCTACAGCCACATCTTTAGTATGACATTGCATATAACCCTGATAAACTGCTTTGTTAAGCTACTTATCCTCACATGAGGATGCAATACTTTATAGTCTACACCCTGCACGATTAATTGAATACATAAAGCTTGCAGCATGATGACTTACATTACATCTTTAACAAAGAAAAATTAAAAATATGATGAATCAGGAATGATAATAAAAATTAGTGAGTGTTTATTACAAAGCCAAGTAAAAAAATAAAATAAACTATGTAAAAAGAAAAGATGAGTCTTGACAAAGCCGCTACTATGTTATAAAAAGTAAAGAATGAAAAATACAATAAATATGATGGTATGGAAATGCAATTACAGGGTAACAAGTTTGCACTGTAGAAAATAGGTTCAGAGAGCAACTTGCCAACAATAATTCAATTTTGTTTACCTCATCTGATAATTAAACTAAGTGGTCTCTGTGCCTAATGGTCGCAATTTATAAAAGAAATCAGTGCAAGGTAATATTAGTCTCCTACTTTGTTAATAAGCTCATCACATATAGCAGTTAAAGCTTGATTTTCTTTAACTTTCTGCTCGAGAGCTTCTTCCAGGGACTTGGTCTTAATCTCCAGCTTCTTTATCATTGCTTTCAGTTTGGCATTTTCCTGTTGATGTTTCTGTTTCATTCCTTCTAGATCTTGATTTGCTCTGAAAAATGAATACAAAGGTCATAAGTAAACCACGCTACCATAACAGTCAGATTCATGCAGATAGAGAAGACTTACTTTTCTAACTTTTGAACTGCATGAGACTTGAGCATGTCATACATGTTCTGAATTTTGTCAATGCTTGCATTCTTCTCAGCTAAAGCTGCATTGAGAGATTCTTCATTCTTTTTGAAAGCATCCACAACAGACTTCAGTCTTTCATATTTTCTGAAAGAGATATTGCAGTTGTAAGAACCATCCAAGAAGTCAGAAGTAACAAACTTGAGAATGCTTGAGAGTGATTGCTTACTTGTGGATGTCTGCAAACGTCATTTCCATGTTGTTGAGGTGCTGTTGGGCCTCATCTCTCTCCCTTATAATTTCTACTTGACCTTCTTCAAAAGCAGCCTTCTGCTGACTTTTCTCCGCTACTATGCGAGCAATTGTCTGCTCATACTCTTTCATGACCACACTGAAATGACAACAGAAGCGTAAGTTAATGAAAACACGACAACACACTGTATATTGGGCAACATCCATAGAAAGTGCCTTACCGCAACTCTGAAATACTTTGAACTTTCTCCTCTAGCTGCCTATCTTTCTCCTTGAGCTGATCTACTCTTTGAGTATTCATTTCTTGCAGCCTTTGTTCTAGCTCAAAAATGCGTTCCTAGATGAAAGATATTATCAAGATTAATTTTACATAAGTCAAGAAAAGAGAAGAAAGAATATACACCAGTAGGAGGCACATTTTGTTCCGTACCTGGTATGCCTTGTCCTGCTCCTCGAGGACAGATTGGTGCTCCTGAAGCTTCTTGATGAGGTCTTCCTGCTTAACTAAGGTACCACGAGATCCTATGCTCTCCAAGGTCTCATTGAGCATAATATGGGCTGGTGTTTTGACAGGCGTGCTTTTCACCAAGTTTGACCTAACAGGGGTAGTGGGTGCAGCAGATTCAGCATTACTTGGTATCTGAAACAAGAGTATCGCAATGGAGTGTCACTAGAGGTTTACTTCCACGAGAGGCGGCACGGTTGACATAGAACCATGTGGTGACTGATTATACCTGAGCACTAGACCAGTTTGAGAAAGTGTGAAATAATGTAAAGCAGACAGTAGGAAGATGTGACAAGGCACACTCAACAACAAACAGACCCTCGTACATTGCATAAAGAAGGGAAATAGATATAAAATAGTTTTAAAACCAGGTAGGCACTGAATTTTGAGCAGGTAAAAGGGGAAATATTAATAAACTGACTGATAAAAAAATAAAAAGATCCTGGGTATTTACAACAGTAGTGTCAAAATTTCCATGGCAACAGAGCACATCAGTTGTGATTAAACCTTACCCTCACCTGTTTTGATGGACTGAGTGACACAAGTTTTTCTGAGGCACTAAGTTGAATTTCTGATGACTGCAATCCATCCTCAGTCACAGCTGATGCCCCATTTTGATTCTCAGAACTGAAACAGAAAGTCATAAATTACAATATTAGGGGTAGTCTTTCCTCTGTGGGTAAATGTGCTCTACAATTTTAAACAGATTACAGGATAACCTAAGATTGAAATTGTGATGAACTGATAAATACAGACCTGTTCTCTGGATGCATTGTAAAGGAGATATCTGAACGAGTATCAGACACCAATGAACCAACCAAGGGATCAAATTTCACATATAGGCTTTCTTTACGCAAATCTCTTGCACTGCGTGTGCAACCATGAAGTGACAAGAAGTCAAAAGCAGATGGATCCTTGAAAGCTGAAAAGACATATTACATTAAACTAACATACAACTGCATCAAACACATTTTAAAAATGAGAGGAACCTTACCGTCTCCACTTTGAAACTCGTCAAATCCAAAATTGTCACCTGAGGTTGACTCGCCGAAGGATGGCTGTTCAGGAACCTGAAACAAGAATGAAAATAAGTGCATGAGCTTAACCCAAAGGGCATGAACCAACCCGAGATAAGATTACATGACCCCACATATAATCCTCTATATTAATCTTATTAAGAAAAGGACAAAACTATAACTGCTGTTAATAAAGATGGGTGGATAAACATACTGCATGCATTAGTATCAGTATGAAAGCAGAAGTCAGATTAAACACAAATATGAAAAGACTGTCTTTTAGCCCAGCACCGCTTTAGAACAGTATCACATCCACTATTCGATAGTGATGTCATATGCCTCAATAATCTTGACAGAATATTGATTGGAACTCATATAATCACTCAAATAGACTAATCTAAGCCAAAGGCAAGAGAACTAAGAATAGAAGATGAAATCAAAATATGAACTACACATACAGTGAGCATGCTTGAAAATGAATTGAAAACCACATTTATTTACTGCAGCCGCTAAGAAATAAAAAAAATAAGCATGCAGCTAAAACTAAGCTCATAAATTACCTGAACTTTAGTAGCTTTGGGAGACAAGCCCACTTTAGACTCTGAGGAAAATGGATCGAATGGACTTGCAATATTATGGTCTACCATGATAACAGTTTGGTTAACTATATCTGGGGATCCAAAGCCCTCGGATAAGGCGCTCCTTCCCCTCTGAGGTTCATTCACACAATCAAGATATACTTTTGCGGGTACCTTAGTGACACATTCAGCATTAGGTTCAGCTTGCTCAAGATCCAGCTCTTGTTGCTTGCATTTCTCAATCAAATTATCTAGTTGGTTAACAGCTGGTTCCAATTCACCAAAAGCAGGGTCAGATATCAATTCTGGCTCACATTCAGATTCCAGAGTATTTGTTTCTGAGGAAATTATTTTGGCCAAGGATTCATCTAATTTATGTGGAGATGCTTTAGCTTCTTGAGAGTTGGAGGAAAATGGTACTGCTTGCTCTGGATCACTCTGAGCTGCTAATTCAGCTGCCAGTATTTCTTCAAATGTGCGAGGAGCCTTCAAACGAATGGGAGTCTCTGCAGATGAGAATGAGGGTACAGCGTTTTCAGGATCACTTTGAGCAGCTAACTCGGCCGCAAGTATCTCCTCAAATGTACGAGGAGCTTTAATAGGAATTGGAATTTCTTCGACTGAATTTGAGAAAGTCTCAACTGAAGGAGACTCCTCTGCCTGCAACTCGTCTGGAATTTGAGCACTAAGCGGTACTTCCTGGGAAACAGATGTCTCAATTTCTACTTCAGATAAACTGTGTTTCTCCTCTGTACTGCTCCTTTGTGAGACATCCTCATTACTATGTGCGTCAGTATTTGGTTCAGGAACTATGTCAGACTCCAAGGGTATGGTGGCTGGACCCTCAGCCCCAAGTTCGTCCGCTAATATTTCTTCAAAAGTCCTTTGAGCTTTCACAGGAAGGGGAGCTTCATCAAATGACTGCACAGGCAGGTCAGATGCAGTTTCCGGTTGTGGTGAAGCTGACTGTTCCTCTGCAGCAAGCTGCTCAGCCAAAATTTCTTCAAAACTACGAGGAACTTTCACTGGCAGAGGAGCATCTTCAAATGAAGATGTGCTTCCAACTGAGTTTGATTTGGGATCTGGCAAAGACTGAGTCTCATTCAAGGCACCACAGCTCTCTGAAACTTGAGGCAACTCAACATTAGATCTATGTTGTGCTCCTAATTCAGACTCTGTGTCAGTGATCTGAATATGAATTTCTGTACCGCTTTCCGGCAAAGTCTGAGTCTCATTTAAATTCCCAGAGATCGCCGACTCTTCAGTCAACTGAACATTATCCCCCTGTGGCACTTTCAACACAGACTCTGAATCGCTGTCAGTGCTCTGGGCAATAGTACTTTCTTCTGTAAAAATGTTGTTAACGTTTTGCAATCTTTCTCCTTCTGGTTGTTCTGTATGTGGGCCAATATTATCCGACGATTCTAGCACCTCCTCAGAAACGCCTTCACTAATTGTTTCAGGCGTTAAGCTCTCAATACTTGTACCACTACCTACTCCAGAAGAGTGGTCAGCAGATACAGATGTATTTAGTTTGACAATCTGAGGGTCATCTGTCACCTCTACAACTGTTTCATTGAATATATTACTATCTTTGTCACTGGGCGAATCAGAGTGGACAGAGCTCTGATCATCCACAGAGGGCAAGTTATAGCTCTTATCGAGGTCTTCCAAATATTTGCGTTCAGTCACTGACAACTCTGACTGGTTCAAAGCTGAAGCATTGAAAGAAGTTTGATAGAGGTCTTCAAGCAATTGCAATTCAGTAGCAGAGGAGTCACTGAGCATACTGAAGTTGCTCCTTACTCCCTGACTTTCCACATTATCAAGAGCCTGTCTGGAGACTATCTGGACGTTGGATTCTGAGCAGACATTCCTTGTCGTATTTAAATCTTCTAGTTCAGGTTTCAATGGTGCAGCGACTTTATTAGAGTCCTCACTAATGGAAGATTCAGATGAAAGATTCACAGTGCTGTTTAACTCCTCACCCTTCTGTACATTCTCTGGGGTAGGGGACTCACTGACTACTTCTTTATCATCAGCAACAGCTAAAGTGATTGTTGTATCAAGAGACTCCTTGACTTCGGTATCACAGACCAAAACTGAGTCATCAGTTACATCTCCCGAAACATCAGAGTCTAAAGTAATATGTGCCTTCTGAGGAGTGGAGAGAGAAAGACCTCCCAAATGATCAACAAGAAACGAAATGCTCAAATTATCAGAGCAGTTTCCTGATGAATCTTCTAGCTGGATTGTGTCACTCAGATGACCTGATACATTAGTAGACTTTTTCACAGACTTTGCAATTTCAGTGTTTGCTGAATCCGTTTCACTATGATCTGCTTCAAATGGACTTGAAACAGCAATCGGGCGGTTCAAATGTACATCTCTACCAGAAACTTTGAATGCATCATCTCCGTAACTAATATTCCCTTCAGCCTCTCCTGCACTCTCGTAAGCAGTCGAAGTGTCAGTGTCTGAAACAAACAGCATGTTCCACCCTTACACCAGCCGCACAGCAACCAAGCTCATGTCTCTGGTCAGCATGTTAGACCACCACCGTCAGATTCATTGTGCATCTTTCAAACAATTTTGGCCAATCATAAGGAATGCTCCTCTAATGATTATGAAAACAGGAAAAATTAAACAAACCAGTGTCACATCAAAATTGTGCTTAACTGACTTCTTAACAAAATAAATTTTATAAAACCAAAAAGAAGAAAGAAATGGTCTATGCAAAAGTAAACACAAATGAACCAGATGATTTTGAGCCATGCTAGCAGAATGTGCTTTAGTGAGCAGTGCCATGTATAGTGTATGTACAAAAAGCAGGGTTCATCATTAACTTTGACATTTCTAAAACTGAATTTTAGCATTTTTGCAGGTTTAAAAAATTAATAAATAAATGTAAATTACTACTTTGTCAAGTCTACTGTACAACAAAAGAGAAAGGCAAAATGAATTTACAATATTTATTAAATATCTTAAATCTCACTAAATATAACCATAAAACATTCCAGCAAGATATATAAAGGCCTACCAGACTTTACTTAACGTTAGTGTTGGGCATGCAAACTCACCAGATTCAACTCCACCTAACTTGTAGGGGGATGCGAGCTGTATGACATCTGGAAGCGATGTGTTGATGTCAGTGCTGACTGCACTCACAAAGCTGATTTCTGACGCTACTGACGTGCGCTCGCCTCTCTCTGTCCAGTCACTGGTCGCGGGACAAAAATAAATCGGTAACAACTGCTTAAACTTCACAAAAGTAATTGATTTAATTAAAAAAAAAAAAAAGAAACAATTGAATTGTACGGGTATTTGTTCACGGCTCACTTACCTCGGTGACAGAGGGGAGAGGGTGTCTACGCCCGGAAGACAGAGCCCGCCGGAGTCCGCCGGTCCCTGGGTCGGCAGTGGCCCTGGTCCCTGCAAAGGTACAGACATGAGTTGCTGGCTGTTCAGCAAACGGGCGATCAACTCCATGACGAGGCGAGGCGAGGCGAGGCGAGGAGGTCTAGGGCAGCTTGGCTCAGCTCAGCTCCCAGCGCAGCGCAGTGCAGCTGCAGTGTCCGCGTGCTGCTCTAGTCTGGCACCGCCCGTGAGGCGTGAGCCCTGCCGACACTGAGCCCCCTAAAGCCTAAAATAACACGAGGGGAGGGGAGGGGACGCACGGGGCCTAGGTCATTGCCGGGGTCGCTCTGAATGCAAGGAAATACACAAACGCATCCGAACACAGTCAGCCCCCCCCCCCCCCTCCCCCTCGCTCGCTCGCTTCCGCGGGGTGGTACGGTAGGAACTAGGGATCTGAGGCGAGGAGTTAGTGGAGCGGGATGGAGGGTGCTGACTTCCCTCCAACCTAACTGTCTAGTCGGTATCGGCTCCGGAACCACCAGATGCACCTCAATGTCAGACACAGACATTGCATTCTAAACCACAATGTAGAAGCCACACAAGATTCAAGAAGTTTTAAACCAAGAACGGATAATTAGATAAAACAGCGAACACAAAATAGAGGTTAAGTTTTTTAAAAATATGACCAAGTAAAGGTTGCCTACAGAAAACGGAATGTATTTTTAGATTTCATTATTGAGCCAAATAATTTGAAACACCCCAAGGACTGGCACATTGGATAGCTATAGGTGCAAACAAGTTTAGCCAAGTTCGGCTCATACAGTGGTTTCCATATTAGGGTTGTACTAGACTAGGATTGGACGCACAGGTAAAGAAACGAAACAATGGACGTGTCAATTCCATAAATTAATTGGGTCTAGATTGGTCGACATACACAAATAAAATACATCCCTGGGAAGTAAATCAGGACCCAGTACATATTGAGAGAGTCAATTTAGCAGTGTTCGCCCATTGAACTTCCCCAGGGGTGGAATTTTTTTATTTTGTTTAAATACTTTGTCTTGCTGGACAACAATGTCACCATGGGCCCTTCAGGACAGTACAATGAGCGCAACCAACCAATCAGGCACCGGATCACAAGGCTTCATTCATCAAAACAACTGCTGCGGGCCAGCACCACCACCACCACCCACACACTGGCCGTCCTGACACGCCCACCCTCGCACGCACGGCCCGAGCCGTCAATGAATGAGTCAACATAACCACAGCAAGCCGTCGCAGGGGAGAGAAACAGAGCAGAGCGGATGAGAGCTGAGCTACCTGACAGATGTCACAGGTCCTCCCCGTCACACGGTTACACCACGCCAGCCCGCCGAGCCGCGCCGCGCCGTGCCGCACCGCGCCCAGCACTGAGTCGGGATGCACGCGGCAGGGACAGGACAGGACAGTGTCATAGGGCACGCAGACGCTACGCGGCTGCGGTGGCAGCGCGGTGAGAATTAGTCATAAAAACAACAGGGCCCAAAGTGGAGCACCACAACACAGCCGCCATGTCACTACCCGCGACGCTAGCGCCGCGGCTCGCGGTGCGGCCGCTGCGGGAACCACGGGAGGCAGCGCCAGCCAGCGCGCGGTGGCGGGTAGGGGTAGGCAGCCTGCCGACTCCCGGCCCGCCCCCGCCCCCCGCAGCCGTCCGAGTCCGCCCACTCCGCGCCAACCCCTCTAGACGAAACCCACCCCCGGAGCCGGAGGGGAGAGGCGAGGGCTGGGCTAGGGCTGTGCAGAGGCTGCCGGCACCGGCTGTAGGGCTGTGCAGAGGCTGTCGGCACCGGCTGTAGGGCTGCCTAGGGCTGCCGGCCGTACAGAGGTACCCGTCTGCCTCCAGGCAGGACTCCCATACGGAGCACCGGATCCTCCGAGTCCTCCTGGACCTCCCTTGTCTCAGTCAGGTCTAGCCAGGAAGTCCCCGGCAGCCCCCGGGCGGAGCGGGGGGCGGGGAGCTCACGGGGTGGTAGGGCTGCGGCGGGGGGAGGAGGCTCCAGGGGTGGCCGACGTGCCGCGGCAGGGCAGGGCAGCCAGAGGCCAGCGCCAAGCAGCCAGCAGTCCTCCGCCAGCAGGCCCAGCCCGAACAACACGCTGCTGAGGCCCGCCCAGCCGAGGGCTCCAGGGCAGCGGAAGGGCTCGTCTCGCCTCGCTTCTTCTCCAGGAGCCGACCAGATCCAGGTGAGACACAGCCGGTCCCCGGAAGGGACGGCAGGGAAGGGCACGGCCGGCCTCCAGCAGCCCGCCTCGGCAAGTCCTCGGGTCCGCGCGACAGCGGAGAAAAACAAAACAGCGCTGGGCACACGGGAATGCCTCCGCTAGTTAGCGCGCTGCACCCGGCCGACACCACAGAACGGAAGGCCTGGTAAACACTGATGGGGGCTGGACTTGCAGGACGGGGTGCAGCAGCCCCAGGGGGCCACGGCTAGCCGACCCCTCCGGGGCACCCTCACTGCCACCAACTTCATTACAAATCCGGATTCAAATTTCTCTAAGGTCCCATGAAAAGGGCACGGAATCTGTATGGAACTCCTAAAGCACTCACCCCTGGAGTTGAGCTCTTGGGTTTCGGACTGCTAGACAGGTTCATATCTCTCAGGACAGGTCGGCCAGAACTTGAGACAGGCGAATCAGATCCTTGTGATGGCAGATCCTTCACTGATGGTGACAACATTGCTCGAACGCCTGCCAAGAACCCAAAAGGTGACAACAGACCAGCCTGGGTTGGTTTCTCATCCGTGGTTGGAGGAGCATTTTCGTCAGTTTCCATTTTTGTTCCAAGTCCTTAATAAAAACCTATGACAAACAATACTAAGAATTAGAAGAAAAAAAAACATAGCAAGCAAGACTTGAGTCAATTTTCTTTGTAGCCAAATGATATTTTAGTTTCATCAAAATTATGAAAATCCAATTGGTTGAATCGTGGGGGTACACAAAGCACTAGAGAAGGACAAATGAGCATTTACAACATGACCAAGAAAAAACAAAAACAGCAAGACATGAGAACACAAGCAAGATAAAGTATTAATCAGGACTTACTGTGCAAGTTTCCGATAGAATTGTGCTCAAACATTAGCCTTCACTTTATGCTACTCAAACTACTGCACAGACAAAAGAAAACTTAACAAACAAAACATATTTTGTCCAAAAAAAAAAAAAGCACAAGAAATAAATACAAATCAACATGCATGAAAATCATTAAAGAAAAATACAAGCAGAAATGAAACTGCTAAGCCTGATTATACATTAAGTACATGAAATAAACACATGACAACTGTCTCTTCACATTTTAGAATGAAATGCCATGACAGTAATGATATGGGGCATGGTTTTCCAGTAAAGCAAGGTTTATAGACAGTTCTCTTCCAAAAAATTGGAAGAATTCAGTAGTTCAGAATCTGTCATGCCAAACTCTGGAAAGTCTGCAGCCACTTCTCCCACCTCAGTATCTTGAGCATCCACTGGGGCAGATGATACTGCTTGCCAAACATCCTGAAGTTCATCATCAGACAAAAGTAACATTGACTCAAACACAGCATCTCCTTCATTTTCCAAGAAAAACACAATCTCAGGTGGAAGCTGTTTCTCCTTTGATTGATATCCAGCACAATCAGAATCATGACATTTTTGGTAATAAACAAAACTCTTCATATCCACTATATAATAGACATTGTTACTTTTGTGAGGTCTACCGATGTTGTGGCAAAACCGATTTCCAGATATTTCATAAACTATCCTATTAAGAGAGTGTGAATATGTAGATCGCCGTATGGTCCCTGGTGAAACAACTCTGAGAATAAATCGGTCCAACACCGGTTGAGGCGATTTCATACCCTCTTCAGATACAACTGGGCATTCAGGGAGCTTCAGATGGCTCTTGACAACATATGTTTTTTGATCTCTAGATCCATGCTCCAAAATGTTGATCTGTGTACAAGTTTCATCCACATATGTGATGAGAGAGTCAAGGAACAGTTGTTTTTCTGCCAGTTCTTCTTTCCCCTTCAGTACAGGCTGGTATTCATTCTCCGGGCTCAGAATTAAGGGTGAATTTTTATTCCACTTAGTTGATTTATACACCCTAAAATGGCGATTCTTAGTGTACACTGCTTCATCACAAAAAACCTTCTTAACCCCATGTTTGTCACTGACAAATAAATTTCTGACATCTGCCTCTGATACATCACTCTTCAGGCACAGTTCACCCAAAGCTGATGAAGAATGAATTATCAACTTAACCTTATCACAAACCAATTTCACAAAGCTGCCAACATTATAATTGTCTCTGAAATATGTTTTGGGAAGTTGAAACAACAAATGTCGACTAAACTTGGAATCCGTTGTTGAATCTAAATCCAAAACATTACGCCTGTCGCATAATACTCCAAACTCTTCCTTCAGAAAATATGACACAATTTTAATAAATGAGTTAGTCATGACAACTCCATCACTCGTCCTATTAAATTCCTTCTCAAATTCTAAATCAAAGTAAAGTTTGCAAACAGCCCCTTCAGTGATTACTTCATAAGTTCGACGCTCCTCAGGACGTTTGTGGTTGGAATCGTGGAACCAGAAGAGGACAGGGTGAGCAGATAGAAATCTTCTTGTACCATCCCATTCTTGAAAGGCAAACGTCATGAGTCCTTCACCGTGGTCCTTGGAGAACTGTAGGGCATCCGACTGCTTCTTAAACACTTTCCAGTGAGATGTGGGACCATCCAGGGACCTCAGCCAGCGAGGTAATTCGACATCCCACGGAGACCGGCTTCGGCTGGACTCTACCTTGGCGAACTTCGCTGGCCCAGGCGGAGACTTGTAAAATATGCTAGGTGCGATGGCTGGTGACTTCGGCGATGACATGTTTGTATCACAAGGATTTGGGCATATGTCTCTTTGTTTGACCCTGTCTGTCCCTGTCCCAGTTCAACAGGCACTACTGACGGTCGTCACGGACCCAAAAACACCAACACTGTCTTCTCACCTTTGCGACTTGTCTGTTTTGACGCTAGAACTGCCACGTTCAAACCAGAGCCATGTCACAACACAACTGTTAACATGATCACTACGCACTTACCACTAGAGTAATAATGGGACCTTCGAGTCGCCAACAACGTTAACCGCCAAATGACGAAATCGCGTTCAAATCTAGAACTTTAAGTTCAAATTTAGAAGGCGTTCGATGTAGCCAACCTAAGCGATGTCGCGTCCCTGGAAAACGCGAACACTCCACAATAACCTTCAAAAACAAAAACAAAATGGTACAACGATGCCCTAATTTACTTTTCTCGAGAATCGCTTCTCTGTTCGGTGCTTTGCCGTTTATTCCTGTGCCTATTTAACATCGTAAGGTTGTCAGTGGCTATGGGAGGGGTGGGAGGAGGCTGAGGAGGGAGTATTCAAACGCGTGCGTGTGTCCTGCCCTGCCTCAGGTCCGGCCCGGTTCGGTCCACCATGCTGCAGCCCGCCGACGACATCCGCTTCAATCCGGAGAAGGCCATCACCGCCACTGGCCCGTGCTTCATCATAGCGGAGATCGGCCAAAACCACCAGGGCAACTTCAACCTCGCCAAGAAGCTGATCCGTGTGGCCAAGGTAAGCGAAGCGCGGACCCCGGTGGGTGCGGTGTGTGGTGCGCGATGCGTGGAGCAGGCCAAGCAGTCATTGATCCTCTGCTCTCTCTCTCTCTCTCTCTCTCTCTCTCTCTCTCTCTCTCTCTCTCTCTCTCTCTCTCTCTCTCTCTCTCTCTCTCTCTCTCCCTCTCCCTCTCCCTCTCTCTCTCTCTCTCTCTCTCTCTCTCTCTCTCCTCTCTCTCTCTCTCTCCCTCTCCCTCTCTCTCTCTCCCTCTCTCTCTCTCTCCAGGATTGCGGCGCGGACTGCGTCAAGTTCCAAAAGAGCTGCCTGCCGTCCAAGTTCAACCGGCGGGCGCTGCGGCGGCCGTACCCGGGGCCCAACTCCTGGGGCGACACCTACGGCGCCCACAAGAAGTACCTCGAGTTCACCCACGAGCAGTTCAAGGAGCTGCAGGACTACGCCGAGCAGGAAGTGGGCATCATGTTCTCCGCGTCCGCCATGGATGAGGTGGGTTAGGCTCCATCTCGGTCCGAGACGGAAATACCCCGCGCTCGAGCGCCCCGCCATCGGGCACTAGAGCGCGGGGTATCTTCCGGAACGCTTCTGACGCTTCTGACCATTCTGACCGTGTCGACGGTCCGGTCCGGCGATTTGTAATTTGAGAGCGTCCCCTCCGCGCAGGACTCGGTGGTGATGCTGGACCGGCTGGGGGTCCCATTCATCAAGGTGGGCTCCGGGGACAACTGCAACCTGCCGCTGCTGCGCCGGGCCTCGGACACGGGCCGGCCGCTGCTGGTGTCCACCGGCATGATGAACCTGCGCGACCTGCGCATGCTGCACGAGCACCTCACCAAGATGAAGGCGCGATACGCGCTGCTACACTGCGTGTCCAGCTACCCTGCGCCCCTCGAGCAGCTCAACCTGCGCGTCATCCCGGAGCTCAAGCGCCTCTTCCCGGACATCCACATCGGCTACTCGGGCCACGAGATGGGCGTGGACGCGTCCATCGCGGCGGTGGCGGCGGGCGCCAGGGTACGTATGACGACGAGCTCAGAGCCGGTCCCCGAGGACGTCGTGTCATGCCGTTCACTGGCCTTGTTGCAGATCCTGGAGCGCCACCTGACGCTGGACAAGACGATGAAGGGCACCGACCACTGCTGCTCGCTGGAGCCGCTGGAGCTGAGCCGGCTGGTGCGGACCGTGCGCCAGGTGGAGAGCGCCCTCGGCAAGCCCCTCAAGGAGGTGCAGCCCTGCGAGGCCACCTGCTGGCTCAAGCTGGGCAAGTGCCTGGTGGCGGCTCGCGACATGCCCGAGGGCCACGTCCTCGCAGCCGAGGACCTGGCCGTCAAGGTCGCCGAGCCCATGGGCATCCCCAGCAACCGGTTCATGGACGTCATCGGCAAGGCGCTCCGCAACGCTGTCAGCTTCGACGACTCCATCCTACCCGAGGACCTGGGCATGGTCGGGGACGACAACGGCTTTCCGGAGCCCGACCCGGAGGCCGACGACTAGTGTGTGCCCCCCCCCCCTCATCCTTCCCAACCCTGTGCGTCCTCATGTCCTCGCCATCAACCGTGTCGCCATCGTCATGATCAACAAGGCGTCTTCGGTGATCATTTTTGACAAATTTGTGTTAGGTGTTCGTGTTAGATGTCAGTGTGCTTAAAACGTAATGCTCGGAAATGTGACTTGTAAAGAATAGTTCATCGAGGGGAGGGGGGGGGGGGGGGGAGCTATTGAGTGTTCTTAGGAAGCTTTATAAATGTGTCTTGTTCTCTAGAGCAACTGACTTCAATGTGACTTCCGGTGATTTACTATGTGTTAATTTTAATGTGACATTAATTAAGAAATTGTGAATTTTTACATGTGACTAACCAAGTGATAATTGTGGTTTACCATGAAGTTGAATGTGACATGAACTATGTTTAGTGATTCCCAAGTAATAATGGCCCATCCCTATTTCTAAGCAGGTACAAAACAATGGTATCTGAATGGTGATATCCTAAGCATTACTGTGACAAAAAACTAAAGCCACAAGCTGAAAACCTTGTGACTTAAAAAAAAAAAAGCTCTACAAGTGTTACCAACTTAGTATAGGTGTGATTTCAGTATTGATATTTTGCCAACTATTGGCTATACCCTAATTTTTACTTGTTCTTATGTGATATTTTGAACAACAGAGATGATGATTTTGTAACTGATCTCACATCAAGTTTGTGCATGTTTGCAAAGAGATCAAAGAAAAGCTCAGGTTTTGCTTTACCTTATAGGATCTTGCTTGTTTGATGTGACTCTCATGGATTGTCTTTGGTGTGTTTTCCTGTCGTATCTTTCCTCTCTAATTGTTGTGCTTCTTAGTGTTCCATGCTAGATTAAAAACATTTTCATTATTGTGTTGACCACTACAACTCATCCGAGATCCTCTGTTACATGTTATTTGCTTGAACTTTCATTTCTCATCATAAAGCAAATTCTAAAAATTGCAATGCAAGCATGAAATCTTAGAAAGAGGTATTTTGTTAAACAAAAACTTTTTAAAAATCTAAAAAATGGGGGTACCCAAAAGCCTTTTATATGTAGCAAAAGCATGATTCTGAATAAATATTATTACATTAATATTCATGTACATTTGTGTGTTTTTCCCCCTTGTTTTATCACATATAACTATTATCATCTGCACTGATGCCATTTCCCTACATTAACATTTTTTGTGACCGTGACCAGACAGCCAGAAAGCCAGATCCCAGGATAGCATAAATGGAAAGGGGTAGACAGACAACAGTGTATTCATGACTCTCAACACACAGTACATTGATTGGGCAATTGTTTGCTGACGACTTATTCCACATTTAAAATAAAAATAAAAATAGATAACATACTGATCAAAAAGGATTGTGCAACTACATAAACTATCAGCATACACTTTGGCCAATTTCATCAAGAACAAAATAATAACAATGAAAACAAAGAAAAATCAAAAAGACTAGCACTTTGAATCACAATACTGAAGAAGTTGTAATTGTGATTACTCATCACATAACACAGATAATCATTGGAAATATTCCATTTTCGTCAAAACTTCATTCCACATAAAATAAAGTATAAGAAGCTTCCTCAGATTTCACACAAGTTAAAATGACGACAATGGGTAACATAATTTGAAACAGAGCCTAATTACACTGTTTATTTTTGCTAAAAACTAGTTCTGATCTGATTACTGCCTTGCCTAACTCAGCATCACTCACATAAGTGACTTGTCCTTTACCAGCTACCTCAGTAAGAGCAGATACAAATGAAAGGGAGGGACATAAATATCACACACATTAAAAGACTACACACATTGAAAAATACACCATGTAAAAAGAGCTCTGTACCGTTCTGTTCATACAATTTCACCAATGACCAAATAGGGCGACAGCATGCTCAAATTTCCTTTCCGTATAAAAATTAGGAAGAATGTGTATTACTCAAGCTGGAAGCTATCAAGAAATTGAAACAGAATACCACATCAACACTCTTATCAGCTAGTAAAGTGGAAATTTACAATAATTACAATAATGAACCGACTACAAATTAAATATAATAAATTGGGGCTTTGTATCTCAGGCGGCAAGAAGATAGAAAACTCTAATCAACACAGTGTAATAACTCATTCATAAGACCCTGGTATGTAGTTAAAACCTAGCTTCTTCATTTCGAGTTCATTAATACAGACTGGAGGTCCTCTGTAGTGCGCGGTTGCACACAAGTCAGGAGCAAACACAAGAATCCTGGTGTGCACTGCAGCAGACTCTGTACACTCGGGCCCTTAGACTTTGGTTGTGAGGTACTGGTACACTGGGCATGGGCAGCTGGGGTATTGGCACAGTCTGGGCAGACCCAGGCCCTGGCCTATCGCAGCTCCACTCCTCCAGGTGGTCAGTCTCCGGTTCATCCTCATCCTCATCTTCATCCACCCGCTGCTGCTGCTGCTCCAGATGCAGCCGTGCCACACAGACTGGGCAGTTCGGGGACGACGCAGCGGGCGGATCATGAACTCAAGAAGAGTGGTGGTACTTGACGTAAGCAATGGCTGCAAGCTCCTTGCAAAATTCCTCAAGGACGACCACGCTTTCCAGTAAGCAAGAAGTTTCCCTGCAACATGGAGAGTGGAAAAACAAGAATATTGATTACAGCCCTGCTGCACTGCCACGTTTGCTATAAAGGAGAAAATTTGACTCACCCAGCAAACTCATGGGGGTATGACATATCACCAAGCAGCTCTTGTCGAGTTCTTATGAGCATTCGTTTACTGTTTGGGACTTCTGCTATTGCTGACAGCATCTCTTGAGCAACCGCTTGTAGAGTTGAATAGAGAGTTGTTGCACCAGGGACAATCGGGAGAAGAGGGTTCAACAAGAACTCATGGACGTAGGGGTGAGGTAGCATGGCCAAGCGAGACACTAGAGCAGTCAACTGAAGGTTCATTTCATATGGCTGCAAAAAAAAAAAAAAAAAAAAAAATGGCCAAAACAAAATAGATACTGTAACAACACTTGAAAGCAAGACAGACAGAGACAAGAATTTTATGTAAGTACCTGTTTGGCTAACCCTCTTAATCTAGAAAACAGCATGTGGAAAAATGGTCCTTCATCAAAATTTTGGCTTGGTGACTCATTTGATTGATTCCTTTCTTCTGGAAATAAAGCTTCAGTGCCCCATCCCATAGGAGCGCAGACTTGAAGATTTAATCCATACTGTCGTTGAGCCTCAGCTATATATTGATGGTATCCACTTTCTTGGTAGTCTCCAGCAGATCGCAAACTGCTGGGTAACAGCTGTAGAAAACTAAAGAAATCAAAGTCAGTATCTGAAAAAATGAATAGTTTGTAACTTTACTGCATACATCGGTACATAAAATATAAGGTTTATACCTGTCAATAATTTTATGAATATTGCTGGGGGCAAAGGTCCGGCTACAAACCCCTGTAGAATCTAAGCCTGAGAGGAAAATAGTTTGGAAAAGAATGTCAATACAGCATGGCAAGAAAAAAGAAAGGAAAGGGATCTTTCGTTTCTCTTACATACTTTGCTTAGCTTTCACTCCTTCCTGTTCCCTTGCATCCTCCTCATCGCTCCAAGACTCTATTTCAGTTTTATCCTTTTTTGATTGGATGCTGTAATAATCACGCCCTGTGAGATACCTCAATACCAGGCAGTGAAGAACATGTTCATCACAGTTCTCAAGTAACAGCTGCAGCATTCAAAGGTTTTATTTTACAATTTTTTTCTTTCGTCCAAACTAGAGACATCATTATTCCTATGTGCAGTATACAAACCTCAAAAAGTCTCATTGAATTCAGACTTAGATGAGTGTTGGAATGAAGGCAATTATTGAGGAGGAGCTGTCTTAGAGTTGTTTCTTCACTCTGAGCATTTTCTTCAGGAAGTTCTCCCATCAACCATACATTTAATTCTGTAAATTTAATCATTGCAGAAGTTAGCAGGTAGTTACAGATGTTAAGAAGAAACTGGGGAGACATGACTGAGACACAGATTTATGTAACAGGTTTCAGGATGCACCCAAGTCATTAAAGTAGATTGCTGAAATTATCATACCTGATATCAAAATATTTGATGTGATGTGGCGCAGACTCAAGCAAATTATGTTTGTAATAAGTAGCTGTCTCACAACATCCCCTGTGCGCAGCTCTGATTCCAACTCTATCTCAAAGAAAAGAGCTCTGACTGCTGAAGCAACTGACTCAGCAATTTCCTCTGGGCTATCAACAGTGAGCTGGATAAAAAGCAAAAAATTGGAGGAAAAAATGGGACAAGGTTGTTATGTGTTTTTGCTCAAAATAGTAGGGTACTTACTTGGTCACAAAAATTTAGCCAGGAAACAAAAGATGCAATTAACCGACTGCCCGGAAACACATGTTGGTCAAGCCATAATTGTAAAGTTTTTGGCCTGTAACACATAATATAGATAGATAGACAAATCTTTACGACCCTGGTTTGGTACCCTGCTTTGCTTTTGCTCAGCCTAAAAGGTATAAGGCAATTTTTTGTTTGCTGTAAGGTTCGATAGTTAATACAAATGTGTTATTTCATATTTCACAGCTTACCCCCAGTTTTGAGGAATGTCCTCAAAATGATCCGGATCAATATCAGATGGAATTTCTTGAAAAGATGAAGTCAGTTTTTCTGCCATAGCTAGGCCAAGATTAGATGAGCGGGCAACAGCACTTGAAAATTTTTCATCAGCAACGGAGACCATCATGAGCAGAGCTTCACACACATGTAACTTTGTTCCACTATCCTGCAGGATAAAATAAATAGGAACAATGGTCAAATTTGAAAACAGCAACGATGATTAAAAAAGTAAAATCATACTGATGATGCACATACAGCACTATTTATGTAGCCCAACACAGCATCAAGCAAAGGAAGTCTACCTTCCTCAAACTCTGCTTCTGAGCACTCCTCTATGGGAAAAGGTTCTGGTGTGCCTGAGCCAGATGTTGTTCGGCTATGTTCACTAAATACTTCATCTAAAAGGTGACTACTTCCTTTCATATTGTTTTCTGAAGTATTGTGATCAGGCAACTGTTGTCTTGCTGATCCATCACCGTTGTTGTCTCCAGTAGATGAATAATGGCAAGTGCTTTGTGGATTATTAACAACACCAGATGTGGCAGTGTCTATTTCACATTCTTGAGCAGCTATTTTAATGTTACTTGAAGAATCATTTTCAGACACTGGAATTTGTTGTGTCATATGACAGTCTTTTCCTGTTCCAGTAGAAGCGTCAGTTTCTCTGTTATTGATCCTGTGAAGACTGGATGATGTCGCAGTTCCTTGAGGTAACGTAAATGACAGTTTTCCATCCTGTTCCAAGATGGAGTCTTCCCTGTTGTCAGGTCCTGATGGCTCCTGACTTGCACCTGGTACACCTTGTGCAGGTAACATCACACCTCGGCCAGGACTGGAATCACTTTCCACCTGGTTATTGCTACTTATGCTACTGCTTGAATTTGAAGGCTTGTTGAATTTAGTCTGAAACAATTTTTTTTTTTTTTTAATAAATGAAAATTATTGAGCTGCAGAAAGCCGCTGCAAAAGACAACCAACCTCCTTGTTGAATATGATAGACAGATATGGATGCATGTGAACTTTATGTGACAGAGCCAAAAGGAATCCAATCTCCTCTGCCTCTGTCGGGGATGCCTTGGACTGACTGCATAAGGTGATAATACGCTGTTGGCAGAGGGAACATGCAAGCAGTCTTATTCTAAAACTAATGCCCTTATTGCCAGTAGAGGCAGAGGAATAGATGTCAGAATCAACCTACCAGGAGCGGAAGGTGAATGCTAGCCAAAGTTAGAAGGTGAGGAGACATTGCAGTAACAAATCTCCGCAAGTAGTTGAGCAAGTATCTTCTCATACCAGGGGGAGAATCTGCCCTTGCAAGGGACACAAGCAAGTCCAGTAAACGATGCTGCAGTAAAAACTCTAGGCATGGTCCTGCTGTGGTGCAGGGGCCCTCCTCAGCTACACTTTTTGTCAAGGCATCTTCAGATATCAAAATCTGAAGTGTTTTTACAAAATAAAAATAAGTTGGCGATGAATACAAAAATTTGAGTAGAATAACATGGTACTTTCATCGTTCATACCTGAAGTAACTGTTCTAAGTGTGGTGGAATGTTGGTCTCTTCTATTGGAAACTTACTTTGAATAGAGCGCTGAGCATAAAACCTCATGACCAGCTTCCAATGGTATTTTAAGTCTTCTATTGGAGGCGGAGGTGGAGCAAGCTGAAATGGGCAGGGTATTAACAGTCACATAATGTCACAAGTTTACCAGAAATAAGTGTGTGCCATGTGAAAACGGAAACTCATTCTTCCTGTCGCCCACGCAAAGCTGCAATAACACTTGTACACAAACATAAACAGAGATGGTAGAAACGACGTTTTCCGAAGGCTGAATGTCAAATTTGACACTTACAGCATCCGCAGCACTCTGCAGGACCGATGACAATCTATTTAACATTTTGAACAAAAATGTTCTGGGAGTCAATCACTAAAAGTAACCAATATGGCAGATAATTCTGCAGACATTGCGGTTTTCACTACCGAATGTTACATTACGAAATGAAAACAAAGCAGGACTAGCAGACGTAGCTTCTGAAGTGAGGTTATGGTTGCCTTGTGAAAAAGTGAGACACCACCACCAACACAAAGTAGTGGAATGCGATTGAAATAAAAATGCAAGGACCACTCGGAATCATCTAACGGAAGAGGAATTGTATTTTATAGAATAGATTGTGTGGATTCGCAATTTAGTGGATTGCTGGTAGACTTTGCAGATTGACAGACACGAGTTGGACTGGTTGACAAATTAGACAAATTTGTATTTCAAAAGCTGGCTAATTTATCCATTCGGCGTAAGAGAAATTTCAGAGTCGTTTCGGGAGCATTCGGGAGGATGAGGGTGGAGCAGCCGTACCGAAGCAGAAGCAGCCGATCATTCATATCATCTCATCATCACAACAGTACTGTGAACATATGCCCTTCATGTGTGGACATTATATAAATCGGGAGTATTTCTGTTCCATGAGTACCTGCTTTCTTTGCCGCAATCGCAAGTACAGACATGGCCATGAATCGTGTAACAAGACTATTCCAGCCCACAGCTCCCATACCAAAATCTCTTCAAAACACTCAAGTTATTAAAAGTCAACGGGTAAGAACTGACAGATACTGTACATTCCAATGTTTTTCAAGCAAGTGTGATGCAAGTGTAATGCCATTCTGATCCCCAGATGATGCTGGAGCAGGGTGTCATAAGGGCAACATCTACAGGACTGTACACTCTTCTTCCTCTTGGGATGAGAGCATTAAAGAAACTGGAAAATATAGTTGACCGATATATGGAACAAATTGGTGCCCAGAAGATTTTGCTACCTACCCTTACATCTGACAAACTTTGGGAACAATCAGGTGTGTATCAATTCTTACTTTGCGTGCTGTAAATAGGTAATCAAGTACTGGAAGATAAGAACGAACAATGTATGTTTCTCTCCCACTCTTCTTCAGTGTTTAGTCTCATGTTCACAACCTTAATGGACACCAAATAAATCTAAATTTTAATTCTCAGGGCGTTTGGAAGAAGCAAAAGCTGGCAGTGAACTGTTTCTTCTTGAGGATCGCCATAAGAAGCGATTTATTTTGGGCCCGGTGAGTCTTATGACATGCATCTCCTTGTTCAGGATAAATTTTAGTTTTCTTTCTTTAAAAAATTATTTATTTTATTTTCTGATAGTTACGTTATCGCTGAAATGTTATTTGCAGACCCATGAGGAAGCAATGACAGAACTTCTAGCAGCTGGGACAAGAGTATCATACCGACGCTTACCTCTCCTTCTGTACCAAATTTCAAACAAGTACAGAGATGAACCACGGCCACGCTACGGTCTCCTAAGAACTAGAGAATTTGTTATGAAAGATTTGTACTCCTTTGATGCAAATGAAGAAAATGCCTTGAAGACGTACCAATCAGTAACAGAATCCTATGACAAAGTTTTCGGGGAACTTGGAGTGAAATATGTTCGAGGTATGTCAATCAGATTATTCAGATTTTCCATGTGCCCAGTGCAATTTTTCTCTAAGTCAGTTAATAAATTTTGCAGTTGAAGGTGACAGTGGTATGATGGGAGGTAGTTTGTCCCATGAATATCACTACCCATGTGAAGCAGGTGAAGAAAGGATAATACAGTGCAATAGTTGTAAAATTCCTTCCAATGCTTCTCTATTAGATATCGTCCCTACTTCATGTCCTCATTGTAATTCAACAGATATTTCTACAATGCCTGGAATTGAGGTAATCTTTCAATTTTTGTTTAAAACTACACAGTCTAACCAAAATGAGTTTTGCTTTTTCAAGTTTTGATGGCAATGAAAAAATGTTCGCAGGTTGGTCATACATTCATACTTGGTACAAGGTATTCGCAGCCCATGAATGCAACATTTATAGCAGCTGACAAGAGCATGCAGTCCTTAATTATGGGATGTTATGGCCTGGGTCTTTCTCGCATACTAGCTGCGTCTCTTGAGGCACTATCCCTACCTACAGAGTTACGTTGGCCCTTGGCCATTGCTCCTTACAAAGCATGTATCATCACTCCCAAAGTAAGGAAGCGTTTCTATTATATTTAAGCACTTAAATGCTAAAACTTTTTAGTGTCTTGCTAATTTGACTGCTTGTGATATTTTTCCTTCCGTCTCTTTAGCAAGGCAGCAAAGAGGAAGTAGCTTCTTCTTTGACCCAAGGCTTATATGACTTAATAGACTGTCAGCCTGGTTTCAAAAATGATGTAATTGTTGATGATCGTTCAAATTTGTCTATTGGGCGGCGCCTCACAGAAGCCAGACGTATTGGCTATCCCTTAATTATAATCATTGGAAAGAAAGCTATAGAAGATATTCCAAGTTTTGAAGTTTTCGATCTGAACAACAATCAAGAATATGAATGGACTGATGGATCTGTTGTAACCCGTCTTAAAGAGTACTGTGCGCCTCCTCAATAATACTGACTGAATAAGAAAGATAAGTTTTCAAATGTGTGTGAAAGTTGCGAAATTGTGCATATTGTCTGTCAGGGACGTCAGTTAGGAAGGAGATGATAACCACACAGGGTCTGGCATCCCTTGTATACAAGACTATACCTGAAAGCTTCCTAGGATAAAGGAAGAAAAAAGAAACAGGGAAAAAAATAGTGCATGTAACATAGCCACTCGGTCCGCGCATGTTGTCTTATGGAAAAGGATCAACTTTTGATGAGTGTTATTTTTATACAGGGTACACAAAGTTTTCTGGACAAAAGTCACAAATAGCTTTATTGTGCGAATGCATTGTCCTTGTTGACATAAAAAAAAGAGGAAAAAAAACTACAATATGAAGGTTGATAAAAGAATATCATGTTTACAAAAGAAACAAAATTGGTAGGTACAATATTGACTAATAGATTTGTACATTGTACAAGACCTGATAAGGAAGTAACAATCCAGAAAAATTATATACACACAAGACAAATTTATCACAATACTTAGTTAATGCATGCAACTCTTTGTGTAATTCAGTTGCTACTAGGTAGGACTGGGAAAAAAAAAGAAAAAAGCTCTGGTTGTGAAGATCATAGACAAAATCATAGAACCAGGTTAACACTTGACTGCAGCAATATGCATTGGTAACCATGTAAAGTAAAAAGATACAATACTTTCCACAATCAATGTATCCTACAGTTTGCATGCTTGATGTGTGTATGTCCCATACATTCAAATACAATATCAAATATTCATAATTAACATGAAAAATCTATGTACATTGTAAAATCATTTTACTCAACCAAAGTAATACAACGCAAGTTATCAAAACTTTCACAGAAATAAAACAAAATATAAACGCAGAGATCAACATGAATAAAAATAGAGGATTAGATCAAATCAAAACTTACGACAGCACCTAGATCGACGGAAAAAACCACTAATCTCCAGTAATGTACAAACATGCACCACAACTACTTTGTCAGATACTGCTTGGGTGGGAAATACGAGTTGGAAACCGGAAGTAAACAAGGGCAGCATTGATACAGCACAGAGGGTCCTCATGCTGCAATGAGTAAGATCTAAACTGATTTGCTCAGGAATATTATCCAATATCAAAGTCACATTGCCACCATTACAGCATTTCAACTGTGTTAGCAAGCAAATTAAAGAAAGACAATTTAAAGCAGCATCTCCACAAAGCACTTGTCTCACTCCTTTTGGGATGGCAAGGAAAAATTAAAGAGCGAGAGTGTCTACTTGAAATTAAAAAGCCAATACAAGAAAATAGACATCCCAAATATTTAACTCAAAAAAATAAAATCTTGACATAAAATAATTGGATATAACTCTTATCTTTAATTGCATATAAAGTACATCTAATTATTTTTGAGAAACAATGATTATAGACATCACAATTTTAAGTAATAAATTTGAGAATTACTCATAAGCATACGTTTAAAAAAATTGGAGAAAAACTTCATTGAACACCCTTGCCTTTGAGAGGTTTCAGATTTACAGAAACAGATAAAACTGAAGTCCAACAATCCATTGGTTCCAGCAAAAAGAAAAATTAAAGAAGAATGCTGAGTGACTAATACTCGAGATCCAAGATGTTTTTCAAAAAAGGCGCCTGTAAGAAAAGTTATTTTTCTGTATTCTCCAATGCCAGTTGTGCAATATTAGCAGTGAAGATTTACAATAATATCTAAACAATCATGAAAGCAAACTGCCATTTGTAGGAAACATCAAAAGACAAAACCTAATAATAATGGAGTGATAGAAACTGCAATATTATGTTAACATGACATTATTGGCAATGTACTGTTTGTGGCACTAAGGCTGCATGTGAACCTGAATTTTAAAAAAAGCAACACTCTTGAGTACACAGCACTTAAGTCCTAACCATCCCTAAATACATTCCTTAAGTAACAGCACCAACATAAAAGCATACACTACAGTCAATACTGAAGCAGAAGCTTCCTTATCACACACGACTTAAAAACCATTCAAGACTGAAGAACATGACAGGCAACCCCATACATGTAGGGAACAAGATAACTACCATGGTAAACAAATTGTAAAAACAATTTACATTCGGTTATTCAGTCATGTTTGCTGCTGTCAAGGCCATAATGAGCTGTACAGACTTCTTACAAATATGCAGAGAAGGTATTGACAAATCAGTTTTAAACAAATGAGCAGAGCAAAGAAGTCTTACACACAACTTGAGTGACATCAGTTCTTTGGTATTGAAACAAATTAATGGCTGGAAATCTAGAGCATGCAAGTTTCACCTGTCCTGACATAATCAAGTTGCAACCATACTCAACTCAGCTCACAAAGTTAGTCAGATGTTGGTTGCACATTGTACAGGTAAGCTTTTCCATTACTATAAAAAAAGGACACTTTAGTTAAGCTCAGTGCTTATGTGAATTGGCACACTTAAATCATGAGAATAGGTTACTGCTCTCAAAGTTCCCCAATCAACAACAAGACACAGACTTAAAAAGAGAAGCATCTGAATACTCCTTTTGGACAGAGTCTCTTCAATTTGGCAATTTGACTTCACTTCAGTCTTACGACAGAAAAACATTTAAAATGGGGCTGACTTTATGGTGCATTGCTTAGAACATTGTGCACAATGTAAATTGTGCTGAAGAAGCAGCAACAGAAAAATAGTTCCAACCTGAGATTTTTCAGCATTCAACATTCGGTTTCAACGATGTAACAATCATGGGCGACCTTACCTTCGCACCATTTGAATGCACTACATTGAGATAGACGATAGGTCTTGAACCAGACAATTCAGTAAACCTAGACCTCCAAAGTCCCCAAACTGCAATGTCAAGAAACTACCAAAATCCAAAAACTCATTCAAAGGAAACTTGCTAAAGCACAACACATGCCAGAGCTTTTACAAGGTTGGCACAGTGAAATGGTACACTCCATTCTTCTGATATTTTGCCTTTATTTTAACATTGTTTAAATGCATGCAAATTGCCTACAGCTATGTCTGAAAGAAATATTCAGGATATCACAATTTAACCAATAACTGGAGTGATTCTTTTAAAAGTACATCCACCATGCTTTGACCTTAAGTTTTTCTGATCTATTTTATTTGCTCAAAAACTCTGTACCCATCACTGTCAAGTTTAATCTCACTAAAAGTCACACAGTCAAAAGTTAGGTCTCACATTAATTTAAAAAGGCAACAATATGAACAGACTACCTAGTTTTCAGACTAGGTACAGCTAGAAAGCATCATTATTATTTGTTGCAAGTACAGGTGACCCATACAAGTTCCTCCAAACAAAAACAAAAAAGGTCATGTAAAATTTAGATGTTAGCTCACTAATGCAAACCAAGCTACTCACAATCAGACTTTCTATAGTTTGAGGCTTTCAGCCTATAACCAGGCCACATAGATACACAATTTGAGTCTGTAAATTCAATCTTAAGATAACAGTATCCCTTCAAAAATAAATAGTTTGTATTGGACAGAATAGATTACCAAATCTTACATTAAAACATAATAAAATGATTTTTAGTCCCATTATTTACAAAATATAAAGCAACGAGTTCAATCTTTTTAGGACACTGGCCAAACAAATCTTAAATCAGGTTTAACATTCCTACAATTTGGTAACTCTTCTTAGATAAGGAAAACAAGTTGTGATGTTTTAAAAGTGAGTGCATATGGCTTTTCACATTCACAACCAAAGTTGATCTTACAGCAATACAATTACTTATTACCTGCGCGAACATTCAGCGACACACTATCACAATTGCTTTCCTCTCAATTAATAAATCAAAAGGATTCGACATTCTTATTAGTATGCTCATTTACGCAGATTTTGCTGAAAGCAACATCAAGTATAAGCATTGAGGATATCGAGTACACTACATCTCTATGCGACTTAAAAGACAATATCTACTGAAATACATAACTAATCATGCAATTTCTACTATACTGCTGTTCTTAACCCAACTTATACTACAACAGACTTAAATCAGTGCTGTAATTAAACTGCGAATTAAAATCCCATAATGTTTACTTGGAAGAACTGATAGCAGTAAATAAGGTTCTGGAGATCGCAGTGACAAGGAACCAGAGAAAAAGAAGCTGCATACCAAAAGAACAGTTAACAAATGAATGACACATCCACAGAAAACATGAACACTACATATTATTAGAACAGACAACACACATTTCAAAAAAAAAGTTATATTGAAGTTATTTGTAATCACTTTCAAGTCAATAAATTTAAAATAATTATTCTTTTTTTTTTTTTTCAAGTACTGGCCTTCACCTATGAAGAAAACTACACATGTCTAAACAAGTCAGCAAAACCAGCCCAAGCAGAAATTTGCCAAAGTCTGCTGGAAATAAATAAAAAAATATGGTAAATGAAACCAAATAGATCAAAAACCAAGATTGAAAATAAGGATTCACATAGGTCCAGTAGAAGTTATAAAAGTACAAAATTTATCTTAAAAGTTCAGATGAAAAACTTAGAAATGCTTTACAGAAAGCAAATTACTTATCAAACACACGTGAAATTACAGAAGGACAAAAATGGAAAAAAAGAAGAAAAAAACAAGGAAGAAAAGGGAAGAAAGAGCTACAGAACCATGTTATATAAAATGGAATTCATTTATCATGACTATTCAACTGCTCTTGGACCATCAATTGGCATTGTATGTAACACTTCATCAAGCAGCTGCAGGGCCCGGTGCAGATGAACCTAGATATAGACAGTAGTTAAAGTATGTAAAATAAAAGCTAAGCAGATCACTTCAAATCATCCACAATATGTTAGCATTCTTACCTCAATCCAACAAGGCGTATCTTTGATGGACCCTCTTGGGTAATCTGGGCCCCAACCCTTCACAAAGCTCAAACGTAAAATACACAGTCTTCGTAAATCATCAACCCCAATACCAGCTGCAGCACTTAAACCTGGAAATTAACAAATTCCCATTACATTCAAATCTTTAAAATGTAATGTATGAACATTATTTATGACTTACATTTGCTGATAGCTGGGGCAATACCTCCAACTGAGTGAGGGCCAGGAATATGTCCAGCAACTGCTGCAGCCTGGGCAGCGGCTGCGGCATGAGCCGTGGCAGCTTGCTGTTGCATTTGGCGATGGCATTGGCGGAGATCAAAAACCTGTAGCATTCACCATTTAAATCATGAAAATTTCAATATGCAACCTTCCACACTTAAACTTAAAGACAGGTGAAACAAGTTTGGCTCATAATCCTGGCTTCTCAGGGGTTACCTTAATGTAAGCTGCTGGATAGATTTTATGCACTGCATCTCCTGGGGCACGACCTGCCTCTCTGTCTAAGTAGTAACTCTGAACAAAAACAGAGTGGTCACTCTGGCAACGTAACCAGACATCACCCTCTCCGCGAAGGTCGAGTTGAACACCTTTGCCAATGTGCAACCTAAGCAAGTAAGAAAAATCCTTAGATGTCCATTCCATACATGTTTTTAATCATTTTTAAAAATATGCGCACACTAACCTTGCTTTCTCACTCTGCTCAGTACGGTGGACATTACTGAGAGCACCTAAGCAGAAACGATTCCCACCAGAAGGATCAACATATCCATCGACAGTGACATTTGGGCACGTAGATGGAACTTTGAAGGTTTCTCCAACTTGAGTATCAAGCTCAAAGTATGCAACAGAGCACCAATATTCGGGTGCAGGCTGTGATGACAAGAGGCCCATGGTGTCTGGTACTGTTTGATTTCCATGGTTCCCTGCAGACAGCAGACACCACCAAAATATTACATTCAACACTCCAGAACGCAAAAAGAAAGCCAGAGCCAAAGGCGAAAAGAACCTACAGAAATTACTGTGATGGTGTCTAGGGTCTGGAGGCTGCATACTTTGGGTGTAGGTAAGAGTGCTGTTGCCCCTCCAAGAAGCCTGAGCACTTCCAAATGTTTGCGGTGTAACTTGACTTGTCGTGGTAGATTGCGCCTGTGCCTGCTGACCTACAGGTGTTCGCGGTTGTGCAGCAGAGGTTTGAGGCACTTGTACAGCCTGAGGCTGACTCTGCAAAGGCTGTACCTAAGCATAAAAAAGATTGTTACTCCATAAGACACTCATAAACAAAAGAGCAGCCAAAGTGGAATTAATAAAACTATTAAAAAAATTAAATCTTACTCCTTGTGTTGGTCCAGTTTGTGGGCTGGGTTGAGATGCTGACTGGACAGCAACAGGTCCTGGGGCTTGACGAGCACTTTGAACCACTTGAGGTGGAGGGGACTGCTGTTGAGGTTGGCTTTGAGGAGTAGGCGACTGAGCTGAAGAAGCAGCCGTGTAGCCATTCTGATGCATGCGAGGGGGGGATATTGCAGATGGGGGAATGGCTGTTAGGTTACTGCCTGACAAGAGAGACCATATATTCACATTTAAAAAAATTCTACTGAAGGAAAGAAGAAAGGCAACAACAATAAGGATATGTTGATAAATAGTAGTCTCATTTTAGCAGAGTGGTAGTTCAAAGTACAAACCCTAATTTGATTACATTTATAAATGTCACCCCTGGGCAACACACACTCACTTATGTTAGATGCAAGGCCAGTTTGAGTTGGGTCTGGAGATAATGCAGATTGATGGGACTGATCAGCTGGTCCGAAATATGACGAGGAACCACTCGCCATACTTAAGCTTGATTGAGTAGGAGACAACATTGAAGTGCTTTGACTACCAGCAGGTGCACCAGGTGGAGTTGGACGCAGGCTAGGGTTTGAGCCCAGGGCACTTGAGGGAGGTGAGACAACACTATGCTGTTGGTGATTCTGGAACCCAGCTGTAAACAAAAGAGCAAAAAGTGAGCCATCAGGCAGAGTTTTAAGCAACAAAACAATTACCACGTTTTAAAAATCAAAATTGAGAAAACAAGTGTGTAAAACCATTTCACCTTAAAAGTATAAGAAATGTAACTAGAAGTGAAATGAAGTGAAGACAATTATCAACTTGGTCAGAACCACAACGTTTAAACCATATGAAGCAGTAGAATGAAGATAAGATGAAAAGGGTTACAGGGAAAGGACAGGGAACTGTAACGAAACATAATGCTTACTACATTCCAAATAGTGCATATAATAATCAGATCACCGTCAACAGTAAATATCACATAGCGAACTTGTGAACTATCTGAAATGAATCAAAGACATGTTGAATTTGACATCAAATGCCAGTAACATCAAACAAAGGTCAATTGATAGATGAACATCGCGAAGAGGTTTATTTTAGCACACTACATTACTGAACAAAGTAAATATTTCTAATATACGAGTTCAGTTCTTTCCTGAAGCTGAAGCTACTACGAGAGCTACTACCAGTGCAGCAACAATTCAAAACTAGGGATGAAACACGACAAGAAAAAACAAAAGAAAAATAAGTAAAATAGGGGGAAATGTGTGCTAAGTGACCTTACTTAGTCAGCTAGGGAATTCTCTATTACATGCCTTGAAACAGGAAACTCACCTCTATGTAGGGAAGTAAGGAGGAGGGCCATACAATACACACTTACATTGAGTAGAGAAAGTAATAAGAAAAACAGAATTCCACAAAATCCACACCACAATTCTCTCCATAAGCTTTTATTATGGGTCTAGCAATTGGTTTTTTCTTATTTTTATTGCAGTACAGGTGCTTAAGGGTAGAAATTTACACAACAAGAAAAAGTGGCAACAGATTCAGAGTGCAAGCAATATTTCGGCAGGTTACTTTATTACATATTGAAACTGTGACTCCACTTCATTTTCATGAAAAGGTAAACTGATATACAGTAGCAATTCAATATGAACTTTGCAGAAAGTCTCAATTAAGAACAACCCAGGTTAGCAAAATAACAAACCTTAAGTTGTTTTAGTGTCTCACCTTTTGCAGCAAGAGTACACTTTACAAGTGGAGTGGATTTAGTGCAACCTGTTTGAAATCAGTGTGGCCAGAGCATATCTACTACCACCATTTGAGGTGTTAATAGAATACGGCCACACTGAATGCAAATAATGGGAAACAAACTTACGATGGGTCATTCTTGGAGGTAGCCAGGAAGAACGGGGGCAATAATTGGAGGTCTCCATCTTGGGAGGCAAGCGACTCTGGCCGAAGAATTGGCCAGGCTGACCACCTTCACCTGCTGACCAGACCAGGACATGCTGCCAAGCAACTGCTCTAAAAGCACACACCACACTCCATTCCAAATTTACATGTTTTTCCACTTCCTAAGTAAGTTAGAGATAGTACACAGCTACCTGACCTCCAAACTGTCAGACAATCAAGACATGGCATCAATATCTAAGCCATTATCCATTATCTTTGAGCTCAATGGAATATTTTGAATAGTTTAAGAGCAAGGCTGAATAGAATAAAACCTTGAGTATTGATGCTGTTTATCTCATGTTACAAGCTAAACTGGGTACGCAACGTACATAACATCACAACTTGAATTGATGTTCTGGAGAAAGGTACAAAAAGTAGAGAATTTTATCCCGGTTCACTAAACAGCACCCGTTAGCTCACTTAAATGTCATCTACAGCAGCCAGATGGGCAAACTTGTCAAAGTATTAGAAGTCAATTTCAAAACCAAGGTTCAATTTCAAAACCAAGGTATTTTCCCTTATGCCTCCCTAAGACTCTGTTCCTGCCTCTACAAATTTAACATCTACAAAACAGGAACAGCATGCCTCTAGAAGTTAGTGAAAACCAACAAAAACAAAAAAAAAAACAGCAGAGAGATTCCAAAAAGAGTTTTCACTAAGAAAATACTAGGAATATTAGAAAACCCGCATCCGTTTAGTGAAAAGCAGGCATGTAGCGTAGAGAGAAGACATTTTGTGGCAATCTAATGTGCTTGCAACACATACCTGGCTGTGGCGCCATTCCAGACATGGAATATTGTCCAGGATGGTGTTGGATGGTTTGAGTCATACCCATATCACTCTCAAGGTCCATACCGCCAAGACTAATCACCCCTGCAGAGTACTCATCCTTCACTGAACGACTAGGTCCAGATTGAAGAGTTAACCCAGACAAATCTGAAAACATGTCTAAATTTCAATTACAGGCATGTGCATTATAGCACTGCCCTTAGTTATGAAAATAATACTTCATTTTGATAAATGGCAAGATGACAAAGAAATTACAAGGACGTAAAGAAAACACAGTAACGTAATATTTTTCTCCAACTGCATTTACCTATGCCTGGTGATACAACTCGTTCATAATGATATGGATTGACACACACAGAATCACATTTCAAATCAAAAGCAAACTGGCAAAATTTGACATGTTTAAGCTCATTTTTGTGTAGATCTGGCCAACGCCAAATTCTGGCATATATGACATGAGGAAATCCCTTCCGACCAGCAACCTGCAGAGAGAACACAGGACATGTAAAGCTATGCTACTGGTCAAGGAATGTAACCAACAACAAACAGCCACATACCTGAAGACGCCCATCCAATGTTCTCTGGATTGTGACACATTTGCTGGGGTGTGATCCATTTGTTGTAATGGCAGTGATGAGACTATCCAATTCATCACGTTTTTCCTGCAACAATTTTTTTTTTTAAATTTTAAATTAAGCACTGATAAATTTGCAACAAAGTGATAGAAACTATACATCATAGTATTCTACATACCTTCAGCTTTTTAACAAGAGATTCAATGGCTCTTTTGGCGAAGCCTTCTGATTCACCACCCTGTCTATGGCACATAAGGCTGTGCACAATGCTCAGGCATGCATCTGCGGATGTTGGGGCCCCTGTATTCATCCCCGCCATGTCCCTTACAGGGTAGACAGGATCTGAAGGACATCCAGGCATGTCAGAGCCTGGAAAAACACAGAACAGAGAGACACAAGAACACCATCAGTCCTCTAGAATGGAATTTTATTCATCAGTGTCATAACTTCACTGCAAAAACAAAACTGTAGCCGTAACATATATCGATCCACTAAAGAAATTAAACATGAAGGCATGAACTGAAAATAAAGTACCCGTACATTACTATCAAAATTGCACAATGCACTAGATGTAAACACTAGGGAAAATACCTAACCTACAATCAGCTACAGGACATAATTGAAATTACAGACTTCTGAAATATGGAAACAAAATAAACATGTTTCGACCGTTTCGTCGAAAGGTGGATAAAGTCCACTCGACCTGTTCGTAAACACTTCTAAAGTATCACCACCTAACCTGTGAAGGACCGAGAGGGGGGGAGGAGGGGGTAGCTTCCAATCGATCTCAGCAACACACTTGATCATTGAACAAAGCTGGGGAAATCAGAAAAGTCTAACCCTCGAAAGTAATTCGCACACCTACGTACCTTCGGGAGGCGGGACGGGGACGGGGACGGGGTTGAAGAGGTGGCCCCCGCCAGACAGCCCAACCATTCTGCCCTCCACCTTGAACGACGATTTTAGAACTTTCGGCGCCGGATCTGAACAAATGCTGCCGTCTCTCTCACTCAATTGCACAGAAACACAACCACGGCTCGCCTCGCACTAGATCACAGCGAGCTCCGCGAATGCAAATCACTCCTGTTTACTATTAGCGACCATTAACTCGGCGAAAATTTCATTCTTGCAAATTTTCAGGGCGCATCCGAGTGGAGAGAGTTCTTGTCGTTCTCGTGCCGCGCCGCTCTAGCCGCTCCGCTCATCGGGTTCGGTCGGGCCGGGCAAGGACCCCGCAGTCCCAGTCCGCCGGGGCGAAAATAGCGCATGGCAGCCTGGGGAGCATGTCACTTGCGACCTTTTTGCTCGGACGTCTCGTCTCCGATTCGGCTCGGGGGCTCGGGGGCTCGGGGGCTCGTCGGGCTGCGGTCGGCGGTTCGGGTGTCGAAGTCGGACGTCGGACGTGACTAGAGACCACTACAAACCGAGAGATGAGAGGGGAGGACCAGACACAGGGACAGGGCCACAGGGCTTGCCATGTGACTGGGCTCTCGGTTTTCAAAACCTGACGAGATTGTGATATCTGTGTCAATTTGGACAGACGTGTTTGTAATAACGAGTTCATGTTGCGGGGCGGGGGCTGAAAACTCAATTATGGACCTAACCTCGAACTATATTTCTTAGTTGTTTTCCCTCTGTACACACGTAACTTCCTCTAAAAGTATCCCTGCCATGCTGGCACGCACCAGTTATCCCCCATCATCACACTTTACCCCTGTAATGTGAAGTGTGACATTACCGAAGATGTCACACTTTGCATTAATTCGGATTTGCCGCCCTGTCGGCGCTCGCAGATCACGTGGCCAAAGTAGCCTCACGCCAGGCCCCACCCCAAACCCACACCACGTGTGTGATACTGAAAAAGAGGGGGTGGGGGGAATGCGCGCGCGCGCGCAGGGAAATCAGGTGGTGGGGATACCGAAAGGGAAGGGAAAGGGGGGTTTTCCAGGTCCTGCCTGGGCCCTGTCCTGTCAAGCCAGCAGCACGTTCGGCAGTCTTCGACAAGGCGTTCAACTGCGAAATGCTGTTGCGGACATGATCTGAGAGGCAGAGCAGCGAGCAGGAGCCCCGCTAGCCCCAGCCCCTCTTCCCTCCCCTCCGCCCCGGTCCCGCGCTCTTCGGCAGCAGGCCCAGCTCCGGCTCCGGCAGGCTCCAGCTCCAGCACAGGTAGGTCGGCTCGGCTCGGCTCAGGTCCTTGTCGGGTCGGGGCGGCGGCGTCCTTGTCCGAGTCGTGGTGCGAGCAAGGCCGAGTGAAAGGCAGCCGCAAGGTTAGGCCCGCGCTGAATGTCAATGCCTTGTTATATTTAGCACCTCATCCTGAAAACAGCTGTTGTCGCCCGCCTTCCTTCGGACCCGACGCACGCGTTTGGACCCGCGCCGTCGCGGCGCGCCTCTGCCTCTTCCTCCCGGCAGGGCAGTGCAGCGTAGCGCGCACAGCCTGGCCCCGCCACTGTCACTCAGCTGTCACCAGTGTTTACCAGAGCTAGACCCAGAGCTCGGCGCATGCAGTAGAGTGAGTGAGTACATGGGGGCAGGCCTGGACCAGGACAACGCTCGCGGCTGTCAACAGTCTCACGGGGCAGCCAAATCACAGACCAGTCCCAAATTTATCTCAGAGGGAAGTTCAAGAGGCTGCTTTGAAAGAAAGAATCTCCATCTCTGTGTTTAAGGTTCGGGACCAAACCTGGCACCATGAATGAACCAGAGGCAGGCCTTGTCCAAGCGGTGCAGGCCACAACCATCAGCAATGACATCTCTGCTCCGATCACTGATCCAGATGGTGTGGTACCTTCCTCCGTCCCAAGGAAGTCTATTGTGGGTCGAGTGCATGAGAAGATGAAAACGTTCAGGTGAGTAATATTGTGTTGACAGTTCTGCTTTTCCTTCCATGTGGTGGCGGTGTACTGTTGGGGCTAACTTTCCTGTACCTTCCGTTTGCAAAGCTGTCATAATCAGGAAGAATGCAGGCCACGGGATCGGAGGTATGTTAGGATTCTACCACTAGCCCACTGTTTGGTCTTCCCTGTTCGCACTTCTCGCACACTCATAAAAAGCAATTGTTTGCACCTGAAACTTCTATTCAGTAGGCGGTGGGAATGTTTAAAGTTTGTTTCACATCACAACATGAAATAAGTCACACCAATTGTTTTGCATGGCAGGTCATCTTTGAGTTAAAAAATATATTCTTTTGTGAAATGGTGCCTAGTGCTGCATGTAATGATGCTGAGTAGATAATGGAGTCTGCTGTTTTGTTGTGTGTTGCTTTTTGTTGTTTTTTTTGTATTTTTGTTTTTAAAGCTGCGAACCGAGGCCTTGGGCCCATTTGGGCCGGGTCGCCACTCTTTTTCTTGTATGTTCTGTTTAAAGCTTGCAAATTACTCTTTTTTTTTGTATTTTTGTTTTTAAAGCTGCGAACCGAGGCCTTGGGCCCATTTGGGCCGGGTCGCCACTCTTTTTCTTGTATGTTCTGCTCGAAGCTTGCAAATTACTCTTTCCTGCCTCTACTCCGCGTTCGCCCCGCCTCGCCCCGCCGCGCCCCGCCTCTACCTGAAAATTGTTTGCCAATCGCCGACCTTCTGCACTGCCTTCCGCCTGCCCTGCCCTGCCTGCCCCGCCCTGCAGGCCCCGCTTGCTCCGCTCGGTCCTGCTGCAGCGCAGCGTGAGGTATCAGCCACAGTCATCAGGTACGGGTGTCGTCCGTAAACCACATAACGCCGTCCCCCGTCCGTGCTGAAGCGTCCCGGTGCCGTTGCATACCCCGCGCTCGACAGCGGGCCGCTCGAGCACGGCGGTGTGGGGATGCTGCAGCCGCGGCGGCTGCTGCTGCTGCAGCACCCACCGAGAGGCACCGCGTGGTTTGTGGACGGACCCGCGGGCGGTGGCTGCCTAGGCTAGAGCTAGCTAGTGCTAGCTAGAGCGGACTAGGGAGGCTAGATGCCTGCGATAAGCGCGGGGTATCAACGGCGGCGGTCGCTGTCGCGAGGGGTATCGCCGTGGTCCCTCCCTCCCTGCCTCCCGCCTCGTCCGCGTTTGAATCGCACTGCATCGGTTACGTGTGGACAACGCGGGCGACCGGGCCGGGGCCGGTGGCGGCACTGCTTGGCTTATCTGTCAGCTGTGTGGTCTGTGAGGGGGCGGGGAGGGGCGGCGCGGGGGCGGCGCGGGGGCAGCGGGGTCCCCCGCCGAACCCCTGCCCTGCCCAGTCCGTCCCGTGGTGCGAAGCCGCGTAAGCCGTACGAGCACGGCCTGCTAGCTGTGAGCTGCGCTGAGAGGGCTGCTGAGCCGGGCTGAGCGCAGCTGAGCGACAAGGCGACGGGCCTCTTGTTGTCCGGCGCGAACCCAGCGCGCGGCCCCGGCTCCGGACCCAGACCGCCAAGGCCTCCCGCACGCCATGTCGACGGGCCGGGACGCAGCGGACGCAGCCCGCCGCAGCCTGTAGCCTGAGACCTCAGGGTCCCGGCTAGGGCCGCAGCGGCCGCGCAAGGGCACTGCCGACTGCCCTTGGCATCAGCTGTGTGTGTGTGTGTGTGTGTGTGTGTGTGTGTGTGTGTGTGTGTGTGTGTGTGTGTGTGTGCGCGCGCGCGCGCGCGGCGTGAGCTCCAGTGCCGTGCCGACGAGCCCCGAAGAGCGCCCCGCCAGCGCCGCCGGCGCCGCCAGGACGATGAATAGCAATAGCAAGGCCCACGGCCCCCACGGCCCCGCGCTCGGCCACGGCCTCGTCGGCGACCAGCACCTCGCGCCGCACGCCCCGCCCGACTACGACTCTGCCGAGGCGGACGAGTACTGGTGAGTGAGTGAGTACGGCGCGGTGCTGTACGCTGCACTCCTGCGTGAGTGTGATCTGTTATTGTGCCGAGTCATTCCGCTGGGCTGGCCGGAGGCGCCGAGGCGGACGGCAGAGGCGTCGCGTGCCCGCGAATTCGCCACCTCCCCCCTCCCCAGAGCTAGACACACTATGTCTGCATGCCATGCCGATGTTGTCGGGTATACTGGTATTGGCGGTACTTTTGTCTAGCGCCGTGCGTGCGGATGCTAGAGTGAGAGAGAGAGAGAGAGAGAGAGAGAGAGAGAGAGAGAGAGAGAGAGAGAGAGAGAGAGAGAGAGAGAGAGAGAGAGAATTGCACTGGTGTCGTGTATGTAATTCGCTCGGCACTGCGACTTGGCGGCGACTCGGTACCTTTGCACCTGTGTGTGTGTGTGTGTGTGTGTGTGTGTGTGTGTGTGTGTGTGTGCGGGCGCGCGCGCGCCGCTAGTCGTCACGGCGCCCGCCAACGCCGCCGGCGACTCCAGCACGCACACAGACGGAGAGGACACGACAGATAGATTTAATTGGTTCCCATCAGGCAATTTGGTGGACGAGTCTTTTGGGTTGGGGGGGGGGGGGGGGAGGAGTCGACGATAGAGGCCTACTACTGCTGCTGATAGTGCGGGATGGTGTGTAGACCAGACCAAGTGCCGCGGCGCCAAAGGCAAGCCAGGATGTACGGATTCATAGTTCCGAATCGGGCGGGCGAGCCGAGCACACGTTGACCGGCTGCGTGCGAAACGTTGCCCGAAACGTACCCGACCAACGTCAGACATAGGCTCAGGTACGTTTCGGGCCAGGTTTCGCTTGCAGCCGGTCAACGCGCGCTCATCTTGCCCCCCCCCCCCCGATTCGGAACTATGTACGGATTCGTCCCCAGACCGGCGACAGTGACCTGTCGACATTAACGCTTGAGTGCGCGGTGCCTTGAGCGCCTAACTAAGTGACCAATCACAGGCCAGAGTCATCGGCACGGGGCCCTTGACGTGCGGCAGTTTAAATGGCCCACGTTCTTCACCGCGCGGAAAGTGGAGGCCCTTTTGGAAATGCACCGCCACAGAGCGCCTCGAACTGCGACCGCGACGCCGAACATGGCGTCTGCGAGTGCCGGGATAGGCCAGCCCGCACGACACGCGTGCACTGCAGCGGCCGGGGTTGCCTACCCGGCAGGCGCTATTTGTGCCCACCTGTGCACTCGTGCAGGTTGGCTAACACTGTCATTGGCATCTCGTGTAATGTATTCCCTGGCGGGGGGGGGGGGGGGGCGCTCCAGGCCCGGCCGTGGCTGACGGCACACGTGGTGTGTTGTATGCGCGCGCTAGGTCCGACCCATCCGGCCAGGGTAACAAAGCTCGAGGGAATCTTCATTCAAAAAAAAAAAAAAAAAATGGCGATGTAGAGTGGCAAAAATCAGGGGAAAAAATAAAAGTATTGAAATCAGAAAAATAAATTCAAGAAAAGAGTCCAAGAAAAATCAATAAGGTCGGAAAAAATTAAACAATGCTATTATTCTAGGCCGTTACTATTCTAGTTCTAGAAAGAAAATATAGATTTATGACAACAAAAAGATAAATGAAAATGAAACAGTTGGAGGCCCGATTTGGTCCTAGATAACATTGTAGTGGTGGCGATAGTGCCCGCCTGTTGCCCTCTCGCTCGGTGTTTTGTGTAAATCGTGGGCGGGATCGAACGCAGACAGTCCTCCGGGCGCCTGCTGGGTAGTTGGGTAGGCTCTAGCCAGGCTGAGGACTGTTTGGGACAGGCGGTACGTTCGCCTCAAGCCCCAAAGGAAATATGTGGACATGTTGACAGAGGCCTGTTTAGAGTTCCGTTCTCAGTGTGTACTAGGGGGGGGGGGGCGATCGAACGTGAGGGACGATCGTGTCCGAAGTCTCTCCTCCCGGGCCGGAGGCCGGCGGCCGGCCCACTCAGTGTACAGGATGTCCGCGCACAGCCGGTATCGGTAGTGGCGGCGGCGGCATAGCGGAGGCCTCGGCCCCCAACACGCCCTGGAGGGCCCCCCACCCCACCCCCTTCCCAATTTGCATTTCCTGCGCGCGCGCGGCAAATTTCGTGTGTGGAGGTGAGCGTGCTGATCCGGGAGGTAATCGCACCGCCTCCGCCTCCCTGCGGGGTCCTGGCGGGTCCCGGGGGAACACAACACCAGGACCTGGATCATCGCGGGGGGAGGGGGGGGGAGATTCTCATCCGACTGTTGGGTCGTGTAGTGTCCGCGGTGGGTCCGACCGATGCCGGTATACAAAGTGTGGCCGCCTTGACCTGTGGCCGCGGCCGGAGGGAGCGAGAGGGAGCGATGGATGGGGTACCGTCCGTCTCTCTCGCACTCGATAGTGCTCGCTATCGGGGGGGCTGCCCGCGCTCCATTAGCTGGGTGGCTGACCTGGCGGCTCGTGACGATATCCTTGACCTCCCCTCCCTTCCCCTCCCCCTCCCTTCCCCTCCCCCTCTGCTCTGGCGTCATCACTTCGTGCCAAATCGCGGCCGGCCGAATGCATGTCTCTGTCGCACCCGCATGCACTACGCCTTGAGGGGGTGAGATAGTGCATACGGAGAGAGGGGGGGGGGGGGTGAGGGGGCGCTCAGGAGCTGTCACTACCCTGTGATCTATCACTACCCCTTCGAACTGTCACTGACCAGCTCTTTCGAATCGAACCCGCGCGATATAAACTACAAAAATTTGAAGAAGAAGGAAAATTCAAAAACAAAAACAAAAAAACAAAACTGATGGCCGATAAAAACAAAATGTCTGTTATCTCGGCCAGCGTGCATCGATTCGTTGTTCCTTCTGTCTTGATTGGAGTAAAGTCCAACAACCATGTTTCAGCTCGGAGCCGCTCTGTCCCTTGTGCGACTCTTGTTTTGTCTATCCCTGTACTGCGTGTGTACAACCTTATTTTATTATTTCGAAAAAGAGAGAGAATAGGTTGACGTACCTGCGAACGCGTGGCAGCGTAGAAATTAGCACGTCTCATGGCCTAGCGACAAGGATCGAGGTTTGTGAGAGGCGTGAACGGTGGGCGCCACGCGGAGTGCGCCGTGTGGGTAGGCAGTCCCGTAACACAGGCGGGTGCCGCGGGACTGCCTACCCCGCAGGCGTCCTCCCGAGCGCCGAGCCGGGAGGTGTCGTTTGATAGGAAATCGAACTCGTGAGTTTGGACGGCAGTAGTGGCCGTAGCGATCGGCACGGGCGGCGGCGGTGGCGGCAGCAGCGGCGCTGTGTGCCAAACCGGGCCGGTCGATGGGGTCAGGACAGCCCTCGCTATGTGACACGGCAGCGGACGGAGTCCAGGGTTCGAATACCGGGGACCGTGGCAAGTGCTTGTAGTTTTCCGCGTGGCGGGTACCTGGGGTACCACATCACGCCCGGCGGGGCCGGCGCACGCCCGTGTCTGTTACTGACCTACCCTCTGTGTTTGTGTGTCCGGCAGGCGGACGCGGTCACTGAATCCACCGTCGCACGTGGAGACGTTCGGGCCGTGCGGGCGCATCCTTAAGAACTCCGGCATGGTGATGTGAGTACTGCTGCTGGCGGTGACGACGGCGACCTGGGCGCCTGCTGACGGCCTCCCTCCCCTCCCCTGCCCCCCACAGGACGGTGCAGGACCCCGCCTCCCAGCGGCTGACGTGGCACCGGAAGCCGCTGACGGTGCTCGTCATCAAGAAGGTCCGCGACTGCGCCGTGCTGCAGCCGTTCGTGCAGCTGACGCGCTGGCTGGTGCTGGAGAAGGCCATGCTCGTGTACGTGGAGCAGGGCGTGCTGGAGGACCGCCTGCTGCTCGACGACCGGGACTTCCAGGTGAGTGTTGCGCGGCTGTGGGTGTGGCCGCCGTCATCGTGGCTGTGTCGGTGCACCATTGGACAGCCGTCTGCTCTGGTCCCCAGGACGTGTCGGGCAAGCTGAAGACGTTCCGGGACGGCAAGGACGAGCTGACGGACAAGATTGACTTCATCATCTGCCTGGGCGGGGACGGCACGCTGCTGTACGCCAGCCTGCTGTTCCAGCGCTCCGTACCCCCCGTCATGGCCTTCCACCTGGGCTCGCTCGGCTTCCTCACGCCCTTCCAGTTCAAGGACTTCGAGCACCAGATCACCGAGGTCCTCGAGGGCAACGCGGCGCTGACGCTGCGCAGCCGCCTCGAGTGCCACATCGAGCGCGGGGACGCTGACGACGCCGAGGTGGCCTCGCGGACCGTGACGGCGGCCGTGACGGGGCTGACGGGCCGCGGCAAGCACCCGCCCACCATGCCCACCAGCCTGCTGGTCCTCAACGAGGTGGTCATCGACAGGGGGCCATCGCCGTACCTGTCCAACATCGACCTGTACCTGGACGGCAAGCTCATCACCTCAGTGCAGGGGGACGGTAGGTGCTGCTAGTGCCGTGGAGCAGTGAGCTTGTCTTGTCCGTGAAGTACGTGAAGCAGCCGCCCTGGCCCTGCCCTCCAGGCCTGATCGTGTCGACGCCGACGGGCAGCACGGCGTACGCGGTGGCCGCCGGCGCGTCCATGATCCACCCCAGCGTCCCCGCCATCATGGTGACCCCCATCTGCCCGCACTCGCTCTCGTTCAGGCCCATCGTAGTCCCGGCTGGCGTCGAACTTAAGGTGGGTTGTTTTTTTCTTTTTTTTTTTTGCATTATCCGCAGTGCCGATTATTTGCCCAAGGGTCCTTTGTGACATTTTTGGCAACAGTTATTTATCTTTTTGATTTATTTGTTTTAATTTTTCCCTAATATTTAGTCCTTTGTATTTTCAGTAGGATGGTGACATATCTTCGCGTTTCACAGGAAGTTTGCCAGTATGTGGTGGAGTTAACTTATGATTCTTTTTTAGATCTCCATTTCACACGACAGCCGAAATACTGCCTGGGTTTCTCTGGATGGCAGGAACCGACAGGAACTATTACATGGTGACAGGTACTGCCAGCACTGTTTTGATTCCAGCCTCCCGTAGTTGTTGGTCTGCACTCTGCTCTGCCGTAGCTTGCTCTCCTGTCCTGTGTAGTTGCTCATCTCGTCCTGGGGATGCACTTTGTGTCATTGCATTTGTAGACAGACTGGGCTTGATCTCATCAATTTGTTGCCTGAATGGATTTTTTTTTTTTAATTGTCCTGCTCTATCACTCTGCTTTATGTTTGTATTGGCACGCTCCGTTTGCATGTTGCAGATTGCGCTCAACTGTGATGCCAGGCACACCGCCCACGTGTCGTTCGATGGTCACTGTCCACAGGAATTGCGCATGGGGGATAGGTGTGTCAAGTTAATTTGCATTATATTCTGGGTTGGTGGAGGATTTAATGGATTTTCTTTTCAAAGTAGAAACTTCCTGGGTGGGGCAGGATTGGCATATTATCTTGGTTTCATAGAAAGTTTTGAGAGTTTGTGTGCTGTAAAAATTATGCCCAGGACTGCAAATACTTAAAAATGGCTCATTGGTATTTTCTGCTGGGTCAGAGGAATGCAAGAGAGTGACATTTGTCTTTAAAAACAAGATTCATGTGGAAGTCAATGGAAAACATTTTCCTGTAAACAATCTCACAAAACCAGATCCCATTTCATGCTTTCCAGTGTTATTTTTATTTGCTTTAGCTTAAATTGCAGTTTAAATTAAATTTAAGGCCAACAAAACTTTGCTATAGTTGCATCTGAAGCTTACTGTAGGCATTAGCATTAGTGGAAATAGTACTGATCTCATATTTTCTAATGAACTTTGCCATGATTAGTTGTAAAGAACACCTAAAGTAATTGTGGTGTTTTTTTCTGCTTTTTTTTTTTAGCCTGCGGGTCACAACATCAAAGTACCCCGTTCCATCAATTTGTTCAACTGATCAAATAACAGATTGGTTTGCATCTCTTGCTGAATGCCTGCATTGGAATGTCAGGAAGCGACAGAAGCATCTGGATGAACTAAGTGATCTCACCCATTCCAGTTCAAATGATACATTGGATTCCCTCGATAGCTAGCGGTGAGATAATACATCAGCACTTTAGCACAAACCCACAAGTGTGTCCTACAAGTACCACTGCTAATGGTCTATAATGCTGTTGCAGACGGATGCCAGGGCAACAGCCTCCAGTGCAGTCACAAGTGGAAGTCCGGAATGCAGTTCAAGCATTGCATCGCTGTTGTGCCCTGTTCAGTTTGGGTGTCACGAAAATCTAATGTGACTTTTGCTCTGCCTCTTGAAGAGGGCTGGGCATACCTATCCAGAGTGTTGTTGGAGGTGGTAGAAAAGATGCTTGTATGGCTTGGATAGGTCCTGCCGTCTCAAAATGAGCTCAAATCGTTTCTTTACTTAAAGAGTTTTCTTTATGAGTGTTGCTTATCTGTAATGTACAAATTTTTGTTGTTAATGTCTATTTAAAGAGAAACGTCTGGTTGTGCTTGTTGTGTATGAGTGTTGTAGATTTACCCAGGAAAATTAATGTGATGAATCCAAAAATGGTGATATGTCGGATCATACCTAGATGTAAGCAAGATGCATCATTTAGTAATTCATGACAATTTTGTGCTGTGTTGTAGGTGTTAATGGTTGTATACGATTGAAGAGTTACTGATGCCTAATTAATGTATGTAGGACATATATCAGAGCAAAATCACAACATTTCATATCAGTCACCATTCATTCATTTCTCATTTCTATCTTTGTCACTAAGTCATAATTGTATTTTAATCCTGGAGAAATTACTTTCTAAGGCTGTAGTTGTGTTTATGGACATTTTTTCCATGTCTGTTTGAGGGTATATTTCTGAGTAGTGAGGTGAGATTGCATTTCCTGTGAGATACTGACTCTAAGGGGTCATTTTTACCATATTAATAGTGGTTGAAGTCTGCAGTGTCTCAATGTTTTTAAAAGTTTTTAAGGTCAAGATCTCATGTAGACTTGTCATCTATTTTTAACATTTGCTCGTACAATCACCACAACATTCTGGCCAAAGATTTGGTATACTTGTGTCGTTTGCGTAGTAGTCTATGAAAATATGGGGGCCATATAATTTTATATCAGACCTTATTAAAGCTCTCTTCGATTTGTTCTACATCCACAGCTGCCTCTAAAAACTATATCTTAACCACACAGTAAAATGACAAATCAAAGTAATCGGAAAAAACCTGAGGAATTAGTGTCTGGAACTGTGTCGGAATCGAACCAACTCAACCTGGAGTCAGTGCGACTTCAGGTCTACGCAAGTGGCAGTTTGCTTCCTGCACCACTCCTTCAGGCATCCATTTTTTTACCAGGTCATGTGGTTGTAAGCTTCTCCTTAAAGCTAGTGTTTTCCCTGGGTTGGTGCTGTGTTGTGGAATTTATTTGTAATTGAAATCAATGGTGATTCAAGAACCAACTTATTTATTTTGTGTAACACTGAACAATTTGTGATGCACTCTGCTGTAGACCATAGTATACAACTGTCTTTCAGATAATTATCTTTTCATTCATGTTTTTCATTCAAAACTTTGTATCAGCTCCCGTTCTAGCTGCTTGACTTTTAGGAAATTATTTTCTTTTGAGAACCCTTATGTGACAGACTTAATTAGTCTTAGGATTTTTAAGAAATCTGTAAACCATTGACTGATTTTCCTGCGCATAATCATTGTGTACTTTCCTTTTCACTAAATTTTATTACTGGCTTTAAAATAATGTAAAGCATATTTGCTGCTTTCACTGGTGAAGCATGAGTATTCCCAGGTGAATTTTCTTTCCTTCTATTATTATGCTTGTAAATTGATATCGATTAGGAAATTGTTAAGTTCATCTCCTACTGCTTTTGGTTATTGGAGAAGATAAAAGTTTCATACTAACAAATGTCTATGTCTATGACTAACAATGAACTAACACCTCTCCAATCAGTAACAAACACACCATTCTAAGGATGGCTTTGTGCTTAGCTGTGCTCATAGGGGAAAATACAAAATTCTTTGCTTCATGTTTCTAATTATTCTAAAAGTCTTCTTGCAACATAATTATGCTCAAGCTCCATCCCTTTGAAACATTCCTCTCTCATAGTCCAATATTTCTAATGTTACATAAAAAAGGACCAATGGAAACTGTTGGGTTCAAAAGACACCACAGTGTTGTGTAATGTTTTTTATTGTATGAAACCCATTCCATGTTTTGTGCATTTAAGCATGATGAATTGTGCTTTTATATTTTGCTATGTGCCAGTACCTTTCTTATGTAGGTATTTTAAACCAATTTTTTTTTTCTTCTGAATTTTTAGGATTATTGAAGCCTTGGACCAGTACTCACCATATTCTGAAATGTTCTTTTATAATTACTAAAGTTATTGTGACGTTGTTAAGAGTTGGAAAATGACAATAATAGACATGTGGATGCATAATGAAAGAAGTGAGTGGCTATGACATGGCGGGTGTTTTAAAATAGGATAAGACCAAATTTCCCATTCTTTTTATTTTGAAAGTTGTAAATTAGATTGCAATGTTAGTATTGATAGGAGAATCATAGTATTGTGATATACTGACTTAATATCTGTTAATGTTTTGACAAATTCTTATTGTTATAAAACTGTTTGTTAATAATTTGTATTTCCCTGTTTGTTGTTTCTTTACCATCCTATTGTACCAGGTAGAAAACCAAGTAAAGAATCTGGCATTACCTGTTAACTTAAATAAGTATTTTGTACAAATGACAAAAATAAAGGTATCTGGTTCTTGATTGCATCGTTTCATGTTTTCGGCGATGCCGCCTGTAGCCTCTAGGCAGGCTACACACCGGGCGATGCCGTGCGAAACACGTCACCTAGAAGGTAGGCAGCCGGTGCTACGTGGCTATGGACGCCCTCCGTGGGCGGGCTCTGTGTTACGGACGTTGGCGGCCCATGGCAGTCCGTCATGCCGTGCGTGCGTGCGTGCGTGCGCTGGCGTGCTCGTCTCTTGTCTCTTCTGTGACGCAACCTTGGACAACAAACGCCATGGTCTGGTCGGGTCCAGCAGCAGCAGCAGCAGCAGCAGCACACGGCACCGCGCGGTAGGGAGTAAATACTAAAACGGTGTGTCCTGGTGACAGAAAAATAATTAAAGATAAAACAAAAATTGGGCTGTGGTGCAAAAACAACTCTTCCGCTAACATTCCACCCCCCTTTCCCCCTAAAAAAACACAACAAAAAACACCTCCCGCGGACGCGACGTGTGATACATTGTGTTCTGCCCATGGCCTGGGGGCGTCTCTCCTCCCCCTCCCCGCATGACCGGCTGTGGGCCAGTCCAACAGTCCACGTGTCCCGCTCTTCCCTCCACTCCCTTCCCATTCTACGAAGGAGAAAAAATAAAAATAGTCTCGCTTTATCCTCGTGGGATGAACCTTTCGGAGTAGACAGAATATAGTGCTTTATACCGAAAGCAAAAAATCTAGAGGAAGTCGGCGTTTACGGACATTTATGGATGGCCCCTCTGAAGACAACGGGCTTGGGACTGATGCGCCGGGGCCGGGGCCGCAGTGTTTGTGAGACTTGTGAGATCGGCTAGGCCAGGCCGGCCGGCCAGGCCCCGTGTCCGTCCGCGAAACTTAACAGAGCTGCTTATCATACGGGGAAAGACCTGTGCGCGCAGAGCAAAACAGCGAGCACCCAACACAACAACAAAAACTAGGGTATCTTCCGGATTTCTTTTCATACAATTCGGCAAAAAAAAAAAAGTTACAAAAAAAATTGTGCTTTAAAAAATAATTAAAATAAATTCATATTTGAAAGTATTTTATCCTTTGTTTCTTACAATACGAGCCCAACTCCCACACCGCTCACGCCCTCGCGCACGCACTCACGCACGCAGACAGGACCTGCCAGACCGGACAGTGGGGCAGGGCCAGGCTGGCCAGGCCGGGGGGGAGCTTCATCCGGAACCGAACGGAACAGAAACGGACCGACGAGTTGGAGGGGAAAGGGGGGGGGCACAAAACTGGCCGGCCCACAGCCCCGCGAGCCGACAGCACCAGCCTGCACCGCCTGCACCTGCCCACCAGGCTGCGGGCGCGGCATGGCGCTAGCACCGCGCCCACCGCTGCACACGGCTGGGGTCTGTCAAGTTAGCGACGGGCACTGCGAGCGAGCGAGCGAGTCAGCTGGCCACGGAGCTATCTGGCCATATTTTCAAACCGCAATTTATGGTTTCAAAAATGACGGGCTGATGGTCTGTTGGCGGAGGGGACAAAACCTGTGTCGTCCCGGCTTCCGCCAGAACCCCTGCCTTCAGCTTCGGTGGTCTTACGGGAACCGGTGCTTTACGGCTGTTAGTTGGCCCTGGGACACTGCTCTAGAACCCGCTACCCGGCTAGCGCCGGACGGATCTCCCGGCAACCCCTAACCCGCGCCACTGCTGGAGTACCCTTCAACCCCGCAGTCTGGATTGGATTGACCCCATTAAACATCGAATACAGGGCGTAGCTGACCAAGTAGAGTACTCCGGAGAAGCCCGAATTGGAAGCAAGATGTCGTAACGAAGAAGAAGAATCCCGGAGAAAATGTAAGAAATCGCGAATTTTTTGAAGGGCAGCGGGGTTCCGAATTATACTCGGTTTCTGACTTTCCCCTGCAGTCTTCTTCATCACGACGTCTTACTCCCGTTCTGAGCTTCCCCGGCGTACTCTATTATTGACGTCGTGTTTGCCGCCCCCGCCCGCCTGCACTCCTTACGCAGACGACGCGCCGCGCCAGACGGATAGCCCTTCGGACCGATAAGCCTGTGACGCATCGCCCTTATCACCCCGCGGGCCGCTATCAGTCCTGTCCGCCCTGTCCATCCCGGTGCGGCGAGCGCGCGCACACGCCCGCAGCGAGCGAACAGCAAGAACAGCCCGCAAACAAAAACGGAGCGGGAAAGCAACCTATCATTGCTTTGATAATGGGGCTTGTCTTCAACTCTCGGACCGTCCGAACGACGGCATTGGCAACCCGTCTCTGTCTGTCTGTCTTGTCTGTCTGTGCCTCTGATTTCATTCCGCATTGCTCGCCCGGCTCGGAATGTTGGCACCGATATGGACATCCGCGGCGCGGCTGTGCGGCGGGGCTGTGAGGGTGAAAATGCACCTGCCGCCGTTTGCTCTAGAGGGCGCGCGAGAGAGACAGAGACACTGAGAGTGAGAGCATGCGAATCGATAGGTCTGTCCGATATACACATCTTTGGGAACACCACGCTCGTGTGAGTGTGTGTGTGTGTGTGTGTGTGTATGTATGAGTGTGTGTGTGTGTGTGTGTGTGTGTGTGTGTGTGTGTGTGTGTGTGCACGCGCGCGCGCCCGCATGGCCGCAGCCAGCATCTCCACCACCCATGCCAGGGGAGTTTCTCTCCACGCCGTCCGTGACTTCTGAGAAGAGAGTGAGCGAGAGCGCCGGCGCGCGCGTACATATGCGGATAGGAGAGAGACAGAAGGAGGCAAACATAGCCAGCCGGCGCGGAGCGGAGCGGTGCTCTGTGCGGCCGGCCAACGCCCTTAATAAACTGTTGCGTTAGGTCATCAAAATTTGTGCGCGCCGCGGTACTAGACGGTGCGATGTGTGGCAACGGCAGGCCACAGCCAAGCTACAGTCCAGGACTCGAAGCGAAGTCAGGCGTTCGGGACGGGACGGACAGAGACAAAAAGCCCCTTCGCAGTACATACATACCAGGTGTATCATGAGCCCCGGGCGTTTTTGGTTTTAGGCAGTCCCGCAACGCACTATCTCCGGCTCTTTCTGTCTCACGCGTCCGGCCGAGCCAGAAAGAGACGGAGATAGTGCGTTGCGGGACTGCCTGAAACCACAACTGCCAGGGGCTACTGCGACACCTAAAAAAGAAGTCAGCAAATTGCTGCCGACATCGACGAACCTCTTGTGTGATTTAAAATTATTTTTTGCACTCCACCGGGAAACTATGGGTCCGGCGGCGCGGTGCATCCCTCTGTGTTGACCTCTGAGTCGACCTCTGCGTTGACCTCAGCGGCGCCGGGCAGCCTGGCGGCCTCCTAGTTCGGCACCGCGACTGACCGCCAGTTACTGTTCCGGTCGGCTAGGCCCGCTTGGCTCGGCAACAGCTGCCTCCTGTTCTCACCGAATGCGGATGGCGTGATTCTGGCCGAGTTTTGGGCCGCGCGGGCACCTCGCCGGCTAACCACATGCACAGGATGGGCCCCCGCAGCCCCCGCAGCCCCCGCAGCCCACGCAGCTCGATATGAAAAAGAAATCAGGGATAATGAGGGTGCGAGGGAGGAGGGAGAACGGAAAATCAAACACAGGAGCGAAAAGAGAGAGAAAGAATGAGAGATGCTTTGCAAACGGGAAATCCTCGTTTGCCACTGGCAGCGTGGAGCCGCGAGGCGGCGGAGGGGCGGAGGGGAGTGGAGGTGTGGCCGGCTAGCCTTTCCCTCACGTCTTTTCTCCCTCCCTCCCTCCCTCCCTCCCTCCCTCCCTCCCTCCCTCTCTCTCTCTCTCTCTCTCTCTCTCTCTCTCTCTCTCTCTCTCTCTCTCTGCTGCTGCTGCTGCTATCTGCACCCATTAGGCGGGACGACTATTCACGTTTCAAGTCATGTCCAATTAAGAGCTAGGAGAAGCAGTAGTCGGACGGGTCCGGGCTCGGCTAGGGGCGCTTGGCGATTAGAGAGGATCCGGATAGTAAATGCCGAAACTAGAACTCGGAGAGCCAGCCGCTCCAAGCCATCGACCCCCGTCTGGGAAACGGTGAGGGATACAATAGAGCAGGATTCCAACGAGGCTCAGAAGCGGAAGCTGAAGAACAAAAACCCTTCCCGACCGCGGAAACTCTCGAGAGCAAGTGTGAGAAATATCGACGGACAAGGGCCACGCCAAATATGGGAACTCACCTCCAAAATTCGCCCAAAACGCCATTCAAGTTTCCCGTACCTGCCCTTGAGAGTTTCTGTTCTTCAGCTTCCGTATCCAAGTCTCATCGGAAACCTCTATTCTAAGCAAGACTCCCCCTAATTATTTCTGTGGGTGTTTCGTGGTCCGTGTGCAGCTCATGGTGGCGTGTGTGGGTCCCCAGTGTGTGTCCCCAGTGTGTGTCCCCAGTGTGTGTCCCCAGTGTGTGTCCCCAGTGTGGATCCTCAGTGTGTGTCCCCAGTGTGGGTCCCCAGTGTGGGTCCCCAGTGTGGGTCCCCTAGTGTAGGTCCACAGAGTGGGTGCGGCCCGGACTTTTATTCTAATTCCCTCTGGCCGGCTGCTACAGTTTTCGACGGAAAGCGTGCCGGTAATGGGGCGCTGTCCGAGCTGGACTCTAGATATTCTAGAGTCCGGCAAAGAAGTCCGCCTATGCTGCTGGGATGCGCGGCGGAAGGCGTCGGGGGAGGGGGGGGGGGGCTGGTGTGGCGGCAGGGCGACGGGGCCAGCACTAGACGCAGTGAAAGTGTACCAGTGCACGGCTCGGCCAGGCTTTGGTCGGGCCGTGAGTGTGTGTGTGTGTGTGTGTGTGTGTGTGTGTGTGTGTGTGTGTGGCGCGCGGATGCAAGCGGGATGGCGGATGCAGTGACGAGCGCCGAGATAACTGCCTGCATGGCTGATGCACTTTCCGAAACGGTATGAAAAGAGAGCAGCGTCGCATGGTGTGTTTGGTGGGCGGAGCGGGCGCGGTGATCCAGAGGCCGAGACGCGACGCGCTGCCAACTCCCCGAGACCTGCTGTACTCTTATGTCCGGTGGGGTCCGTGGTCCGTCCGTGAACACCGTCGCGGCTGTGCGCCAAACTGAACCCACCCTGACCTAAGCAGCCAGCGCCTGGGCCGCACAGCTCGCACTGCTATGGCACTGACCCGCCGCACGCCGACAAACCCCCGCACCGCACACGGCGGCCGTCGCCCACTCCGCCGGGCTCGGCGAGGCTCGCGTCGCGCGCATCCTTCCCGTCATGATCGCGTAGGCAGGGAGGAGGCCGGAGGAGGCCGGAGGAGGCCGGAGGAGGCCGGAGGAGGCCGGAGGAGGCCGGAGGAGGCGGAGGAGGCCGGAGGAGGCCGGAGGAGGCCGGAGGAGGCCGGAGGAGGCCGGAGGAGGCCGGAGGAGGCCGGAGGAGGCCGGAGGAGGCCGGAGGAGGCCGGAGGAGGCCGGAGGAGGCCGGAGAAGGCCGGAGGAGGCCGGAGGCAGGCCGCGGCCCACCCAGCGCAGCGAGCCCAGACATAACTCCAGCCGAACCACGGGCCGCGTGGGCCCCAGCGAGCCCCAACGGGCCCCATTCATGGGCTCACGGTGCTCACGGGCCCCGCCCGGGCGCCGCCCGTAGGCCGCGAGTGCCTTTGCTGCCAATGGTCTGCCCAGGGCCTGGGCCCCCGGCAGCCCACCGGCAGCCCACCGGCAGCCCACCGGCAGCCCCCGGCAGCCCCCGGCAGCCACCGGCCGAGACGAGCCCGATCACACCGACCCACATCCTGCATCATTCACCTCATTCCTGCTCAATATATGCCCCGGCCCAGCTGATCTAGCCGCCCCCCCCCCCCCCCGGGTCATCCACAGACCAAGTGACGCGTCCCGGCGGCGTGCGAGTCGACCCCAGGGCCCCGGGCGAGTCCTCCTCCACTCGAGCGCCTGTGGCTGGACGGGTAGGCCAGCCCGCAGCACGCGCGCGCGCGCAAGGCGGCGGCGCTGCCTACCCTCCAGGCGTCCTGTGCTCTGGGCCGGGCCGGGCCGCCGGGTACCGAGTGGAACACACACACACACACACACACACTTGACGGACGGCCCCCTAGCACGGCTACTGCAGCGACACGCTCGTATCGAGCAAAAGAAACGAGGGGGAACGCCGCACACACACACACACAGTATTTTTTCCCCCTCTTTTCCCCTTTGCTATGTCTGTTCCTTCCGATTTGGAGCGTGTCAGACACGTCGCGTGCGTGCGTGCGTGCCGTGCTGTACGTATATACGTTCCGCGCCGCCTGGAATGACGAGGCCAGCATAAACAAGGTGCACAAGGGGAAAAAATGATGGAGAGGGAGACAGAGCAAGAGAAAAAAAGAAAGATCGAGATAGTTTTTAATAATTTTGTCTAAAAAGTGACTATAGGATGTGTGATTTAGAGGAATCTGAAATGTGTAGCACATTACATGTGGTGTGGCACACTCGTCTTGTGTATTAAGAACGACCGTGCACGTCCTCCCGTGCACGTCCTCCCGTGCACAGCCTCCCGTGCACAGCCTCCCGTGCACGCCCTCCCGTGCACAGCCTCCCGTGCACAGCCTCCCGTGCACAGCCTCCCGTGCACAGCCTCCCGTGCACAGCCTCCCGTGCACGCCATCCCGTGCACTCACCATGCACCAGTTCCTTTCCTTCTTTTTCGCCTCTGACGACCGCCGCCGGGGAGGAAAGAGGACTGCGCACACACATTCTCTCTCTCTCTCTCTCTCTCTCTCTCTCTCTCTCTCTCTCTCTCTCTCTCTCTCTCTCTCTCTCTCTCTCTCTCTCTCTCTCTCTCTCTCTCTCACGCAAGCCCAGACAAACGCTCGGCGAAACGATCGTGTCTCCAAACCAAGAGAAAACTCTTTGGGTGCAGTGCAGAGTGCGGGGTACGCGACGCGTGTGTAATACGCTGCCATAGAGCTACCGTGTAATCCCAAACAGATTGTGTAACACGAAGGGGAGGGGGACGGGGGGGCATCAGGGATGCTCACGACCTTCCTGACATTACTACAGGAGAGAGGCAGACAGGCAGACAGACAGGCGGACAGAGAGCAGAGAGATCGACCGTCACAGCAGGGGACACAACACGCAGCACCATGACCACGAGGGGGAAACAACTCCGTTTCTGAATGCACACACCACAAAAAAAATAACATTTAAAAACAAAAATTCAAGATTTCACCCTAGGTTGAACGGGCTGAACATAAAACTCAAATCAAATTCCAGCGACTTATTCCTAAAAAAATAAAAATAAATTAAAAAATATCACCGCATGTGAGAAAGACCCGAAATTTTTTACTCCCCGCCCGAACGAGTCGTAGGGACGTTCGGGGTTCGATAGTGGGGACCGCAATGAGGCGTCAAACTAGCCTAACCTAACCTGCCTAACCTAACCTTACATAACCTATGGCATGGTCACTTCTCTGGCTTAAACTGAAGTGTGACTCCTGGAGCCTGGAGGCCTCCACCCCCTGTCCTGTACCCGACCTTGCGTCCCCATCCTGGGGAGGGGCCGTGGCCGGGCAGCCGTGGCCAGGGCCCCCGCCCACCCGATCCGTGCGCAACATAATGGTGATGGCGGAGAGGAAGCAGGCGGCTGATGACTATGGATGTCGAAACGGACCTCACGTGGGGTCGGCACCGATCGCCTCGGCCTCGGACTTCCCGCGGCCGTCCCGCCGCGGGGCTGCTGCGGGGGACGTCCACGCCGAGTCCGTGGGGCGTACAAGGGACGTCCCTAGGGCCGCCGCTGCATCGTTACGCCGAACACCTACGCCCGGTAGGCCGTGGCGCCATGGATGATCATGGTCAGGAAGCACAGAGAGGTGGCACGGCGCGGCACGGCGGCTGAGCACGGCTGAGCACAGCAGCGGCCAGCCGCAGGCCGGGGTACAGTACTCCAGTACCGAGAGGCTCCGCTGGAAACAATTACCTCACCACGTGCCTCACCTCTCCCGGGGAAGAGGGAGGAGGGGGAAATAACGTTGAATTTTCGGCTCATAATGCCCTTGTAAATTTCATATTTTTTTATTTTGAAAAGAAAAAAAAAAACAACAAACCAAAACCAATTTTGTTTCTTTCCGGTATTAATTTTTGTCGAGTTTTTATTTTCCATTTTTTTTTTTAAATTTTTAATATGAGGGTTTGAAGGTGAATCCTCGGAATGTACACTCGCGATATTTCACCGCGGCTATGGTGTCTGCCCAGCAGCAGCCCGCAGTCTTGGTGCACACGGCGCCTGCTGGGTAGGCAACCATGGGAACTGTGCGTGCACACGTGTCGTGCGGGCTGGCCTACCCCGGCACTCACAGACGTCGTGCTCGGCGTCGCCGCCAGGAACTCCCCTGCAGACCGCGGCGTGTTTCTGTGCCCCCCCCCCTCTCTTCCACACATATCCTCCAACGGGGAGTAACAATTCTCCACGCCCCGGCGCCGCACTGCCTGCCGCCGCGGAGCACTCAAGTGGAGAATTGAAGTGTGAGGGGGGAGGGGGGGGGGGGCTATTATTTGCGCGAAGCTGTGACGGACGTCGCAACGCCGCCCCGCCACGGTAGGGCCGAACGGAGCCGGTGGGGCCCAGCCAGGCCCGCGGACCCGGGAGATAGCCAGCAGCGCTGTGCCTGTGTAACAACACGCCACGCTCTGTACACTCCAAAACGCCCGGGCTGGGCCCCGCCGCCGCAGGCAGGAGCGCCTGGTCCAATTCGATGCTGGTCTGGTTTCAAGGGCGGAGAAGTGAACGAACAGCGCCCACCTCCTGTCCCCCCTCCCTCTCACCTGCCCCCTTGTGGGTGGGGTCCGCACAGACTCGTCTCGTCCGCCCGCCTAGTTTATGCAGACCCGCCCCAGGCCAGATGCTCAATAGCGGATTCCAAAAAATGTAAAGCGGAATAGAATCGGCGCCGCTGCCGCCGCGCCATGCGCCCCGTTCCGTTTCGCCGCTGGCCGCACGCGGTCTCGTCTGGTCTGGTCGTGTCAGCCTCGCGCCAGGAACCAGGAAGAAGCCCGCCGCTAGAGAGCCCTGCCACTGCGCCTGCTCGCTTCGCTATGCGTCGTCGTGGCTGCGCCTGGCTGGCTTGTGCCCTTGCCGTGCCGCCATGGAGGCAGGCCTGCCGTGCGGTGTGGTGTTGGCGGCAGCACTACCGCGCCGCTACCCTGCCCTGTCGGTCGGGTTGCCTACCCAACACACTTTGAGTTGGCCTGACCCGCTGTTGTTTGTCGCTAGCGGGCCGCAGCCTAGACAGTCGCGGGTTCGAGACTACTTCCTCCGCTCGCCTATCAGAGTGCAGAGGAAAGAGGGGGGGGGGAGTGAACGACCTGATGACCAGCCAGCGCGGCCGAGGCAGGTCACCCGCTGACCTCCCGTCCCGTCTGTTGCATCGACATTCACCCGTGCGTGTGTGTGTGTCGTGCCGGAGCGGTGCTGTGCCTCGCCCATGGTCATCATGCCCACCCGGGGTGTGCGATAGAAAATGAGTCGGTATAGGCGGACCTGGTTCAGCCCAGCTCACTGGTCCCCATGGTGTTGTGATGTTGGGCGTGCATCGGTACTTCCGTACCCGAGCAGTGTATCAGCCCCGGCCACCACTCCCCGCCCGGCCTGTCGCCCCACAGCAGATGCACCGGATGCACTCGGGACCATGTCTGCTTGACTGCTGGGCCTCCGAGCCACAAAGTCAATTCTGCTTGCCGTTTTCCCTCCTTTTTCTCAGAGTGTGGAGCAGCGAGCAGCCCGCATGTGAGCTTCTCGCGTAGAATTCTTGGTTTGGATGTTGTTTCTTTTAAAATTAATTTTTTTTTTGTTGTTGTGAGTGTTTCGATCAGTAGGTATAGGTCAATAAAAACTCTGTTTTATATAAAACATTATATTTTTTTTAAAAATAAACAGTTTTATAATGATAAATTTTACATGAATCTTTGACAATTTTGCCAAGTCATGATTGACTAGGTACAATAGGTAATACAACTCGAGGGTCAATGTGTTGAGAATTTCTTAAGTCTAGATAAGAAACAGCATGGAAATGAGAACATCTACAGAAATAATTAACTTTGAAGACATATCTAATAAATGCCATTTTCAATGTCAGAAGCAGTTAGGGTGAAGTGAAATGCAACAACAACTTAGAACATGTAGAGGAAAGTGTACAATCACAACCATATTAGTCTGCCTTGGTTACCTACTTTCCCAATCAGAAGGCATGTAACATAAAGTAAGGGAGTATTCTCTTCATTCAATCATATTAGAAGGCTTTTAACGCTTTGATAAACAAATCAGACAAACATAGGACAGGAAAGACCAAGTACAAGGGCTGACCCAAAATAATTATGACAAAATTTTTGGTTTAGTATCTTGATTGAAAACAATTTTCCAAAGAAAGCCAAGAATCTGACAAAATACAAATAAATGGATGTAGATAAATGCACTCTGAAATATAGCAATCTGAAGACAAACCCTCAAGCAACAAGAACTATCCTAACACCTATACACCTATAGATTCAGGAGTCCTCTAGAAAGAAGTGAAAAGAAAGAAAGAGGTCAACAGAGAGACAATGATTTCTTGTTGATATGATTTCAATAATATCTTAGTCTGAAAATAAAGTGAAAGGGGCATTTTGAGTGTCTTTTGCAAATAAAGAAATGCATAAGAAACTTTTGAATGAAACATGACAAGATGGCAGAAGAAAATGCAAAGAAACGGAGAAAGATAACAGGAAAGACACTACCAATTGTTTTCTTGAGCAATCACAGACAATAAATTTGTGCAGTCAATAAACTTTGCATCACAATAATCAAAAACAAAAGAAAGCAAGAAAAAACTGAATCACAACATACATAAGAAAACAATACGAGGGAAACAAATGGGGGACAGGCCACGATGAGGTATCCCTGCTTGTGTAACTCTCTATTTCTTAACATTTACTGGATTTTTATGACCAACTACACAAAAGGCACTTTCTACAGCTGAAGAGATTCATATTAATGTGATGTTTGAAGTGATGTGCACATGCATTAATGCCACTTTAGAAGACATATTTACACCATATTTATGACTTAACAGCTAACAAGGCCTCACAGTAGTAGTACATATGTATTACATGCATACGCAAAAAAAAAACCAACAGACCAGGAAGTGGTTTCTTTTTCCCAACAGTGAGCAAGATGCCTTCAGCTGAGACTGGACACAGAACCGCACCAAAATAAGCAATGAGCATTCTAGTGTCCAAACACATTACTAAGACTGAATTTATTCTGGGCAGATCTCTTTCTGCAACCTCTTGCAATTCAAAACATTTGCTTAATTGTTGTGAAAACATGATCCTACATTGGAAGAGGATATTACAACTTGTAATTAGTAATTCTTTTCACATACTTGCTTTCAAAAAATATAATCACAGAGACAATACACATAATATGGAGCAATATTTAATGTAACGGCTTTGCACCACTCATTCTCAGTCATGCTTCTAGAGTTGAGCAAATAGGACTGGCACTCAGACAATTTGGCCAAGCTACAGAGAATTTGTTCATTCATGTGAGGTAAATCAAAATATAAAAAGTTTGAAAGCTTGGCTGTGATGAAACAACCTACTCTGCTAAAACAATACCTAATTTATACAGACATTTGAATTAAAAATATTACAATAGTTCAATATGATGCAAAAAAAAAAAAAAAAATTCATTCAAAGTAACTAATCAGCCTTAAAACAGCTCTCTACAGGAAATAATTCTCATATGGGTGTCAGCTCCACATTAATTCTTGCAGTCTAAATGTCAATTGAATAGGAAAAGCACAGATACACATATATAGAGTATTGTGCAAAAAGAAAAAGTGCTAACTATTTGTATGGAATGAATGTTGATTCTAAATCCACACAATTATTACTCCATTAGCACCAATTATATTTAACATGCATGCACTTATCTGAACGTACTTGTGAAGACTAATATCAGTAATTCAACCTTGAAAAGGTAAGTTCAGTAAAAGCATAAAAATAACATTACATTAACAAATGTTTTCCCTAAATCCAGGTCAAATATAAAATTTGATGAGCACTTTCAATAAATTATGATGGACTATCTAAAATACCAATTTTCCACCAATTACCCCATGAGAACAACCTGGTGGAGCGGGCCTTAGACTGCTCTGTATCATTTAAATTTGTGCGACTTACAGATGTACTACTAACATTACTTCTTCGAACCTGACTGGTGTGAAATTTTCTGCCTCCTGGTGATGAATGCACTGAATCCCTAGATTTGGCAAGTTCACGGCGACTCAAAGATGAGGAAGATGCAAGAGAGAGATTCTTGCCCAGTGTACCATCATTTTTGGCAGGAGTGCTGCGAGACCTTGGACCACCCAGAGACTCACGACTACCATGATGTACAGAAGCTGACGAACTGCGCCCAATTCCACCAGAACTCAGCGAGTCTCGACTACGTCCCCCTGGTCCTAGTGAAGGACTGCTGTCACGCCTCTGCCTCCATGACAGAGTCGTTCCGTCTGGAATTGAAGTCCCTCTTGAGCCAGGAGAGGATCCTGCCTTCCTCCTCTTCAGTGTATCTCTGCCAGTACTGCTCATGCTGGTGCCTGTGCTGTTGGAAGCTCCATCTTGATTAGTCTTGTTCCCTGGTGGCTTTGGGGCACAGTATGATTTTACTAGGGGAATTTTGCTTGGACGTCGTCGAGGAGAAATGGGAGCTTTTAAATGACCAGCGTGGGAGGATGTGGGAGATGCGGCTGGGGTGCACGTTGGTGCTCTCTGACCTTCAGTATCATGAGCAGACTCCGTGCTACTGCTGTGCTGTTGGTTGCTAGCTTCATCACCCACCATAATATTTTGCAGAACTGGTTTCATGTGAACAGGTGAGCCAATCTGAAGGGTATTGTGATGAATCTTTTCCAGCACACGAACTCTAGCTCTCGTTCCTTCCAATTCAATATTTCTCTCCTCTAGTTGAAACTTTAAATCATCATTTTCTTCCTTTGTTGTATCTAATTGCTGAGTCAGCCCTTCTCTGACTCTTTGTTCACTTGCACTTCTCAGTCTCAAAGCTTTGTTCTCTGCCATGCTGGTCAACAAATGACGTTGAAGCTCAACATGATCAGTTTCTTTCAATACAGCTGCTATGCGGTCCACATCAGGAGCAATTCCACGGATGAAGTTTGGAATTTCACTTGGGCAACTCACAATTCCATCCAGTGCCCCTAGCTTGACATTTCTTCCAATGAATTCAGAACGAGTGTGCTGAGACACAGACTCGTTGTAACTAGCACACTCACTTCCAGCAGAGCCACTCTCTGATCTTTCAATAGTATGGAATACTTTAGGAGATCCACTCAAACTGTTCAGTTCAACACTGTTACTTTTAGAAAACCTCAACTGACTAATTGGTTCCCTATGTTTTTCTTCTTGTGAAGTGCTTGAGGACAGAACTGGGGTGAAGCAAGAAGATTCAGTTTGCTTTACAGTCTGACTAGAGACAATTTGAGAAAGAGCACCAGCTCGTTTTGGTGATGGAACTGCCACAGGCTTCAATAGATTACCATTGACACCACTACCAGTATTTCTGACAAACTGGAGGTGTAAGTCATGTATTCTTGAATTAAGTTCGGATTTTTGAGATATGGCTGACTGCAGTCTATCCTCTAGTTCTCTTTTGGCAGTTGATAAGGCACCAAGCTCATTTTTAAGGTGAGATGCACGAGCTCTGCTTGCCAACATTTCAGCTTCCATTTCAGCTAGGCGGTCAAGGAGGAGATCTCTCTCTCTTCTCAAGCTGCGCACTTCTTCCTTCCCAAGTTCAAGCAGACGTTGGGTGCGAAAATCTACACTGTCAGAATCATCATCAACTGATTCTACACGGTCAAGGTATTCATCAGCTTCGTCACCAAAACATTTCTCCACACTTCTTGACAGCCTCTCCCTTGGGTGTAATGATGATGCTCGAAGGTCCCTCGTACTGTCACTAGATGGAACACTGCCCAGGCTACGTGCTCTTCCTCTATCTCTTTCCCGAAATTTTTCTCCATGCCCATCTCTGTCCTGGAGACGAGTTTGAAGGTGTTCCACTTCTTGACGCAGTTTGGTGCCTTTGCGGTGTATGACATCCAAAAGATTCCACAATTCATCTTCAGCACTCGCAACACTGACTCCTCCTCCTCTTTGACTTGTACTGCTGGAAGCTGAGTAGTGTTCCTTGCTCTCAGTGCCGAATCCAGAATCTTGAATAGCACTGCTTCCAGCCGAGCTGCTGCCACTGCCATTACTAGTGGTAGCACCATTTAGGAGTTGTGATGTCTGGTATTTCGAGCCTTGACTGTTGCTTCGACTGCGGCTGGTTGTGAGAGAGCTGGAATTGGCTTCATGATCCTTGTTGCCCAGTTTTCGTTTAACCCTAATACCAGGTTCCCATTCTCGTCGAGTGGTCGGCACTGGGATATGTGACATTCCCGTGCTGGAGGAGTTGGGCGTTGTGTTGGAGCTCGAAAGCGCACCCGAACTGCTTGGCTGTGATGCCATCTTACTCCGAAGATGGGGGAATGTCTCAATGACGAGATCACGAAACTCAAGCAATGCGCCGACCTCATTCTGTAATTCATGTAAGGCAGCAAGAGACTTTGCTTGTTCATTCATGAGGTGATGGAGCCCAGAGCCGTGTTGCTGGTTGTCTGATTCACAGTCCATTCCAAGGTAGGTGTGTCCCCTACCCCTACCCGTAGGTGTAGCCTGAACAGCAAATGGTGAACACTGCACATAGTACTCTCTGCTCATGCTTCAACCTGACCAATCTGCTAGAAGGCACTTCCACTAGTTTGCAGTCCATCGAGTTCATTGGGGCCATTTAGGCCGAGCATTGAGCACCAAACACAAATGCAAGGTCGAGCACCAATTATCGCATAGCCACTGCTGTCAAACAGACTCGGACACGCAAGCACAAATCTCTCCAAATCACTTCACGCTGCACTTTCACCGTTCTATTCCACTTTGTTTCAGGCTCTGCAGCCCACACAGTCCAGTCCACCACTCGCGTATCGTTTTCGAACACAAGTTTCTAAGAAAATGCACGATGCACCTTATCCGCGAAACGGTCACATCACAGCTTTCGAATTTCGAAAGTGACTGGTAGTACCACGGACCTAGGTGCAGCACGGAGCGGAGCACGGCCTCTTTCGACGATTAGTCAACACGCAAGGTTGGCTGGGCTCACCACGGCTCGGCCACGTCTGCATCTGACAGCTGTTTTCTCGTCTGCTACAAGGCCCCACAACTGGATGTATACCAACAGTTCACACACCACCTCTTTTGCGTCAGAAATAGGTGCAATTAATGACCCCACATTGTTGTTAGAATTCTAAAGGCATTTTGAGTCAAATTATGGATCTACTGTATTCGGAATGCACTGTGCATGGCTTTGTTTCTGCTTTACACAAGGTCACACGTTTGTTTTTGATTTTTCCGACGATGGCGGGATATTTGAAGTGATGAGTTGAACCGTACTAGCACACCCTCGGGACGGTGCTGTTTAGAGATTGGACGGATCGGACTCGACTCCCGGCCTGGAGAAAATATCGGTTGTGTCATGAGAACAGTATGTATGTGGTATGTCTAATCTTTTTCTACATAAGGGAGGTAGTGTCACCCAATAAAAACACAAAATTACACCTCTGCACGGTCCAGTTTAATGAGTTTGCCATAAGTACAGAATATAAAAACAAATTTTACACCAAAATAAGAATTCACGTTTAACACGTGATAATAGCAATAATTGCAATAGCACATCACATATACATAGAGAATGAACTTAAGAATTAGTATATGTACACCGATATGAACAAATTTATGCAGGGACCATAAATAAAAATCTAAACAGTATATTGTACATGAAGAAGATGAATTTATATTAAAAGCATTTTGCGCCATTTCATTATGAGATGAGGTAAATAGATATGAACTACCAAAGCTGATGATTTGCTACATATGTACCATTAGATATCCTCTACATCACCCACAAATTGATACGACATAAGGAGTTTCCTTGGAGTAACCATCATGTCATTGAAATCCTACAATACAAAGATTATAATGCCTATCACATGCACAAGTAGCCACATTAATTTACCTAGTATTATTCCTGGCAGTGATAAAATAATTTACACACTCCATTAGCTTCAATGATTTAGTGATCAAAAAATAGAGAAATCCATGGAGTTTGCCATCACAACACTTTTTATCAGCCAATTTTCAAAATAATTGAAACATTTCATTCTTAAATTTAAACAAACTTTAAGAAACAAACAACATAATAAAGGAGACAACAGTTTTGAGAAATTTATTGACAAAAAAATATTTGTACAAAGTACTCTAGGGCAACACACTTTCCAGACCTATTTGTTATGGAAAGCACAACAAATCTAGGCTATCACAATTATGCTAAGGAGATTGAGATGAAGATGATAAATTACTTTGTACAAGCATCTGTTATATTTGAATCAACATCTGGATCAAAGAATAAGCAGATTTAGCTCTTGGACTATTTCAGACTAGTGTATTATCTTACTTTACCAAACAAGATGACTCCATCTGTACATTTTGAACAAATGTACACAGAATAAAAAAAAACAAAAAACAGGTAATCACAAGCTACACAATCAAACCTTTACCAGGCCTGACCAAAATGTCTACAGTGAAACTTCAAAGATTGTAATAGCCTCTTTACTTTAGACTGCCTAAGTCTTTTGTAGAGACACTATGCCTTCAATGAGGACATAAATCTACTGTACTTCTGGATGCAATAGAGAATAATCGTGACACATATTAGAAATCTTGAAAGAGGCAAGAAAATCTTATAGATGAGGTTAAGTCAAGTGTAAACAATAAAGCAAGAGGAAATTTCATTACCATGTTCATGTCACTTTATCATCACCTCTGTCTTATGTAAGGAAGTAGGAATGAACATTAACCCTCTAGAAAAATTTGCTAATAGGTAAGAAGTCTAAGGCTTGCCCATACCTCTTGATGGAAAAGACCACATCAATATATGTAAAATTGGTTCAAATTGAACTAGCTAATAGACAATGGACGTATTACCAATTATATACTCACTATCTCCAAGATTAGTGGCCTTACATAAATCATTTGGCAAACAATCTTGACAGGTCAATAACTACATAGCTTGAATTTGCTCCCGTAATAATTTATAATTTAAGATACAAATCACTTTTATGTTTCTCTTTTTAACTCAATAGATCTGCTATTCCCCACGAAAATGCAAGAAACAATTCCAACTCAAGATAATTGTAAATTATTTGAAGATGTGGTGCACTGATTTTGAAAGAATAGATCTCAGTCTCACAACTTTGACCAAAAACAGGGACAGAAACAGAACGTTTCCCTTTCTTGTGCAGTGACCAATGGCATTCAGATGACTGCAAAATGGAGTAATATTACAGTTTCCAAAATATACTTAGTACTTAGAATGATTGTGGCAGCACAAGGAAATAAAACTTTGAGCTGATAAGTGGAGCGCTTACATTAAGATTAAGAACCATCCGTGAGTCAAAAGGTTGTATCACATAGAGATCATTCTAAGTTTATAGGGCATGAATGTTTCCTCCACAGTGTAGCCAAGTTTTCCATCTCCTCCATGCCATGGAAACTCTGTGGCATTTTGAAGATGTCGGACTACACTTCCGGTGGGCTTTTCTTCAACATTGGAGCTCTGAGCTGCATCCTGCCATTCAAGGAATTCACCAACTCCGATCCCCAGCCCCAACTCGAGGTTCTCTCCTGAAATCACCATCACATCTTTTTTAAGATATGATCAGACAAATTGAAGATAAAGCAGGTTGTAAGTCATACAGCAACACCATTTTTTAAGAAACATTTATTGAAAAGTCTTACCTGAGGCTGGGGATGAGTTATGTCAGTCGTCATCTTTGGGTCTTATATAAACATCACCAAACTTCGCCATATATTTTTTAATGAAGTCTCTTGCCTTGTGCTTCACATTATCATTACATTCTAAGTCATCAACATTTCGACAATGCTTCAATTCCTTTAGCATCACAAAGTGTGTTAGCTGAAAAGTAAAAAGAAGACGGAAATATTATTAAAATGCACACAAACAAGATGTTGCAAAATCAATACCAACCACTTCATTATCACTTACTTTCCGAGCTAGGTGTTTAAAATCTTCCGTGTTTGTGATCCGTCCCATGCGACAGTCAGGTTTGCGATATGGGTTAAGGTGCTGGACAATGACACCTGCCATATTCAACCTAAACTGGTCTTTAATTTTTCGAGCAGCATCACTAGAGGTGTCAGCCGCAACTGTTACAGGCTTCTCAAGGGCGTATATTGTCTTTGATTTATCACTCTCTCTATGCCTCTTCTTGCTACTTTTACTATCACGATCTCTGTGTTTCCTTTTCTCCTTCTGACGGCGTAATTTTTCTTTAATTTGCTTATAGATTTTGGGATCTGTCCTCTCTTCATTTTGTCTAGGCTGAAAACACAATTAAATAATCAAATCATAAGGTTCACAAGGCTCACGTGAAAAATTTACTCCAGCACTTGCATTTGAAGGGAAGAGGGAAAGTAAAGAGTCCGGAAAAAACTCAGGATAGGGTGGGGAAATTTCCATGTCACTCTCAGATCGCTCCTTCTGTAGAACCATGTCATTTACAACCAGATTCCAAATTCACACTGCATTTCTCTATGATGATCAGTGATGGGACTGCATAGGGACAAAGGAGGCCACACAGGATGGTGCACAAAGAGGTGCAAACACTCACACTGATGATGTGCTCCTGCACGAGGCCGGCGCGGCGCTTCCTCCGAGCATCGATACCAGTGGGCCGTGGGCTGAAGTTGGGATAGTCGGGATCAGCCAGCATGAGCTGTTGGTGGTGGCTGGCCATTCCGAGACCCTGCTCTGGCTCACGCTCCACAACCAAAGGCATTTCCATATCTTCCTCTTCATCTTCATTATCTTCCTGTTGCTGCTTAAAAGGAAACAAAGAAGCATTGCATTGCATAACATGAAGGACAACCACCCCATTTGAAGAGAAGGAACCAACCTTATCCTCTGCCTCACTCGAGTCTGAATCCTCATCTTCATTTTCATTCTCATTATCGTTTTCGTTCTCATTCTCAATTTCATTTTCAATTTCATCCTCATTTTCATCGTCACTTGAAGTTGAGGATGAATCACTCTCATCAGCCTTGGTATCAAGGGAGGAGATGGAGCCTGCCGGGGGCTCCCACTGTGAGACTCTTGTCTTCACATGATAATAGTAGGTCCGACCCTCGGCATCCTTCGCTGACTTCCACTTTGGAGGCAGTTTGACAGGAACTGGAGGAGGAAGGTATTGCACGGCAGGCTGCTGACTCTCTGTGGATGCTGCAGAAGCAGGGAAAGACTGCGAGACCGATTCCTGAACACAGGAGAAGAAAATTGTACACAACCCGACATATAGAACACTAATAACTACTTAGAATTTGTTATACGAAGGGAAGACAGAGCAAAACTTGAGACCATACAGACCTGAGACCGGAACGAGTCATCTAAGCCTTGATTTTGTGTGAGTTGAGTGTCCATAGCTCCCTGATGCACCAGCAGAGCAGGGTCTGTGGCAGCCGGTGCAGAATTTGTACTGTGAGGTATTGCCACCAATACATTGGGAGAAACACCATTGGGCACAGGTGAGAGCCCTGGTAGAAGTTGGTTAGTATCAAAGGGAGATGGTTGATTTGATGCCCCTTGAAACATGCTTGAAAAGGGTGTTCCTGAAATTGGAGTAGGCATTGGACTGTTGGGGTCAGAGGGGAACAATAAAGGAGTCTGACCCACATCCGACTGATACGAGTTTTGTGGCAAATTGGGATCTGCAAGATAAAAAGCGTACAAGATGTCAAGTCAGCTATAACACAGCTTAGAAAAATGAAACCATAACATTGATCTTCTTATTCACCTTGTGGATGAGTGTATGCCAGCCACTGATGTGTGGTGGGATCATAATACTGGGAGTTAAAAATAGCAGCAGTGACGTGAGGGTTCAAGTTGAGTTGCCGACATCTCTCCTCATGGTAACGCCACCAGTCCTCTTGTGCTAACCGCTGGACTTCTACAGCTTTCTCAGCCTGCAACCGCCGCGCTTCACGTTCTTCCTCTTCCTGTTGAACTTTTAAAGCAAAAGCTCTTCTTCGAGCTTCTTTACTCAATTTTATGTCAATCTCAGCTCTTGGCACTTCTTCAAGTGTGCGGAAGCGTTCTTCATGTTTCCTGTCATCATGCTTTCTGTCATCATGTTTCCTGTCTTCATGCTTCTTGTCGTCGTGCTTTCTGTCATCATACCTTCTGTCATCATGTCTTCTGTCGTCATGCCTTCTGTCGTCATACCTGCTGGATCTGTCATACCGGGAACGGTCATCATGTCGACGATCGTCATATCTTGAACGTTCCCGCTCCTCCAGTCTCGGCCGACGGCCTCTATCGTGGTCCGGAGACTCCCGGGACCTCTTCCTCCGGTCATCGCGGTGCCTGTCATATCTATCGTATGACGATCTTTCGCCATCTCGGTACCTGTCGTCAATCTCTTTGTAGTGTTGGTCCACCTCCCTCTCATGTTCCTTCATTTGCTCAATCCTCTCCTTCTTGGGAATGCGGAAAACTTCTTTCAAAGTGAGCCAACTCTCCATAATGAGAGCAGCAAGCTCAGCACAAGCCTTTTTATCCGCATCACTCACCGTAGCCTCATCTTTCACCTCGCTCTCTGGATCTGCAACTGGATCAGGTTGTGGTTTTGGCTCAGTTTTTACTAAAGATGGCGTGTCAGGTTGCAGGACAGATTTGTCTTGACAGTCTGGCTTCTTCTCATCAGGTTCTACCCTATCAGACTGATCATTACTAGACTCCTCTTCAAATGTTCTGAAACACACAAATAAATATCAGCACCTGCTAGCAGTTGTCATAAAAGCTGTAACTGAACATTTAACAAAACCGGGCAAGTAAATTGAATTGTACCTGTCACTATCTGGTGGGCTCTGTTCTGCATCTGCCTTTAAAAGGGACCAACGTTCCACAACTCCCCATACCTTACTGTCCATCAGCATGGTTTTATTTGGAATTGGTAACTTCTTTAAGGTCTTAAGGATCTGGAAAATGAGGTTGAAAGGCAAATTTAAAAACTGCATACCATGTAAACAGAATCTGCCATACATGTCACAACTTTCATACAGAGGTGTACTAAAATACCTCTGTTCTTGCTTCCACATTATCCGTTGTTCTGGTATCAATCATCCAGCTCCAGATTAAGCGAAGACCATGATAATCTAGGAAAAGTCTGCAACATGCTGTTTCACCATCTCTGAGCAATTTCAGTAACTTAGCACGAGAATGGACATCCTCAGCACGGACCATGAGCCGACAAAGAGTTAAAGTATGAGCACGACTTTTCAATCCAGAGGAACACAACTTTTCGATTTCCTCCTCAAGCTGTGAAAAACATTGATTCGAAATATGATTAAATTATAAAGATAAAATAAACTGAGGAAGTGAGGTGAATATGACAGCTAAGGTCATAACTTACATCTAAATCATCTTCTCTTTGCTTATCTTTATCCTTGTCCTTGTCACGTTTCTTTTTAGTAGAATCTCTATATTTCCATTCTTGCCATTGACTTCTGCTTTTTTCAGAGTCAGGGTCCCCCCCAATCCATCCACGGCAAGAACTAGATTCACAATAGCATCTCTGGGCTTCTTTCCTGCAACACAATGAGTAAAATTAGAAGAATAATAATTAAAAAGGAAGTTTATATTTACTTCCTTATTTCCTAACTTTATTTGGAAGAAAACTTATGGTAAAACTAACCCGTATCTCTGGAACTGATAGTCAAAAGTGATTTCGTCTCCTGCTCGGATTAGTTTTGTTGTGAAGAAACCCACTCGAAGCTCTCCATTAACTGTCCACTGTAACACAAGTTTTGAAAAGTTAAAAACAAATAAAAATTAATTGTCTCCAATTTTGCCATCTAGAACTAATCATGGCCATATCACAGTTATATGCTAGTACCTTCTGTGTTTCTGCATTGGGATCACAGCTATGGTTGATAAATCTTGAATTGTTTCCTTTCATAGTGGCATCAATGATAGCATCTGATTTGAGAGCCATGAAATAGTAGTGCTTATTCTGGTCTTTGGAATATTCTTTGGCACGTTTACGGAATTCCTTAGGGTCAAGTACCTCACCCACATATTCCATAATGAAGGTGCCTCTGTGCAACGAAAGAAGAGTGTAAATATATTCTCTTTCCTTATTCTTCAGTTTTATGAACTAAAATTGATAGCTTACCCAGGGAGATCCTCCATTGTTCTCAAGCCAAAACCTTTTTTGTCTGTTTTAAAAACCTCACATTTTGCATTATGATTTTGTTGAAATCTTTTGTTTGAACACATATTCTTCACTGGACATCGAGAACCACTGCGAGACAAACAAATTGAATTAGATTAGAAGCTGTCACCTAGAACACGTCAACAGAGATGTCAATAATATTTATCAGCCCGAGAAATAATGCAGATATGATACTCACCACTCAATCATTAATAGCCTATTAAGACAGTCCTCCCCACAACCCATTTCACCTCTGGAAATTTCCTCTTTGCTCAACGAGCAATCACAAACCATCCGTTTGGCTTCTTTGCTCTTTATTCTGTTAACAAATAAATGTGACATACTGTTCACTCTGAAGAATATCACAAAGACCAATAATTGAACTAAAATTGAGAAGCAGCAAATCTCCACCAACTTCCTTCCAAAAATGAATTCAATAGAAACAATAAATACACACCTTTCAGTCAAATATAAATTTTCTGTTAGAATTTCATAGCCTTTCATGCGCTCTGAGAGTTCTTGCTGCTCTTCCACCTTCTTTGCTTTGAGTTCCTTCTCCGACAACTCTCTTGTGGAGGAAGTCGGCAGGCACACAGATGGAGGCTCAGACATCTGAGGAGATGGTACTGTTGTTCCAACATCACTTTCTGAGGTTCCCATCCCTCCCATTTCAAGCTCACTTGATCTACGCCATCGTGACTTCACTTTGACAGGCATAGACACATCAGGTACTAGAGTTGCATTTGACACAGAACGGGTAGAAGCAACACACGTTGAAGATGATGGATTTTCAATTGCTGGGTCTGCAGTATCTCCAACAGTCTTTGCTACAGCAGGTTTTTGAATGGCTGGTGGAGCACGAATACGAGAACTGCGTCGAACTGTTGGACTCCTAGACCCACTGTCTGACCCTGTAGTGTCACTGCTTCCACTACGGTTACGTAGAGCTTGGCTTTTACTACTTTCAGACTCAACCTCTGTGGATTTTTTGTGAATGGGTTCTATTCCTGTGAGACATTCCTGATCCTTAAGAGAAGATTTCTCTGGAGTCTTTTCCCTCTCCGTAACACAGTTCAAGTCAACATTAAACAGACTGCCACCAATACTTGATATGGGTAGCTCATCACAAGTAACGTCATCTTTCCTGCTACACCCTGGGCTTTCTCCTGTGGGTGATTTTAAAGGCGAATCATCTATACAAATCACCTTTCGTCTAGGAGGTGTAGTCATTTCACAGTTGGTTTTGATCACAGTGCTTTCTGATCCTTTGATTGGGGAAGACTTATTTTTCTTGGTATTACCATAGACATGAATTGGACTTTCTTTCAGTCTCGAATTGGACTCTACATCCATTTCTACATCTTCACTTGATCTACGGGTGATGACACTTTGCCTTCGTTGGTTAGGAAGTGCTCTCTCTTCTTGATCAATACTTCTTTCACAAAGTTGATGATCTACAGACACTTCTACATTACTACAATTTAACCCTAATACCATTTGAGTTATTTCATCAGGAGACAATTGCCTTTTAAGGGTGGACTGGTCTTCTTCCACCTCCCTATCGGACACATCACTGTCAAGCACTGATGGACGCCCAGTAGTTTCCAAAGATGATACTTCTTCGGTCCCATCGAATTTCTCCATAATCCCTGAAGAAGTTACGCTGTTAACAGCAAGGTCTTCACTGTGTTCATATGCACCACATTCCTCACCAGCTTCAAAACTTTCATCTCTCTCCTCAATGATCATGTCGTCTTGACCAACTATCTCTTCTTCCGTTTCCTGCAATAATCCATCATTGTCAACTTCTTCTACTGTGGCCACCTCCCAAATAGTTGCTCCATCTTCTTCCGAGTACATCAGTTCATCATCAACAACTTGCACAATAACTGTATTTTGATGATCAATTTCATCAACCATTCCCTCTTCCACTTCTACTACAATTGTTTCTGTATCAGGATCTTCCATACCATCCACATCCTCCACACTATCTCCGCTTGCTTCATTCTGTTCATGAGCTAAAACCACTTCCAACAATTCAGAGCTGTCTTCAGTGTCTTCAGTTCTTCTATCATCCTCATCCATTGTGCTACCATCAACCTGTTCTTGACTGGACCCTTCAGAATCCACATTTTGGTCATCATCAGGAGGTAAACAATTGATCTTTCCAAATTTCTTGTGAACAACCGTGGTTGATGGAGACATGGTTGATTCTCTTGGTGATTGAAATGAACAGTCAAGTTTTACATCATCTTCATCCGTCTCCAAGGCACCATTGGCAGTACCTTCAGCAAGACCATTGTACTTGGGACCACGATAAGTCTTTGGAGATTTGTGCTCATTTTCATTAACTTGGGAATCAGGAGAGCCTCTGTCACTGGATTTCTTTTTCCGTGCCATACTCCAAGCTGTGTGCCCAACTGTTGTAAAATGCTGAAAATAGAAGAGAATAAGAGAGAAGTTAATACCATTGCCTATAGCACAATGTCCATGCAGTGAATGGAAAAGGTAAATAATATCTTATTTTTGGGGAACTGAAAAAAGGGATATTGGGAACAGGTTCTCAAATGGCTTACAAACACAAATGTTTAACTGCAAGAAAACACCTGTTTTTCTATGTTCAACAAACAGATAGGTCATTAGAAAAGTGTATGAAAATGAGAAATAAAAACAAACTTGAGAGAAGCAGGTACTGTCCAATTTTGATTAAGGGATGGTCGGTCTATGCATTGATAAAAGAAAAAAGACCAAATACTGAAAAATCTTCAAATCATTGCTAGAAACTTGCTCTTTCACTAAAAATTTGATAAAATTTGACTCCCACGAGAATAGAATACAAATTAAAAAAATATCACCTAACCTACAAACCCACAGAGGACACATATTTTCATTTTATTTTAAAATTCTAATAATATTGCTACTGTTACAAAAAAGGAAGAAATTTTGAAAAAAAAAAAAACATATCCTGTGGAACAGAGTGCCAAACTTCAAACACTACAAAGCAATAACAAATCTAGATTGAACTAACCAAGCAGCAAACAAACAGTGGTCTGCAGTAGGTAGAAGGGGAACGTGCAAGGGAAAATCAGTATACACTGAAGTTGGAAACCCCAGGGGTAAAAAAGCCATACACTGAAACCTCAGTTATGGCCTGAAAGGAGTAAGAGCAAAACACAAAACCTAATTTCAGAAGAAAAAATTGTGCGGGATACATCCTATCAGAGCAATGAAGAAGCTGGAGAGAAGCACCCTGGAATCAGGGCAAGCAAACAGTGTAGTAGACGCTAATTTTCCCAGGGATCGCCTGTCCACAGACTAATCAAAAAATTAAAAACAAGCCAAACGATAAAAGGAAAGCCAAAATAGGTTGCTCCAAAATCCTGTCAGCCCAAACCACCAGGGTTTCCTGGTCCACAGAAATCAATAAGACGGCCTTAATGGACTAAACAGAATCTGTACTTGTTGAACTAGTATGAAATTAACATTTCAAATAAGAAAACTGAATATCAAACTATCTCATAATTAGGTCATGCTCATAAGTTCAGCTTTTTAAAAATACCCTTTGCAAATAGTATGGAGAGCACACATGCTTGTTGTTAACAGGGTTACATGGCCGACAACGATCTAGTTCCCTACAGACCGGTACTTTATAGATGCAGACAAATTAAAGATTATCTTAAATACAACAAAAAGCACTCTTTTAAATGCTATGAAGTGGCATCTTTAGATGATACAATTTGGGTTCGTCAGATACTAGGTTTGACGTGTTTTTAAAACATAAAAAAAGAGTTTACCTTCACATTGAATCATGAGATATAGTTTGGCACTTAGCACGAAAGCGAGACAATTCCATCTAATTCGTGAAATAATATATAATTATTGCAGAACTCCATTAATAATTCACACAATTGGTCATAATAGTCCGACGCTTCAGCTCGGCACCATCGCCATTTTTCAGCCAGTTGCCCCACCACACCGACCGACCGACCGTGGACGATTAGGTGATATTGGGTTGTGTGTATTCCATAATAACATACGCAGGCAGAAAATTTCACCAGCTTTTTTAGAAAGTACAACTATATAAAAGTCAGAACCTGCACTCAATGAATTGGTTATAAGATTTGAACCGGTTAAACGTGCTTGCCAAGCGATTCGCCATGTCACTAAAGGCAGAAGACAAACAAGTAGAAGTGTGCAAAAGGAAACAGACTGCAGACGACACCAAATTGAAAACATAACCTTTTCCATCTTGAGGCTTGATTACATTTGTGACACTTTTGTTTGTCAACCATGGCCGTCATATTGAAGTGCAGAAAATGTCGTCATGAATTGATACAAGAGACGTCAAACCACTTAGCCGTTGTCAATGCGCACGGAGAGGAATCTGATCCGAAACCGGAAGACTTGAAGTGTTCTGATATCAGTCAAAGCTCGCAGTGGTTCTTGAAGGAGACGGCGGCTTCCTGGATTTCAGACCTGATCTCTAAGGTGAATTCATAGCATTAATGTTAATGTTTCCTCATGTTGAATGGTTGCGCTGGTTACACATGCCTTCCTTAGCCGTATAGTCCAAAATTCTCCGATTAGATTTGTCCGGGAATTCCTGTCTACATTTCAGTGTGACTCGTATGTGTAGTACTTGTGCAGTTTTGTATGTGTTAAGGGTAATGTCGGGTCACCGGATAAAGTCGTCATTACCCGGGTAATGTCGACATTACCCTTAACATATGCATAAATGTTAGTTCTTCTCGCACGTGTGAAACCTCTAGGTGTCTTACAAGCCCCTTACATGCTTACGAGTCTGTCAATTAATTAGTGCTTTCTATTTCAGGCAGAGTGGACAAAGGGTAAATTAAATTGCCCTAACTGTGATGCTCGAGTTGGATCATTTGACTTTGTCTCTACTTCAAAATGTGCTTGTCGATCCCATGTTTTACCTGCAGTTCACTTTGTTAAGAGTAAAGTAGATTCAAGACTTCAGGGCACCAATTTATTAGCTGCATTGAAAACATAGGTTTCCATAGCCAATTTGACTTTTTTTTTTTTTTTTTTAATTTAAAAATAATGCGGGATGATGCTTCACATTTTAGGTATTGTTGATATACTCTTTAGTTTGTCATGTCAATAAAGGATTGATGTTGGATTACAGATTTCATTTTATATTGATACATAGCTGCAATATTTCTTACATATTTTAATGCAGAAAACCATAATAAGTGGTAATTAAGGAACTTCATGCAGTCAAGCGTATGTGTGTAATATGTGCACCAGTGTTCAAACAGTTGCATTAAAGCTTCTGTTCACAGATTCTTGGGAAAGATTTTACAAAATAAAAGCAGAATACTTATCATCATTTGGAAATGTACAACTGTATTTCAAAATATTTAGGCCCTCAAACCACGGCAAGAGCAAATGACTGTTTGGCAAAAGATGATAGCTGAACAGCAGTTTTCACTGAAAGTACATTTACATATATTCATAGCACTGAATTGTCAAAGCCAATTACTGAACACATTAAGTATCATTTTAGACAAACAAACATAAATTACAGTGTGCGACATGTAAGCCCATGGCAAGACCCAGTCGATAAAAACAATAAAATTCTGCAAGTATTCTATTTTAAAACTAAATTTTCTTACACAGCAACTCAAATCTACACCCTACTTTCTTACAAACAATTTTGTTTTTAACTGAAGAACAATACATAAGTGATTTATAGTCGTCTTATAAGAAAAATCAGACAAAGAGAATAAAATTTAATGATAGTTTGCCTTTGTACAAGTTGAGAGATAAAAACAATAAAATTGATCTTTGTACATTCCACAACAGCATAACAAAGAAAATAAAAAAATGACAAATTGATTTACAAATAAGAAAAAAGTGACCATGACAAATTAATTTATACATAAGATGTAATGGGGGATGGGTGAACTGATATACCTATCCATGTGTTGTATCATCCTCCACAAAGTCATGAGCTTCTTCCCTTGTTACACATTCAACATGAGAAACCTGCAAGAAGGCAATATCAACAAAATGTTCCACAGGATACAACCAACAAATCAGTGATACGGACACATACCTTATTTCTGAATTTGACACCATAAAACTTGTTGGCATGCTCTAAAAGTTCTGGACGGAAAGTAGTTGTGATGAACTGAGCTTGCCCAGCCATGGCATGAATCATGTCTGCAACTGCTTTTCGATGCTGTGCATCCAAGGCCTAATGGAAGAGTTTAACATGTTAAACCAAAGACAATATTCATATTGGACGCAGAATAGTTCATACAGAAATAAACTCACCTGATCTATTTCATCAAACAGATAAAATGGTGCTGGATCACACTTCTGAATGGCAAAAATTAATGCCAAGGCGACAAGTGATTTCTGACCACCCGACAATTGATTCATTTCTCTCATTTCACCATGATTTCTGCCTACAAAAGATACTCTGATAGACACACCAGTAAATTGGTCAGAATCAGCTTCCTGCAAAGTGACAGAGAAATGCCGTTAGAAGAAGCACAATAACGAAAAAATTCAGTAACCCTCAGTTTCAATCACTGCTAGGCATTTATGAGAATGACTTACAATGCGAGGATTTCCTCCTTCCTCCCCATCAGCACCCCTCATTATCAGCTTGGCTTCGCCTTCAGGAACAAGTTTTTTAAAAACCTCACTGAAATATTTAGTAACCTGCTTAAAGGTGAACTGAATAGCTGCAGACTTCTCTTGCTCCAGAACATTCATCAATTCTTTTATCTTTTCATCACTGAAATACAAAAGATTCCAAATAAAGCATCCCATCTTACACCTTGGCTATCAGCTACACCAGTCAGAGATACCAACCCTCGATCTAACTCTTCCTTCCGTTTCACTAACTTCTCTTTTTGATCAGAGAAGCTCATGAACTGATCAAGAGCTTTCTTGTTAACATGACTGTACTTCTTAAGATGTGTGTTTGCCTTCTCCATTTCTTTAAACAACTGTTGAAAAAGACATTGAAAGTAAAGAAACTATGCATAGGTTACGGCGAAAGACCAGAGTCCGGAGAATGTCCGACATTCGCCGGCGAATGTCAGGATTCGCCACTTTGGCCGGCGAAAGTCCGGATTATGAAATGCAAATTAAATAATTTGGTCTTTCGCCGGCGAATCCTAGGAATCGCCGGTAAGGGCCGGCGAATCGTAGGATTCGCCAGTGAAAACCGGTGAATGTCTCGAGTGTGAAATTTGAAATTTGCCATCAATTGCACGCGTAACAAGTGTTGGAGCGGGTGGCACAGTGTCACAGTGCCATTGAAAATCGTTCCCTGGTAACGGCTCCGCAGGCCACCGCTCACTACCTTTCGAATTTTTACTCTTTCGGTCAACTTCAAATCAAAATATAAAATTCCAGTGCAGAACATGGCTGAACAGGCCAGACCGTTCCCCTCGGAGGATGAATTCAATACAAAACTTCCGGCTCTGATTGCATCCAAAAAAAGAACTGATAACACCTCCTACATTACACCCGACCAGTACAAAAAATTGATCAATGAGACCAAAGAAGCAGAAAAATCCAAGACTACATCGAATTCAAATTTCACACTCGAGACGTTCGCTGGTTTTCACTGGCGAATCCTAAGATTCGCTGGTTTTCACTGGCGAATCCTAAGATTCGCTGGTTTTCACTGGCGAATCCTAAGATTCGCTGGTTTTCACTGGCGAATCCTAAGATTCGCCGGCCCTTACCGGCGATTCCTAGGATTCGCCGTCGAAAGACCGAATTATTTAATTTTCATTTCATAATCCGGACTTTCGCCGGCCAAAGTAGCGAATCCTGACATTCGCCGGCAAATGTCCGACATTCGCCGGACTCCGGTCTTTCGCTGTAACACATACATGACTTGCATAAACAGAGTGTAATAAATATTTAACTTACAGCTTTTTGGCTGAGGTTCATGTACTTGTTAATCATTTCAGGCTGGGGTAAACTGCCGAGGTCTGAGATCTTCTTTGTACATTCCTCAACTTTTGACATGAGTGTGTTATGCCGAGATGTCATTTTCTCCAAATCTTTCGCATCTTCCTCCATCTTTTCCTGCATCTCTTTTTCTTTGATTCTCCATTTTTCCAGTTCCATTTTTTCTGCTCTTTCCTAAAGACAAATTATGAAAAATTGAACCTCAAAACATCAAGCAAAACTGAACATGCTTTCAAAAAATGTATCTGTTACTGCTAAATTGGAAAATAATAAAATCCACAGAAAAAATTAAGACAGAGGAGAAAAATTTGAACTGTACCTTCTTAGTTGCTGCCTGAACTTTTTTCTCCATTTCTCTGTGAGCCTCCATAACATCTTCAATCTTTTTTGTTATCGAACTAAGGTCAGAACTATTCTGATCTAGATGACGCTTCCTATCTTCAACTGATATCTCCTGAAGTGCTTGCACCAATTCATCTCTTCTCCTGATCAAATTGTTGGTAAGCAGGTTGTCAAGTTTATTTTTTTCAGCTTCCAGTTTCATACGTTTACTGAAAGCCTCTTTATTAAGCTGAGTGAGACGGCGAATTTCATCATTCAGTGTATCAACCTGGCGTTGATCATGTACAGACAACTGAGCCATAAGGTCTTGATTCAATTCTGATTGCAGTCCTTCTCTGGTAGTCTGCATGGCTTCTAAGCTTGACTTACACTGTGTCAATGACCTTTCTTTTGATGTTCTGTACCTTTCAATGCTGCCTACTTCTTCTCTCATTAATCGGATTTCTGCTTTAATCTGATCATAAGTATCTTTTGCTTTGCTATTCTTTGTTTCAGTGCGCTGCATGTCGGACACAATTTTGTTGATCTCAGCTTCTTCTGTACGAAGTTCTTCCCTAACTGACAGCAACTCTTTCTCTTGATCCCCTATTTGTATCATTAATTCACTACGAGTCTTCTGAATCTCTAAACGTGATCTTGACGTATTAAAATAGCCTCCAGTAAGAGATCCTTTTGAGGATACCTGATCTCCTTCCAGGGTCACACAATCAAGCCCTGTTGTTTTAGCTAGGTTAGTTGCAACTTCCAAATTTCTGCATATGAGTGTTTTCCCAAAGATGTATCGAAGGGCTTTATCATGTTCTGATTTGTAATTAAGCTTGGAAACCATTGGAATAGCATCTTGGGTTTTTGGATAACTTTGCTCTTTTACATGCAATCGATTCAACGGCATGAATGTAACTTCTCCTGGCAGTTTCTGCTTGTTCATTTCTTTAAGAATTTGAGTACCAACTTTATCTGAGTCTACAATATGGTGAAACAAGCGATTACCAGCCGTCACTTCTACAGCTGTGTAGATGCTCTTTTCACAGTCAAAGTTTTCAATAACTGGGCCATGGTAGGCATCAGCAACTTCGCCTAGCGGACCACCTTTCTGCTTAAATGTGTCAAGAACTTTACGGACACTGTCACGACCATTGAGAATTGGTTTACCCGCCATTGAACGAAGCTGTTGATCCGCTTTGGCAAGATCTTCTTTTAATGATGACTGGTTTTGTTGGATTTGATTTTCTTTCTTCCACAACTCGTTTCTTCTACTTTGGTGTTGATCTTTGTTTTTCTTATCCTCATAGTACTTTTTATTGTAATCATCGATACTAATTCGTAACTGCTCCATTTGCTTGGTTTGGTCTTCAATCTTCCTATTGAGATTGGCATGTTTTTCAGTATCTTTTTTGAGGTCGTCGGTTAGTTTCTTCTCATGATCCATCTTGTCCTTTATCTGTTTAGAAAGTGACCTAAGAACACAGATCGAAGTGATGCAGTAAATGAAATATTATTAGCATGATCACACAAAAATGTAACAACGATGTAAGGGTCAGACTCACTTTAACTCCTTCTGGATCCATAAATCACGCTCCTCCTTGGATGTGAATTGGCTTCCTCTTCCTTGCTTTGCGTATAATTCTTTCCTCTTTTGCTCTTTGAGAGCCAAACTGGAATGGGAAAAAAAAAGCACACAAAATTTAGAAGAATGAGAAAGATTGAGAACAATTTGGTCTGCCACTATAGTATAATAAAAATACTCACTCTCTGGTAAATTCCTCTTCCTTTTTTTTCTCTTCTTCATACTGCGGTTTCAACTTCTCAAGTTCTTGTTCCTTCTGCTCAATTGTCTTTTTGAGCTTTTCCAGTTCTTTCTCAGCACGATCCTGCAATCAGAAAAGACACAGCAAAATATATGGTGAGTGAAAAATCTGACATATCTTGTATCCAAATCACATGGACAAAACTCACCCTAGAATCTTTGTTGCCACTGACTTCCTCCTTAAGATCAGAAATTGTAAGGTTTAGCTTCGCTTGCTCTTTTAGCAGAAGTTGATGTTCAGCACTAAGTGTATCACGCTCTTCTTTAGTTGCTTGTACCTCCTTCTTGACTTCCTTCAGTTTTCTATTAGCTACACGAGCTCCTTCCTGTGCTTTCTGTAAATCTGCAGTAAACTTTTTCTGCTCTTCACCAGAGTTTTTCCGAGTCTGCTCCATCTACACAGACAACCACACAAGAAATTTATTACAAATCAGTAAGTGTTTTCGATAACATTTGTAAGAAAACCTCCATGTGCTCATTCTAAAATATACCTCCTCAAGCTTCTTGCGAGTCTCTTTAAGCTCTCTGTCATGAATGCAGTATTCAAGTGACCTTCTCATTTTGTCCCACTTTTGATATTCTTTTAGTTCTTCTTTTTCTTCCTCAAGAGTCTTCAGTCTCTCCTCTATAGTGTGAAGAAACTCTTTAATTTTATCAATTTTCCCTTCCGTGTCTGCAAAAAAACACCAAGAGAATTAAATTTGTCGTCTGGACCTCACAAATCATGCTAGAAAATTGACAGACAGCTTTACAGCAATATCTTGAGCACCATCACCCATAATAAAAGCGGACTCTTACCCTTCAAGATGGCCTTTGATTCTTCCTTCCTTTCATCATATACTCTTGTTCCAGCCACCTCTCTCAGCAGTTTAAGCCGGTGAGAGTCAGGAGCAGTAGCCATTTGGTTGATCTATGCACAACATTAATACATTATTACAAACAGAAACAAGAAAATTAGGATTTCCAGTCTTGCAATTTCCTTCATTACCTTTCCCTGTTTCACAATGTAATACGGATTTGAACGGGAAAATCCTGCAGACTCTAAAAGGTTCATGACATCAGATCGTGGAACCATTTTCTTGTTGAGAAAATACTGATCTTTCTTGGCACCAATCACTCTCCTCAGATAGACCTCTTCCTTGTCAATCTATGAGGAAAACAACAGGAGGCAAAATAGAGAACAGGCAAGAAATTCATGTTAATTTAAAATAAGACTGTTCAAATACATACCGGCAAGCGGCCATCTGTATTGTCAAAAATAATCTCTACATATGCAGTGATTACCCTGGGTCCTGTGCCTTCGTGTAGAAGAGCTTGACGCTGCTCAGGGCGAAGATGAGAGAACTCATCACTGAGAACAAACTGAATAGCTGCGAATATTGTATGTTAATTACACATAAGTTCAAACACATAAGAAGATGTAAATAAAAAATCTACTGCACAAAATAATAAATATTACCATAGAAAAAGTTGCTTTTGCCAGATCCATTTCTCCCAACTGAAAGAGAAATAGGTGACATGAACAACTATATAGACATAATGCACAAAAATTAAATCTCATTACATAAAAATGCAATTATTATTGACTAAATCACTCACCAACTACATTGTGCCTCGGATCAAATGGTTCTACTACGGTTTGCTCCCTGTATGATTTAAAACCTTGGATGATGACCTGTACAGAGACACAGTGTAGAAAAATGTTAAAACTCCTCACACAGAGTACTCAGGAAACCCATAGACCACCAGATGAACAGATTATTGACAATCAAATGATATGACAACTGTAGCACTAATACAGCATTACAAAAGGAAACGAGAGTGAAAGAGGTGAATAAATAGCCCCTGTTAGTGACACTTTTGATGTATAGGTTAGAACCACCACAGCCCCAAAAATATTGCTTCTTACATTGAATTCCTGATTTCCCGTACTTGCGTGATTTCTTTGTCACGAATCCAATCAGTAATTGTACCACATTTGGAAAAAGAATGATAAATCAAGGACGAAGTACAACGAAAACAAGTAGTTGTCACTTCAATCCATTACCTGTTAACTTCGAATTAAACTTAAAGAACTACGAACTAACCTGTTTAATGAACATGGTCACAGTGACAGTGATGTACTATTGATGTACTGAGTTGCATAACAAGCGATACACTTCAGATTAAGATACAATTGCCTCTAGACCATTGAACAACTAGATCTGTTGTTTATGTATACCGACAACAGCCAAATGGCGGCACTTTCAATGGCGGCTGGCGGCGGACGAGTGGATAAAAGGCGGGTAGAAGTCCACACTTGTTTATTCTAGTAGACTTTGACTTTCAGCTCAAAGTAGGCAATCGAAGGTTGAAGTGAAGTTTCAAATACATGATGAATAAATTTTGTTGGTGCACTATTGTTATAAACCACGAGTTAGAAACGGTTTCTTTGGCACAATAGGATATCAAATGACTAGAGTTGTCATGCAGAAACGGAATCCACAACGGTACGGCGGGATTGTTCAAAGACATTTCTTCATTGGTTGTAAGAGACAAACCATAAGCTTAGCCTGCCTGTCTTCTACAACCTATATGATCCTCTCTGGTCCTAATGGCACCAAAAGCACGTGGTTCTACAGGTTTGATATATATATTTTTTGGGGGGAAATTGGGATACAGGAAATTCTTAATCAGGGTCATCATTCCAGACCTTCAAACACAAGATGCAACAAATTCATATATTAACAGAGCTACATTGTGAAGCATCTCATTAAAAAAATATAAAGAAAAAATGAAAGAAAAAAAGAAAAAACTCTAGGTTTGGTTTCATCACTCGTCTTGATATCCAAAATATTTATATAATTTATTTAGTTTTGCATGCATTCTGCTATCCTGTGGACAAAAAATTAAGCATGTATCCACTTTGATGGTCAAATGGAATTTAAAAAAAATATTAAATACCTAAATAATTAAGTGTTTATCAAGCACTTACCTTCAGCCATCTATCCTTGAGAATACCATCTACAGTGATTCTCTTAACAGGTTGCACCTCTAACATAGAATCAATAAGATTTTTGGCAAAAATTGAGATGCTCTGCCATTTTTGTACAGGCATCACATACAGGCCATTTAGTATGTGCGTTTCGACCAGATTATTTTGTGGTGCAGCAAATGGTTCTGTCCCACTCAGGCTGAAATTGTAACATTTGAAAGGTAGACAAATAAAATACCTTTCCCACAAATTTTAGTACCAAGCTCATCAATCTTACCTCACATATAGTAATACACCCAAGCTCCAAATGTCTACTTGGGCAGTATATTTTCCCTGTTGTGCTTTACATGCTATTAGCTCTGGTGCTGCATACAGTTTAGTTCCACAGACAGTTTTCATATGAATGGTTGATGTTAAAGTCTTTGATAAGCCAAAGTCTGCCAATTTAGCTATTGTTTCTTTGTCTCTGGTTGACAACAGAACATTTGCAGGCTAGACAGAAAAAAAAGGTTGGAACTACAGTAATTTTTTTAAAAATCACGGCCAATTAACATTAATGCCAAGTAAATACTTTACTTTAATATCACGGTGAATTATTTTCTTGTCATGGAGGTACTTAAGTCCTACTATAAGTTGATAAAAATACAGCTTGGCTAAATTTTCCTCAAGTCCTCCCTGTTGGGTGATTCTATCTGACAAGTCCTTCCCTTCCATATATTCTAGGAACATGCAGCTACCAGATTTGTAGTGTACGATGTCAATTAATTTAATGACATGAGGCTAAAGAAGGAATAGAACAGTGAGAAAATTTCAGTTTTACAGGACAAATAATATGACTATTTGTCAATAAACTTACATTACTCAAAGACTTGAGAATGTCAATTTCATTCAGTAATTTCTCTTTTAGCTTGACCTCATCTGCCAATGTAGTATTTAATGGAATAGTTTTCATTGCAGCTGCAACATTTTTATTCTGGAAACAAATCAAAAACAAATCAATCATGTATGATACCCCTTAGAACCAGACCTCAATAGAATGAGTAATACAAACCTTATCGAAGGCCAGGTACACTTCTCCAAATGTGCCAACTCCAAGCCTGTAAGTCACTTCATATTTTAATCTTACAGTATGAGGAATAGATTGATCTTTTGAAACTGTTGGGTCCACAAAGACAAATGCTGCAAGTGAGAAATAAATTTAAAGACATGAAGTCACACAACAGTAGAAAAAGGAACGCATAGCTCCTCACATTACCATTGTAATGATCACCATATGAATCAGGTAAACCAATTATATCGTTGTTTCGTATTGCGCTTGCTTTTTTCCATCGCATGGTTTGTATCTTCTTCTCATTAAGAAATACTCCGTTTCTACTACAATCAAACAACACAATTTTTTTTTTTTTTTGTCTTTTCTCCACAACTCTTCTTAGTTGAAAATGTTCTTCACAGAGCATATTAAAAGACTTTTCTCCAACTTGTTCCATGGTTAACATTATTGAACATGATGCTCCTTTTCCCACTGATTCAGTTGCCTGCAACAAGTCTGCAATAATCGCAACAAACAATTTAAGTGCCCCAAATTTCACACATGAGGCAATACAATCTTATCAAGAATGTGCACAAAAATACAACAAGTGAGAAGTGACAGCGACAGCTTCTGGTCATAATAACCTACCATAACAACACAATGATTTCATTAATGGATAAAGTCTACCCCAGTATGTTTGACTTGGAGTTCCGCCTGCATCATCTGAAACGGCATAATCTTGGGAATACTCAGCAGGTTGAGTAAGTTCTTCTTCCTCATCATCCATGATTATTAGGCCATTAAAGACTGAGAAGACTTCAACTTGTCTTCCAACCTCCAACTTCAACCAAAAACGAAAACGCCGCTTTTCAGATGCGCCAACTCACAGATGTTTAAATTTCTGCCTGGGTGTTATATCTGAAGGAGACTGTTAGGAACGTTAAAACTTGGAATTTGAAGTGTGTGGCCTGCACATAAATTGTTAAGATGCAGGTTTGGTGGGTGAAATCTCACGTTGGTCAAGCAGCTCAGTATGGTGGACAGCCTGGCTTGACTGCTTGCGTTGGGGAATGTTTCTTTTGACACGTCAATAACTGGGGTTTATATGAAATAACAGACTATTGTTTGAGTACAAGTGCTGGAGGATACGGTTTTCGTGAGTATCAGTATGTCTTGTACCCTTTTCATATAAGTATTGGAAATCGCAACCTCTGTCGTTCTCTCCAACTTCAATGCTGTTGTCATGCGTTTGGTTATGTTACACCATTCTCCTCACCGGGAAGCGTTTATTTATATTTTTAGCGTAGATCGCATGTGAAAGGTTTCATGACGTGCGAATTAATTATTAGGATCAATTTTGTCCTCGCATCTCAATTGTTGTAGTAGGATGTTGATGACTCGACAGACATTACAACCTACCTGCCGGAGATATGCCTATTAATCTCTCAAAATTCTGATATACCACAGATTTTAGCTGCACACAATTCGTTGTAATTAATGTTAGAAATTCCCCGTGTTATCACCAGCTGTGTTGCCTGCATTCTGTTGTCATCCAGTGACAGACTGTGTCATTACCATCTGATTTCTTCATGTAATTCCTAACATCAGGAGATTATCAATTAAAGTTGAATTTGTGAATTAATAAATTGTTTTGTTTGTTGTAGTGGCCTGATTTACAACATACAGTAACAATGGCGAGCAGTATTGAGCAACCGTGTTACACTCTGATTAATGCCACATCTGAATCGGAGAGTTACAATGAATTGCAACTTAAGATGGATTTAGGTTTGTCTCTCTGCTCTCCTGTTTGCATTAAATTTCATTCCTATCAGTGTACAAAGCTTAAGTTCATGTTAATATTTTCAGAAAAGGGTGATATCAAAGTCAAAATTGATGCATTGAAGAAAGTAATCCATATGATATTAGCTGGTGAAAGGATACCTGGCGTGTTGATGACCATTATCCGTTTTGTCTTACCCCATCAAGACCACATGATTAAGAAGCTCTTGCTAATTTTTTGGGAAATTGTTCCTAAAACAACACCTGATGGAAAACTGCTTCATGAGATGATTCTTGTTTGTGATGCCTACAGAAAGGTATGCTAGAGTGTCCTTTCCAACGCCAATTCTCAGTCTGCAAAGCCTGTCCATTTATCTTTTGCTTACTGATCAAAGAAATCCATCAGCACTCAGCATATTTAGTGGGGACAGTTATTAAATTTGCATTCTTGTTATTCACAGGATCTTCAGCACCCAAATGAATTTGTCAGAGGGTCAACATTACGTTTCCTCTGTAAGCTCAAAGAACCAGAACTATTGGAGCCCATTATGCCAGCAATCAGAGCTTGCTTAGAACACAGGCATTCATATGTAAGACGCAATGCTGTTCTTGCCATCTTCACAATTTTCAAGTAAGCTAAAATTTAATCAGGTGTGATTACAATTAGATTAAAAGAACATCTACGTAATTATTTTTTTCTACAACTTAGTGGACAGTGTCTTATTTTGTTCTTGATAGAAACTCATTCTCTATTATGTTCTACATGTATTCCAATTCCTAAGATATGTTTATTGCTTCATCAGGAATTTTGAGTTTCTTATCCCAGATGCACCTGAGCTGGTAGCCAACTTCCTCGACATTGAACAAGATATGTCCTGTAAAAGAAATGCATTCCTTATGTTGCTGCATGCTGATCAAGATCGTGCTTTGTCCTATCTTGCATCATGTCTTGATCAAGTTTCCACCTTTGGAGACATTTTGCAGCTTGTTATTGTTGAGCTTATATACAAGGTTAGTGTGTTTGCACCTACAAGATAGCATTATCGCATCTCTGACAAGTCACACTTCATACAATACTTATAACTTTCAGGTGTGTCATGCTAACCCTTCAGAGAGATCACGCTTTATTCGCTGTATTTACAATCTGCTAAATTCAACAAGTGCGGCAGTGCGCTATGAAGCTGCAGGAACACTTGTTACTCTTTCAAGTGCTCCCACTGCTATCAAAGTAAGTTCGATATTTGTTCATGCAAGATGTTTGTTAGTCAGGTTTAGCAAACTTTTCATAATTCTGGCCTAAGTTGGTGCAGTGTTTCAATAACAGTTTATTATATTTATTCTATAACATGTTTTTCAGGCTGCAGCATCATGTTACATTGACCTCATTATAAAAGAGAGTGACAACAATGTGAAGCTTATAGTCCTTGACAGGCTTATTGCTCTGAAGGAGCATCCAACACATGAACGAGTTTTGCAGGACCTGGTTATGGACATTCTTCGTGTTCTCGCAAGTCCTGATATTGAAGTTCGACGCAAGACACTGTCTTTGGGTTAGTCTTAGCAAGGTTTTGTCTTCAATCAATCCAGATCCAATATCTGTACTTAACTTTACTCTTTCAAATGTCTGTAGCTCTGGAATTGGTTTCATCTCGTAATATTGAAGAAATGGTTCTTGTTTTGAAGAAGGAAGTAGCTAAGACCCACAATTTAGTTGAGCATGAAGATACTGGGAAATACAGACAACTGCTTGTACGAACATTACATTCATGCTGTATCAAGGTATGGTGCTGACTGTTTTCTTTTTTTTCTCAACATTAATTTAAACGGTTACTTGGTGTAAGGCCCCTCCTATATCTGTTGATCTCACTTTCGCATTTGTTACAGTTCCCTGATGTTGCTGCTACTGTCATTCCGGTACTCCTTGAATTTTTATCTGATACAAATGAGCTAGCTGCATCTGATGTTCTGGTATTTGTGAGAGAGGCGATCCAGAAATTTGATTATCTCCGACCACTTATTGTAGAGGTAACATTCAGTCCCAGTGATTTCTTCAATTGATATTCTTGAGATTGTAGTGGACAGTTGTTGTACAAAGCATTCTTTCTTCACAGCGGTTGCTGGATGCTTTTGCTACCATCAAGTCTGTTAAGGTGCACCGTGCAGCTTTGTGGATACTTGGTGAATATGCTGTCACTGCTGATGATGTCCAGATGGTCATGTCCCAGATAAGGCAGACACTGGGTGAGGTAGGTATTAAATTTTCCCACATACTTGTTCTTGACATGTAAAGTTAGGCAATAAGCTTCAATGTGCAAACAAGGAAAAATTTTCTTAAATAATATGCTTTTTAACATTTTTAGTTACCACTTGTTGAAGATGAAATGAAGCGAGCTTCAGGGGAGAAAAGTGAGGAAGATACAGCAAGTGTTGCAACTGTACAGAAATTGGTGACATCTGATGGAACTTATGCTACTCAATCAGCATTTAGTGCATCTGTGTAAGTACCTGTGGATACCTGAAAATGATGATTTTTCTGTGCCTATTTTCACTGTAATGTATCAATTATTATTCAGAAATCTTAAGAAAGCTGAAGCAAGGCCTCCATTGCGCCAATATTTAATGGACGGTGACTTTTTCATGGGAGCTGCGATGGGCACAACACTTGTAAAATTGGCCCTACGTTACCTTTCTCTTGTGTCTGACTCTGCTCGTCAAAACCGCTTCTGTGCTGAAGCTATGCTGATAATTACATCAATTCTTCATCTTGGCAAATCAGGCATGGCTTTCACCAAGGCATACTTTTTGTTTTTGTTTTAATCATGTGTTTTGGTTACATTTTTTGATGTCTTGGTTGGATTTCAGGTCTCCCCTCAAAAGTTATCACCAATGATGATGCTGACCGTCTGCTGTTGTGCCTTCATGTCCTTTCGGACCGATCGCCTGAAATAATCTCGATTTTCAGCCAGCACTGTCGCCATGCTTTGTCTATCATGCTTTCTGCCAAAGCAGAAGAGGAGGCTTCAATCATTAAGGTTCGTTGGACCTAAAATTCTTTTACAACAGTTGTTGTGGTTTTAGCTGCTTGCCAAGGTCTGCCTGAAAGTGAAAGTTATTTATTTCAGGCTAAGGAAAAGCCAGGCAATGAAGTTCAGGCTGATGATCCAATCAGCTTCCTACAGCTTTCCTCTCAACGGGGAGACCAAGCAACAGAGAATGTGTTTGAATTGAGTTTGAGTCAGGCGCTGGCAGGATCAAGAAGAGATGGTAAGCTGATTTATACCAACATTTGTTATCTTCAGTATTTATCAAGCACTGTCATTTGTACCAATACAATATTTGTATATACAGGCAGCAGCAAGGACATTGGAATGAGTGGTGCCACGAAGCTCAACAAAGTTACTCAGCTCACAGGGTTTTCAGACCCAGTTTATGCGGAAGCTTATGTCCATGTCAACCAATATGACATAGTTCTTGATGTCCTTATAGTTAACCAAACTGGTATGTTACTTCGTCGTGCTCTTATTTGGTTTGTCCTCCGCTTTCCCACATGTCATACTGTTATAATGTGTTCTGATTTCATTTGTGGTGTAGGGTCCACTTTGCAAAATTGTACGCTGGAGCTTGCTACTCTTGGTGATCTGAAATTAGTGGAAAGACCGCAACCTGTGGTTTTGGCACCCAAAGACTTTTGCAATATTAAGGCTAATGTGAAGGTTGCATCAACTGAAAACGGCATTATCTTTGGCAACATTGGTAAGATGTGACATATTTATGTGCGAATATTGATAAAACTTCTGCACATATTTATGTGCGAATATTTATAAAACTTCTGCTCTACTTTTCTTCTCTATTATTATTTCAGTGTATGATGTCAGCGGTGCAGCTTCTGATCGCTATGTTGTAGTTTTGAATGATATACATATTGATATCATGGATTACATAGTGCCAGCATCATGCACTGACACTGAATTTAGACAGATGTGGGCAGAATTTGAGTGGGAAAATAAGGTAATCTTGAGTTGGCCAATGGTTTTAGGTTGTGATGAGTCTGCTTACACGCTGTTACAAAATTTTCTTTTTATATAGGTTTCAGTTTACACAAATCTCACAGACCTCCATGAGTACCTCAACCACTTACTCAAGAGCACAAACATGAAATGTCTTACTCCAGTAAAGGTATTTGATATTTGTAAGAAATATTAGAATGAATTTACTCTGATTTTAAAATATTTCCCTTTCATCTGATGTCTAACTACATTTCAGGCTTTATCTGGACAATGTGGATTTATGGCTGCAAATATGTATGCCCGCTCCATCTTTGGTGAAGATGCTCTGGCAAATCTTAGTATTGAAAAACCATACAATAAGCCCGATGCCCCCGTAACTGGCCACATTAGGATTCGAGCTAAAAGCCAGGTAAATGATTGCTGACTTGATTCTCTGGTCTTCGATGCAGAAGGATATGCCTACTTTGAATTGATCTTGACTTCTCTTGGTGTGCACAGGGCATGGCTCTTAGTTTGGGAGACAAGATAAATATGGCCCAGAAGCGTCCACAAAAGTCATGTGGTCAATAGGTGGCGACTTCAAGCTCCTAAACACAATCTGTTTGCAGAACTCTTATCTGATAGATATTTAGAGCATGTACCTATAATGGAGACAATGAAACATGTCTATTTAATCATAAGTATGTTGTGTATAGCGTATTATATTTGACCTCTTGCATTTCATAAAATCACTGTTCTTCTGTTGATCTATTAAAGCTTTTATTAGTTAATGGTTTATTTCATCATGTTATTAAAGTCACAAAGAGCATTGAACGTCGAACTGATGAGCAGCAAATTTCATTAAATGCATATTTATAAATTCTAGTAAATAGTTAGCTACCAATGACAAAAAAAGGAGAAATTTGTCTGCAGATTAACTTTTTTTTCTCATTCTGATCTCAAGAGATGTCAGTTGTACAGTACCTTGATTTCATTAGATGGAAACTCATTTACAACATTTGATTGGAACTAAGCAAAAGGTCCTAATGACAAAACGAACTCATGAGACACCAGAAAATACGTTTTCAAGTTCTAAATTAACTACGTTCGCACGGTTTTAAAATGATTTAAAACAAGTAGTCTTTGAAATAAATAATATCACAATAATCATCAGCATTTTGGAAATAAATGCACAGTGGGAAATATAGCAGAAGGCAAAATGGCACTGATTACCCAATACTGGTTAGTGTTTCAACCCATACTAACACTTTTTGCAAGAAGAAAACAAAAATCTATAACTAGTAGCTTACACCTCTAACACCATGGTCAACAAATGGAAACAGTTATACAGGAAGACTTTACTCTGTCATTTGTAGAAGAGAGTTAACTGTTGCGTTTTTGTTGCCCTGGTTTGCTTCAGCAACAGATTTAATGACCTCCTTGTCCATATTTGGAAACATCTCGGATATCTAAAACAAAATCAGATTTATCACAATAAATAATATTTTTTAAAACGTGCATGATTTATGATACAAGTGGAACAGCAAAAGTCAACCTGCTTCAGGTCCTCTTCAGTAAGTTGTGGTGGAGGTGCAGGAACGGGAGGTTGCGTGTATACTGGAACAGCTTGGTACGTCCGTGTGCCATAGTTGGAAGGAGTTGGCAACATCATAATAGGAGATGCACCTTGCACTGGATATGTTGCAGGGATCGGGGCATTCTGATAGCATGAGACATAAATTGATTAGTGGGGCAACTTCCACACGATTCATGGCTGTTGAATAGAGTAAGGCTTACCGCAAAACTTAAAACAAGATTAATCATTCCCTCCATGCCTTCTCCCTGTTTACCACTCAAAGGGTACCAATCTTCATGGGTCTCCCCTCGCAATACACCTTCAGTAATAGGAATCTCAGCCCATGCAATTAATTCATCCATTGTAAATGAGCATTCATCAAAAATCTCCAAAACGATTGTGTTGATACCAGATGGCAAAGGACTGAAATGCAAAGAAAAGTTGGCACTTTCACTTAAGTTCATAATCAAATCAACATAAGCCATATTGCTGTAGCAAAACATACCACTGCACAATTTTGTTCCATCTGGGATTCTTTCCTCCATTTGGATCGGTGTGTGTTTCAAGAACAAAATGTCCTATCCTCAAACGCACATACGGGTCCATTCTAGCAAGTCCATAATTTTTGGCAAGCTTAGCTTGCGCAATGGTAATGTTGAGGCGGCCCATCTGAGGCATTGGCTGCACTCCTCCCATGGCCGTCAGCTGTTGTTGATGAAGTGCCAATGCTGCTTGCCTATCAGCTGCCTCTTGCTGCTGGTTTCCGGCTGGAGATGAAACTCGTAAGAAGTCAGATGGAAGAGAGCCCAGAAACACCTGCAAAACGAGACATGGTAAGTTCATTAAATTAACAAACTGTGCCGCTGAAATGTACAGTCTGAGCATTGTTACACAACAAGTAACCTGGGCCAGCCTACCCTAGTGGGGTGGGGCCCCAGGTCACAACGTCCACAAAATCTCAGTAAGGAGCTTCTGGACTCTTGCAAGTAACGGAAAGAAGCAGGAAATATGAAGAACTATGAAGAATTTAGTAAGAAATAGTATGCAACGTTCTTCCTTTTGATCCCAGACATGTCTGCTCACTATGTACTCACCCTTTTTCGGCGTTCAGCATTTTTTGTTTCTTTAGGATCTGCAGCAGCTGCCATGATGAATATTGGAGTAACTTAACCAAATCACCTAGACAAGAGTTCCAACACGAACTAATTACCTTATGACACCTTGAAAATGTCACAATGACACCACACAAAACAATAACACCAAACAACCAACGCAGCAAGCAGAAGATATTTACTTACTTATCAATTTCTCATACTTCAATGTGCAAAGAAAACGAGCTATATTTCATGCTTTAACCACTTTACCGATGATTTGTTTGCTTAGATAACAGTATGACAATAAAAAAATATTTTTCAAGTTTTTCCATGGGTTTAATTGAGTTTGAGCGCATAGTTTGAGTTAAAGAAGATAGCGAGAAGGTGAAATAAAAGAGCTTTGCAATTTTTCATCATCCCGCTTTGCCAGCCTTGCCTTGGAATTTTTGTTCTTGCTGCTTGTTGCTGATGTTGTTGTTTGCTAGTCTCCATCCAAAACTTGCCCCTGCAGCAAATTCCTCAGCATTCCTCACTTTCAATTGCGTTTTACGACAACAATTTGTCGACATACACCATTGTAAGTGTGACTGTTTCACCCAAATGCATAATTAAGGCCCTGTGTTCCGTATATTGTGGCGTCAGTTTGAAAACTGCATGACTTGGAACTGACCTGATATGGGTTAGGGCCATTGGTGGTGGTGGTGCAGGTGTATCCCCATCCCTCTGCATCCATACAATACATGGAAGCCTCTTCTTATGTTTGACAGAACTTCCTCCTCTTTGTTTGGTCAGATATCGGTGGTGTTTTTCATACACTCTCAACTGTCATTTCTTGTCATACAAAATCAATTTCTTATGGCTTTTGTTGTGTCTAGCTCTGAGATTTACCATGTCTAATTGTCAGTATAGTAGCAATTGTAGGATTTCCAAAGATCGGAATGTACTAACTTGAGGTGCCTTCTGCCAGTGAATCTGTTTACTATGTTATGTCTGTTTCTGTTACAGATGATATAACTTAAGTTCATCTACAATGAGTTCTCTTCAGTCAAATAGACACATACCTTTTACGAACAGTGCCCAAAGGCAACAGCAGCAGCAGCATTTACTCCACAACCAATCATCTCAGGCGGGACAAGGACAGGGTGTGCAGGGGCAGCAGCAGTCACAACCATCTGGGCCAGGTATGCTCATCCTTAAATGATAATGGGTATTACAATCTTGCTTTGCTAAAGAAACAAAAAAAATAAATCACGCAAGTATTTTAATCACTGTCATCTATGTTCATTCTTTTTCTCTTGCCTTCTAAGGATATTGTAAGGTTTGTGCTGATCTTTGTGTGCAATTTGAACTATTGTTTGACCTTATTTGTTTTCTCACAATCTGTTGTCTTTACATCTACTTTCGATGTGAAGGTGGTTTCCCACAGAGCCTTAGTGGAAGTGAAACCGATATTTCCACATCGAACGAAAATCTCAGCCATGAGGAACGTTATGTTATACGACATACAGCACGACAGGAACCACAAGGGCAAGAAAATATGGCCATGCTTTCGAGCAGCCAGAGTAGCCCAAATAGCAATCGCAGTAGTCTCAGCGCCAAACTTGAAGGAGCTGGGATGACTGGAGGTAATGGTTCCGGAAGCAACCGTAGTAGTTTGAATCGGCCAGACAATAGTAGCAATCGCAGTAGCTTAGATGTTTCCTCTTCTTCCTACAATACACTTATTATCCATGGTACTTTGGATGACTCATGGCCTGGAAGGTGAGTTTCTTAAATCATTACTATAATCTTATTATTAAGTAAGCTAGTCTTTAGAAAAGTTTGACTGTTTTTCAAAATAGATATTGAAGATGCTAATTTGCAATTATTGTTTTTACAGGCTCTCTGGAATTCGTGATATCCAAGATCAAAGCGGTTATGGTTCATATGGATCTGGTGGACCTCAGGAGTCTCCTTCACCCTCCAGTGGTAGTGGTAATAATAATGGCAAAGATCTTGAGAGGGATAGGGATCGTTCTGCACAATGGTATGCTCCTAGTCTCAGGGAAATAATTGACATACCAGATGATTTTTTGAGTCAGTCTCAGGTTAGTATTTTAGCATAAAGTGTGTTTAGTAATATGATAAGTAAATGCATCTGTATAATTATGTCTTGTGTCTTTCTTTATTAAAATATAAACAAAATTAAACAAACTTTGCAGGTGCTGAAACACTTAGCAAAGGAAGTAAAAGTGTATAGATCAGCTGGGAATGTTATCAGTCGACAATCACCTGATTCTAATCAACGTGGCCATCAGGCTCCAGCTGAACCTATGAAGAGGTTATCGTTGGAGCATCGAGGAAGTGGGGGTCCTGGCTCCATTCCTACCAATATCGTTAGTAATAGTGCTAAGGAAGAGGCTCCCTCAACCTCTCAGTATACCGAGTGGCCAGCTCCACCTCTACCTAATCATTTGAAAAATGGTGGAATTTACCCATTAGAGAGGATGGCCTTATCTAGATCACAGCCAGATCTTTCTCGAATCGGAGAAGGAAAATTACTTTCAGCTGCTGATATTGTGGGCTTGGCAAATAATAGGTATGTGAAAGGCAATAATGTTGTAATGATACAACTTGTTTTTTTAAATGTGTTTCATCTCACCTCTCCATTGCAGATTGGCATCACGAGATGAAGAACGCACTGCTCCTGTAGAAATGGTAGACATGCTCATTCATGAGAACAATTTCTTACGTCATGAACTAAATGAATGTTCTCAAAAGGTTGCACGCTCGATTAAGGTGAGAAACATTTTTTATTACGACATTGCATTCCCTTGCTTTTCCATTGAAATATCTATCATCTTCTCATTCATATACTCATATAATATACTCACTTTTTGTTGGTTCAATTTTTAAAGTTGGAACAAGAGATTCAGAAAGTTCATCGTGCCCAAGAGGAGCTTGTTCAATCTTGTGAACGCAGGGAGCGTCTTGAGCGTGTAGCAAGAGCTCGGCTTCAATCTGATTGCCGGCGCATCCAGGAAGTTAACAGGACATTGAGAGAGCAATTGGAAATGTTAACAGCAAGCCGTAATATGTCTGGTTCCGGAGCAACAGTTCAGTCTGACCAAACTGCTAGTGTTGAAGCCCTCAAAAGGGATGTGGGGAAAAGAGAGGTCTTAATTGCTCAGCTTATTACTCAAAGTGAGGATCTTCAATGTATTATTTTTATAACATAACGTATCATGATGTACTTTTGTCTGTCTTAAACTGGCGTGTTGTGTTAATTTTTTTTATTAGATAAAGAACTGTCAGCTGCTAAAGAGCGTCAAGAAATTGAACTTGCTGCTCAAAGAGTTACACTTCAGGAACAACGCACTCACATCAATATTCTTGATACTGCACTTCAAAATGCTCAGAGCAATGTAGTACGGCTAGAAGAAGAGGTAAAGTTGGCACTTTATGTATGTCCTGCATTATAACTGACGTATAAAATGTCCGGATAATTTTTGAAATGAACTTGTTTGCAGTGCCGCAAAAAGCAACTTTATGTCGAACGTGTTGCTCAACTGCAAAGGGTCCTATCATCTTTGCAACTGGCTAGTGATCGTAGAGAACAGGGAGAGAGGAAGCTTCGGATGCAATTAGAAAGAGAACTGCGGAATGAACGAGCCCGCGCCTCTGGAGGAACTACAACTGAGGACTTAGGTTTGTTTGCTATGGCCGTTGAAAGCAGTAGTTTGTGCAAAGCAGATGATCTCTATATAAAATGCTGTGGAATTACCACATGTGTTATTCTGTGTCACAGGTGCAAATGGCAGTGAAACTACTGCTGAACTTAAGAGAAAATTGAGAGAGCGTGAAGGGAAAATTATGTTGCTTGAAGGTGAAGTAGCCAAATGGGAACAGAGGTACCTAGAGGAAAGCTCCTTACGTCAAGCTGCTATTGATGCAGCAAGCCTGCCTAAGTAAGTGCAGTTGATGAAAAGTCATGATGCCTTCTAGTATTATTATTTTTTGCAATCAAGTTTCTTTTTTATTTTTTTTATTTTTTATCCTTTATGTTTAGGGATGCAAAAATTGCAGCTTTAGAGAAAACCAGTCAAGAAACAGAAAAGCTTATTGCTGAGGCGCGCACTGAGAAGATCCGTCATATGGATGAGGTTCATGCTGCACAGAAGAGAGTAACTGACCTAGAATCAAGGTACCCTTGTGTTTGTTTATGTTGACATATACACATTTTATTAATGTAAGTTTCCTGTTCGAGTTTACCATATTGAATTTTTCTCCCAGGCTGAAGGATTTGGAGTCTAAACTAGCTGAAAGGGATGCCATGATTCGTGTTTTGCAAAAGCACACTTGTAAGGATGCTAAATCATCCTCTTCTGCTTCCTATCCAATATCACTTGGGAGATCACCACATCACACTCCTCATCCAAGTCTAAATGCTGACTTGGGAGTTTTAGGATGTTCTGTTTCTCGTGAAGAAATAGGTATTTAATTAAAGCCATTTAGTGATTCTGATTTCTAGTATGTGTTTCAATGCTATAACCTGGTTCCATTTTTGTCAGGACCTGTATATTCCTCAAGTAGCCCTGCGTTTAATTCATCAAACCAGTCCTACTCAAGCTCTGTAGGAGATGGTGGCTACCATCATTCAGCATCTGGAAGCTTTTCAAAGTTTGGAACTAGTCAAAGCTTTGATCAGACCAAGAAAAGTCTGGATGATGAACTGAAAGAACTTGACTCACAGCTTGACTCTCAGCTTGACTCTAAGATGCTCAGTAAGGTATGGTTCTTTGCTTTTCTTTGTTTTGCTTTTCTTTGTTTACTGTCACAGTGCCATAGATGTCCATCATGTTCAAAATGCATTTGTCCTGCCAAAAAGTTTCATCACACTCAGATATTATAAAATGTTCCAAAATACGAATTTTGCTTTAGTTCATTATTTATTTTGATGTAACCCACTGCATGAGTTGGTTGCTCTACTAATTGTAGTTTTTTTTTGTTTTTGTTTTTTGTCTGCAATGATAACGGTTTTGACTAATGGTAGAGTTTTGACTAAGCTTGTGGTTCTTTCTGTGTGATTGTGTGTTCTCACTCCCCACATTCCTTTTCCCCTGGTCCTTACCCTTACCCCTTGCCTTCCATCCAGCATGCACGTGTGTTGACGTGTGGCTAACTCCTAACCCTTTTCTCCCGTGAGAAACACGCCTCACTTTGTGTCTTTGTCTCTTTCCCTTTCAGAGAGGTCTGTGCTGTTTTCCAGGATTCTCTAATCCAAGTTCTGCGACGAGAAAAGGAAAAGTGCCCCAGCCACTATTGGCAAGTGTAGGTGTATGGCAGGGACTTGTGGCTCAGTCTCGTTATGAGGCTGCTAGGCCCGAGGAAATGCTCCTCTTGGAGAAGCAGGGCCTCAGCAGCCAGCAACAGCGAATGCCCGACTCCTTGGAGGTTCGTAGCCGCTCTGGTAGTCTGCCTCCCAGCTCTCTGCCACGCCCACGGCGCTCCCACGGCAGCCGTCGTCTTGGCGAATATGGACGACTTAGCGATGGAGAGAACACACGCAAGACCTCGACCAACTCGAGCCTAGATGGTTTAGTGGATGCAGGCAGCAAAGGACGAGATTCATTACCTCCTATGCCACGCAAACTTGGTGAGTATGGTAGGCTGAGTGATAGTGAGTCAGGGCGCAAGCTGTCATCCAACTCAAATGATAGCTGCAAAGTTCAAGAATCCTCCAGCCGCTCATATTTACCACCTCCTCGCAAACTGAGTGACTATGGGAAGCTATCAGCAAACTCAAGCAGTGATGGTTCTGTTGACATCTCGGCCAAAACTCGAGAATCGCCAGCGCGGTTTTTACCAGCTCCTCGTAAACTCAGTGATTCAAGCAGAACAAGTGATCCTGAGCGGAAGATGAGAGGGGGTATTGGAACAGAAGCAGGGATGCGAGACTCGGGTACCAGTGAAGATTCTTCTGGTTCAAAATTACGTCTCATACCTACCCCTACAGGACGTGTCTTAAATTCTAAACGGGCATCCTCTCTTCAACGAGAAACTGTCAAATCTCCCCACCCCTCTGAATCAGGTTTGCGATCTTTGCCTACATCAAACAAATATCGAGTCCAATTTTGAAAAGAGGAGACCCTGTGGTAAATTCTATGCCCTCATTTTGCATCCAAGCAATAATATTGTCAAAGAAACATGAGATTTCACTCTTTCTCATAATATTTTTGAAGACCTTCTGTTGTGCCATTAAATTTCTGATGTTTCTATAAGACTAAGATTTATAGATTTACTTATTTGTTTGTTGTGAAGTTGTCCATTATTCTGGTGTCTTGTTGTGTGATACTTATCACAGCTATTGACAGAAGACTGTTCTCTCTTCTTCTAGTGAAGTTGGAACACAATTTGTGTTTCTGTGTATGATATGTACGTACACAAATTTGTAGGTAGGTGTTGCAATTTTGGTATACAGTCACCAATGTTTTTATTAAGAAATGATAGCAATATTCAACTCATCATTATTGTGTAATGTAATATTGAATCATGTTAACGTCATGAGGAAGCCACTGATATGATCCAAGTACCAAAGGATTCAAATTTAACCCTTGGTCTGTCTGTACTCATTTCCATCTTATTTTACCAAATTTGAGTGGAAGTTCTTGGTTGTTGTAGGTTTTAAAGACTAGTGCCAATGTATTTTAGAATTGAACAATTCTCCAGTAGAGGCATAAAAAAATGTCTTAAATGTATGAGAGAAATTGCACTCTGTCCATTAAAGGTATTGCGTCTTTGGAAGCAAAGAAGATTTGAGCATTCACCACAAAAAGTGCCTGTTTTTTTCTCTATCTCTGTCAAACAGAATAGAATTGAATCAACTGATTGCTGTCTAGAATTGTGTCTCCTCTTACGATTTAAAAAACTATGTGAAATGTGTTTATAGAGTATGCAAGTTGGTTCTATTGTGTTTCTTTTATCCCGTCACTCACAATGAATTACCATTCAGTTGTAATAGAACCAATTTTGCTGTACTTTAATCTAGTCTCTCTAATCTGTGTTTTACATAAATGTGCGAATAATGTAGACATGTAAGTACTGTTAAATAAATTGTCGCCGACAAATATATCCTTATGTTTTTATTTTTGCCTTCCGAAACCAATTGAGAAAGACCATGTTGGTCATGACTGAAGTCCACAAGAGGGAGGTGGAGGTGTGGAGGGAGGGACCTGCCTTTCCATTGTCAACGCACCTAACATGACCAGTGGGCGGTATCGTAGTGAATTGAATCTGGACGGCGAGTGTAGTGCTGGTTGCCTAAGTTGCTCCCGCAAATGAACAACAACATTCAACAACAACAAGCGCCGAAGTAATGGAAACAGGGGAGGTAAAGGCAAAACATATCGGCCGAGACTCGAACCCGACCCGCTCCGAAGCACTGGCACTGGCCTTCTGTGCATGGGGGGGAAACATGTTCAAGATAAAGTTCTCATATACTTGGCCATAGCCTCGCGTAAGGCCGTAGGGTGCGAAAAGTAACCCCCCCCCCCCACTCCCCCTTACTACCGTTGCTTAAATCAGCTGAGCGAATAACCTTGTCGTTGTACCTTAGCGAATAAATTATCAGTGCTTCAGCGTGAATTGAGAACGCACGGTGAATATTAAAATCTTAAACATGGCTGCAGTAGCTGGTAAACTTATGAATAGCCTGAAGAGCAAAGAGTTCAGGGAATATTTGATGAGGTAGGTTTGGTCTTTCATCAGTTGGTTCACTTTTAGTTACTTCAGTTATCCTCAGCACATTTTGTCACTGACTCATCAGACAAGTTGAACCAACCGTTAAGTTTTTCTTCATGATCAGTGTCTCAAAATGAAATCATTAAAGCCACTCAATTAATATATGCTGTTCATTTCAGCACTCACTTCTGGGGTCCTGTCGCTAACTGGGGTATACCACTTGCAGCGATTGCAGACACTCAGAAGGATGCTGCTATGATAAGTGGGAAAATGACACTTGGTAAATATCACGTATTGTAGTCACTTTTCCATATTTTACAAGTTATTTTGAACATTTACTATTGATGATATGTCTTAACATCTGTCTCTTTGCAGCCCTAAGTCTGTATTCACTCATGTTCATGAGATTTGCTTGGCGTGTGCAGCCGAGAAACATGCTTCTTTTTGCCTGCCACTTCACAAATGAGTGTGCTCAACTTACTCAAGGGAGCAGGTTCATTAATCACCATTACCTTGGTGGTAAAGAAAAGGCAGAAACCTCCAGTTAACAACACATATGGGTTACATGCACTTCAGGCTCAGGAGTGCGTATTACTGAGACTTTAAATTGAATTTTTGAGATGCCAAGGTATCTTCATAGCTGACTCTTACCATGCGCTCAGAACTGATGTATTATAGAATACAGCAGGCATCTCATATTTAAAAAAAAAAAATGCCTACCTTAGCTTTTGAGTGTATTTGTCTCTAGTGCATTACTTTTATAGCAGTCTTCTTTGAAGCATAGGGAAAAGAAACAGACAATGTAAATCGTCATTAAGAATTTAAACATTTGATCTAGGCACTGTCACAAATGTGTGATTTTTAAAGTACAAATCAAACAACACCTATTGTGAATCATAAGAGAGTTTTTTTTTTTTTTTTTCACAGCTTCACTAGATGAAAGTTATAAACTTATCTGTTCTTGACAGTTGACTATGCTGCAGAGTACAGATTGTTATGGTGATATATATATCTATATATTTTTATTTGTTTTGAAATAAATTATTATGTGTTCTGTACTTCCAATGATGGTGATTTCTCACTTTGCAGATCTGTGTGGGAGACAATTGTAGCACAAAACAAAACCAACATAGTAATGTTTACCTTCATTTACTAATCATTTGAGGCAATTTGCATACTACTGGTTCTGAGAGATAATTTCACAGGCCTTATCTAGAAATTTGTTAGTGGTCGCACTTTTCATGAAATGCATACCAGTTATTCTAACAATTCCACACTGATGACCCGTAGCCAGCCAAAAGAACCTTCCTATGTTAGGATTCCATGTCACCTGTGTAACACAATTTAAGTGAAAATTCCGGCGATGAACTTCCAAATTTCTGAAAAGTACTAACCTACCTAGTCTTACCTTATTGATAGAGGTGATAGGGTAAAAGTCTGAGCATGTGGGATGCATCTTACCCGATACACGTACACGAGACTTAGCCTCCTCAGGCAGTTTATTTTTGTTGCTATCACCCTTTGAGAAAAAAATAGAATATTACAGTACAAGTGATGAGAATGCAACCATGTTAAGGTAACTAGACCAGCAATTGAGTGCTATTGCCTTCCATCATAATCAAAGAAAAAAAACAGTTTACCTTTACTGTGTCATACACACAAATGCCATAGTTTTTCTCTATGTCAGCATAGTATTGAGGGTTTCGATCAACCAATATTGCCTCAGGAGTGTACAAAGACGCTGCTACTTCACTATCACCTTCCTCTTCTTCTGTTTCACGTTTCGCTTTACCCTTTGAATTTTTTGAGGTTTTTGTTTGTTTTTTTCCTTTGCCTTTAGCACCTTTTTTTGGTTCAGGCTTCCACATTACAACTTCTCCTAGGAGTTTTTCTCCATTCTCTTCAAAAGCAACCTTTTTCAAGAGAGTATAGGTTGCCATCTAGAAGATAAGAACTAATCTTACAAAAGCCCATTGGCAAGGTTTACTGCATTCAATAGAACACCAGCACTTACCATTCGTTTGTCTATAGCATTTTTCTCATTGTCCAATCCTCGCATAAGCTGACTTGAGAAGGTAACAACAATTTCACCTGCTTCTGAGCCCTGAGCAGTAGCGTTAATCCATTCGTTGTATGACAGGCACTAAAAGAGAGAAATGTCCCGAGACTTGAAATACAATTGTTTGAAAGTTGAGAGAGAGTAACCGTATTTCAAACTGCAGTAAAATTGCAGGAAAGAAAAACTAACTAAGTATAACCAAAGTCAAAAATCTTACCCATGCAACAGAGTTTTGGGTCAATAGAGGGTAAGGTTTGTATCCGAAGTCTCGCACTGGATGCAGTGTAGAGTTAGTATGTTCATGCCTAAACAGTAAAGAAAGAACACACACAACAGTAGGGCATGCCATTCACAGATTAGAATATGCTGAGTTAAAATAAACCTCAAAACTCACTGAAATGCATCATCATAAGATGTAATGCTTGATATCCACAAGTTAAGCCAAACGCCATCAGTTACATAGCCTCTTCGATGATGGGTCATAGGTGCAGACAAATCATCCATATCCCAGAATTTTATTCCTCGATCATGAGAGCCAGTCATAAAGAAACGTCCATCATATTCAGGGTTAAATGAAAGAGCTGTTGAAAGGAAAATGGCTGTAAGTTCAAAGCATAACATAACAAGGCATAAAATAAAAAGAATTCATTGATAACAAAGTGTACCTGACACCACAGTCAAATGGGCCTGAAAGCACTGAAATGGTTTCAATGTTTGTCGCTGAGAGTCCCACAAAAGAGGTGCCAGTGTAAGCAGATCCCACAACGCTACCATTCCATTGCTGTAACCTGCAGCCACCAAGCTGTTGACACAAAGTAAAAGAGACCTTTGCTAATTACCACTGTTGTACTGTAAATTTTCCAACAATGAAAACAGCACTATCTTTGTCGCCCACCCTGATTGGATAGCAATGGTACGGATTGAGTGTCTGTACTCAGCATACTTGTGAATCTTATAAGACCAATAATGCAATGAATAAAAGAATACAATCATCTGACAGGTAACCTTACAGGAGGGGGGAAAAATTGTAACAAATTGAAGAACTTACCCATGCTCTCGTCCCTGATACCATGCTACACGTGTACATTGTGAGGGCTCAGTGAAATTGGTAATAAGTGACAGGGACGGTCGAGTCTTGTAAACAGGCAAAGTTCTGCAATAAAATTCAAATTCTAAATGTGTAAGACACCACTAAACTTCTTGTAGGGCAAATGAGTTCCTAAAGAATACCTACTTTTCATCTATGTGGCCTGTTAATTGGTCAGGAAAGGGTACTGAAAACACTTCCACATTTCCACTAGAACATGCTGCAGCAAGGAGGCCCATTCTTCTTAATGACGACTTTTCACCACTTGGCACTTTAGCATCCAAGTCATAAGCACCACTAGGACACCAGGCTAAACTCCACACTGTCCCATAATCATGAGCAAGGGCTACAGCTAATTTTGGCCGTTGATACAAACTGTAATTGAAAAAACAACATACCACCATATAAAAATATGGATTTACTAAGAAATTGTGAGATTCATAAAGTGAAATAATAGGCAACCACAGACTTACCTTTGCGATGAAAGATTACCACAATCCCAAAATTGAATGATATTAGGAAATGAGTAGCATTTGGGAACACAAAATGTATCATCCATACTGTGATGTGTGCTCACTGCAAGATATTCAGATGGTGTATGTTCTTCTGACAAGCATACATGCATGGGTATTGGGCACCATTCCATAGCCCACACAGGCCCGCCAGTAAAGAAGGTGCTAACTCCTACAGTTTTATTAAAAAGAAAGATAAAAACAAGTCTACCATGAACACATTAGTGAGGAACTTAAAAACTAGTACTAGAAAAGAAGAAAGAAGAAAAAAAATGAATTAATTTCTCACCATCAATGATTTGTCCTTCAAATATAGAGAAGGTATAAGGAGGAATAGGTGCTTCTTGAAATGAAGATTTGAATTCAATAGGAATAGATTTCAATGCACTTGGGATATACACTCTAGCTTCTTCCTGAAGGAGAATCCAATTTTCCTTGTCAGAGGAAAGTGTTGGGAAAACACTTTTAACATAATTTGACAAACGACTGTCAACAAGATAAAAATATTATATGTGCTGTATTTGATGAAAACTTCCTAAGCTAACAGTTACAACACACTTACAACTCAAAAGTCCAATTCAAAGCAGCAGAGTAGACTTCTAAATCTTTTCCTAATCCTGGTACAATGTTTTGTAGGAATCTCATTTTATTATAGGCACCTGAAGAGTAAATTTGCATTGCAATTTAGTAGAAATCTGAAAGACAAGTGACCTAATACGTGGAACCAAAATCTGAAAAACCTAGACAACATACGCTGTGCTGCTTGTGGCTTGGGTCGAAAACTTTGACGACTCTGCCGCCTCACAGGAGGACGGGGGCTTTCCATTTCTACATCTGAAGCTGAATCTCCATCACTTGATGAGTTTGCATCAGAACTTACGTTACTTTCTTTTGATTGGTGCTCTCTTTGAACATGTTCTGCAATATCAGACTCATCCCTCCGCTGTAGCAGACATAAGTTGCAGATAAACCTCTACAACAATTTAAGAGCACAAAATTACAATTTTTATTTGAACTTAGTTTTAATTCTGTAAAGAGCAGATAATACTCAACTAAACTGAAGTAAAACAAAAATGCTTACCATATCATGACTTCTCGAGAATTCGCAACTCAACACATGATTTCTTATGGCATCAGTACTGTCACAACGAAATGAACAACCCTTAAAAACACACATGATGGAGCCAGTAAGACTTATGAATCCTCTCCATGTTTGCAGGAGCCTAGGTGTGGAGTCCCAACCAGGTGCATGAAAGTCAGAATAGAGTGGAAGTTGAGGATGTCTAGCAGCTCGCATGGGTGGTGTATATCCCTCATCACTTAAAAATTCACTCATTCTGGATTTTGCTCTGTCAAAGAAGATAAGACAAAATGTAGAATGTAATGTGACAACAGGAAAATGCATATCCAATAGAAGTGAACCTTGTAGCAGCAGCTCTTTTGTTTCTCCTCCCACTGTAATCTCCTCTGCTCGAGCCTGGTGTCACTGCTGAGGAACTTGAAGATAAAGGGCTCGCTATGGTGCTTTCAAACTCCTCAGCTGCTTTACGCTGATGTATTTGCATGTGGGACCGTAAACTCACTGGCATGATTGATTTCCCACATATTTCACAAGTAACCCGTAACTGTTCCTTCTCCTTCAAAAACATGTTTAATGAGTGGTTAGAATTTATGGCTGTAAGGTGGTATATTAAAAAAAAATAAAAAAATACTCACTTCATCAGATTTTCCACAAACTTGTTTGTGAGTAAAAAAGCCCACAGCACTTTTCTTTTCTTCACCACAAATTTCACAGGAAAGAACTTTCTTCCCCTTGGTTTTCAGAGCTTTGTTAAGCAAACTCAGCACAAGTTTCTCATTGTTCAAATCCTGCACCAATTAATCATTTGAATTGTAACTGGCAAATTTTCAAGTGCAGTAAACATGAGGCCACTTCACTTCACTTACCAGGGGCGTTCCTCCCACTGTCCATGCGAGCATGTTATGCTTATCTACATTGTGACGCATGAATGCAGCAAACTTCATTTCTAGTCTGCACACTGCACACTGTGAATATGCATTCAGAAATAAGTGAATTACCTCGATGGATGGGACATCTATGAGAGACTAATGCACACAACACTTACCTGCACAACTTCAGACTCCTGCAGTTCCTGCTTGACAGGGATATCACTCATATCCATGGCCATTTCTATCCTCACAATGCAAGTCTTGGTTTAGTATTTCAATTGGCAATCATGAAGAAAACTGACCAAGACACTTGGTACTGGAGAGTTTATTTCATTGATAGTAACGATACGATAGACTGAAACGGTACGTTTACTAATCGACTACATACTGTACGTACCTCAGCTTGATTACCAGTGAATGCAGGATGCCCAAAATATTACTGTCCTCTCCAAGATATCTGTGCAAACCCGGCGTTTTCCACCAGAAATCGTAGGTTAAGGCATGGTTGTTATTAAAATCCACTAGCGGCCTGTTGGATTATTCTGGCCACGCACAAATAACAACTGAGGGTTTATTTTGATTCATTGAGTATCCATTGGTCCCTGACCCAAAGTGCTTCTGCAATGTCTGCAATCACGAATTTGTCTTAACCTGTTATTTATTCCTACCTTGTTATGTGTGATTCGGCATATTTAGATGTTCCGTTTGGGAGCGATTCTTCCGTGTAGCAATTGTGATAACAAACCATGCTACGCCTTAGGCCGTTTTGTACAGGCAGTACTCTGCTGAAATTGAATGGACACTGTATAAATAGGTTATGTTTTCGGAGTGTTGCGCGCTTGACAGCCTTCCTTCCGAATTCTCACAGATTTTTTACTCATCGAAATTTGTCCAGTGCTGTCGCCGTGTCAGAATCCATGTTTAGTTTCTCTGCTGTTGACCCTACGGATTTCCTTTCCCGAGATCAAGAAGCCATTTGCGGCAGTGGCCTGTGGATGGACAGAGAAGCAGCACATTTAATTTTTGAGAGGACCCCAGAATTTAAACAGACAGTGTTCTCAAGTCAAGAATTTGAGAAATATTCGAACCTTCCAAAGCATCGGAATTTTGTGCAGCCGTCTAGAGAGGATTTCCAGCATGCATCCCCTGCAGATCTGTTGGAGTTCGTGTGTTTCTACACAACATCAATGGGCCGTGAAGACTTCCGTGAAGCCTGTTCACACATTTCTAGTGAGAATTTTCTTTATTTTATACATAATCCTCTTGTGACATGTCAAATGACATTTCATTTTCATTTACAGATTGCATTCCTAATCTTACTAATGATGAGCTATTAGAGATGGCTAAAGTTCTTTACGTAATCCCATACCAAGGGGGAAATGTGTCATTGATATGGAATGTTCTTGATGAGGAATTTTTAGCTAGATATGAGAAATCGCTCAAATACTCAAATGAACATAAATTTGATTATTTTCTGAGAGTACTTGATGTTTTGTATTGGCTAAATTTTATTGCCAAGAGTAAATTTGCCAATCGTATCCTCTTAGATAGCCTTAAAAGCACAATCATGTGGTGAGTGGGAGCCAGTGCATTATCTTGTGGCAGTAGCACTGAATTTTGCTTTTAATTTCCTGTGCACACCTTAGCGTGTAATATTCTCATCCTGCTTTCTCTCTTTTGCAGCAAGAGTGATCCTAAGGGTATCCAAATTTTATTTTACATGAGCTGTAATTCTTTTAAATGGAGAAGTACAATAGACTCTAGGCATCTCAGTAATTTCCTGAATAACATTAAACACTCTTGTCAATTTGATGCTTTCCTAGTAGCAGCAGAATGTACCTCACTTTTGGTATTCCCAAAAAGCCATCGTAGTACTAAATATTTCCAACTATGTCATGATCTTCAATATTTTCTCACTTCTAAAGCAAATGAACACATTAATGATGACTATGCACTAGCTGTGATATCTCAGGTATACAAATTCAAATTACTCCTCCATCATTTATTAAAATTTTACTGTTTTTTTTTGTTTTTTTTTTCAGTCGCTAAAATAGATGTTGATGATAAGAAAAGTGTGGTTTAAAAATTTTGATATCTCTGATTTTAGTTGCTGTACTGGAGTTCACCAGGAAAAATTAAAACTAAACCCTTTCTTGATCTGATTGAAAATATTGTCAAGAGAAGTCATCTTCCCTTTCATATTTTCTTCTACATTTCACAAACAGCAATGAAGTATGGCATAAGAGATGAGAAATTCCTGAACACAATAGAAAACTATCTTGTGATGGAGCAAATACATGTAAGCAAACTGAACTAAATCTGAAAATAGTCTCAAAACTTACTCTGAAAATGGATAGAATTGTACTACACCAAATCTGATCTTACAGCCCAAAACTGCCATCAAAATGTTTTTGACCACATATGGACATTTTGGCTGTAAACGTGTGTCCACATTGGCAAAGAAAATTGATCAACTCTTAAGAACAAAAAACATATGTACTGTGTCAGAGGGCCACCTCTTAAAAACATTTTCTGTTTTTATGGACTGCGGTATCCATGCTCACAATTTATGGGAACTGACAATGCTGGGGGATTGTCTTGTTCCAAACTTCACTAGTGGCTGCAGTAAGAACTTTTGATTGTTTTGCCCACACTCTTAACTTCTTGGTTTACTTTCTATCTTTCATTTTCTTAAAATTGATATTATTTTGCAGGGACAGATGTCAATCTTAATGTTCTACATTTAACAGCTGATGATTGTATCTCAGTCTTTCATCCTGAGTATAAGGGAACGAGACTGAGTGATATGATGCGCCAGAACATATATTTGGTAACTATTGTTTTCCCCCCTGTATCTTCTGTTGTATTTGTTTACATTTCCAGCAATGGTTGAAGTCTGTTCTGTACTTCATTCTTAGGTGGCCTATAAACAAGATGTTGAATGTTCATCTAAGAGCAGTCAGTATCAACAATTTCTGAGGTTTGCTAAGAAGCTATCCCGAGGACATGGCTTGGCGACAGACATCCTTCCCGGTCTTAAATCCTCCGGTGAGTTTGTGTGTGCATCACTGCGGGGTAGATGATCAGTTTCAAATAAAAATGTTGATTCTTCCAGGAATGCATGATGTTATAGTATGTGTTGATAATGAGCAATACACCTTCCACCGCTGCAATACAGGCTTAGCAAAGCCATGGGATGTGAAGAGTTTACCAGTTCAAACCACAGGAAACTTATCTTTCTTTGCTCTGTGGACTTGCCATGCCAATTGGCCTTCATACTTAATTCAGCTGAAGCATAGTGCTTTACAGAAACTTGGCTACAACAGTTTATTGGTACGAACATTTTCAGAAATTAACCACATTGATTATGATGCTTCTGAAAAGACAATAATCTGAGTCATCTATCTTTGTTACAGATTGATTCTGGTCTATTGGCTCAACCAGAAGAACTTATAGATTGCTGGATTTATGGAAAATTAAGACTTGGATTTATGGAAAATTAAGACTAAAGAGCAGACTAAAGCACTTGATTTTGTGTAAGTGATACTAAAAATTGGAATTATTATGTAAGTGTGTTAGTTGACAATAAAGATAACAATGACTTGATCCAAATTTACATTTATTATCTATTACAAGATCATGCACATACATCATTGATATTGTACCAACACAATCTGAAACATTATGACAAACATCACAGAACTGACAGTTGATGGAAATACCTAGACTCCAGGGGTCTTATCTGTTATAAAACAATTTTTAAAAAATGCTGAAGTACAGGATTAAATACAAGTAAAAAATACTCACATACTTGTTTCCTCCTAATGTGATTTTAGACTGTGCTGCAGTTAGCTCAAGCATAGATGCAAATGAGTTCCACTGCATGCTGTGACTGTCTTTCAGTATATTAGCCTCTTTACCAAACTCGCTTTTTGAGACTAGGGGAAAGTTAGAAGTCGATTCATTCAAGAAAACTACACTACTTAATGAAGAATAGCAGATATTTAAGAGAGTACAGACTATCATACTTCCTTTCAATCACAGGGATTAATACTTAATGCAGTAACAAGCTTGAAATAAACTCACATGGTCTGTAGCAAATCTAGCTTGGTTTTGGACCATCATTTGGAGACTCGAAGGAACACATTTTACCTCAACAAACAACTCACAGCCTCCCTCCCCTCCCCCTCCCTTAAAAACACCAAATAATAGTTGTTTTTTCTTCAAATACTTGGTAAACCATTGTTTACTAAGCAATAAGATAGCAATACTGTGAGTAAGTTTGAAGGTCTCGATAATAAAATCATTATGAATAGTAGTATCTAAGGAGACTTCCAAGTCAATTTTAGCCAAATATAAATGCAAAACAATTCTGTTGTGTACATGAGTGCTGCAGCAATTCAGTATGACAGCATTCTTTATAACAAAGAAACCTCAAATATGTTAAGAGTCTTTCACGGAACTTAAAAGTTGAAACTTGGAAGCAATGTATTATACATCGGCAGTGTATGGACAAGTAAGCTCTTTAAGTGCTTATTTTCTAAGTGTGTGTGAATTGTACAAAGAGCATTTCATTCATATTAGGTAACTGCCCACATAAATAGACACAAAAGCTTCACATCTAATACATCAGTTCTTTATCAGAGAGGTCTCCTATAGGAGCATGTTCTTCAACGTCTTTTGGCCATGGGTATGTAGCTGGCAGAGGAGAATCATAATAATAATCATATTGCGTCGATCTTATGAATCCCTCCATATCCTTAGGCTCAGGATATAAAGATGCCAAACCTGTGGTACAAAATTACATAAATACCAGAAACAAACTGCCTTTCATACCAACAATAGCCCAGCCCTGTTACAATAATAAAACAACAAGAGGCAACTCAACCAACCTTTCTTGTAGGCATAATGGGCAACTTCAACTGCGATCTTGACCGAAACTTCCCTAATATCACCCAAAGGAGGGTAGAGACTGCCGCGATCAAGATCTGCCTGAGACACAGAATCAGCTAGAACCTGTGAAAGAAGAAGTTTGTTGACTGAGTATTACAACTTATTTGACAACAAACCTGACTTAGCACATCTTAAAAGCAAACCAACCTGGCTAGATATGAGGAAGATATCATCAGGGATGTGATGCATGCCTGTTGCAATAACTCCAAGCGCCACACCCGGGAAAATGTATGCATTATTGCCCTGGCCTGGGGTAAATGTTTTTCCACCAAATTCAACTGGTGGGAAAGGAGAGCCACTGGAAAACACACAACGTCCCTGAAAAAGATCAGGAAATTTGTTGATTGGCACATTCAAGAACCAAACTGTCTCACTCTCCTTAACATCAACTCACTTCCGTATTCTGATAGGCCTGCTCTGCTGTGCACTCAGCTTTGCTTGTTGGGTTGCTCAGAGCAAAAATGATGGGACGCTCATTGAAAGTACCCATTTGTTTAAGGATTTCTGGTGTGAAAGCTCCTGCTGCAGCAGACGCACCTAGTGACGAGAATCAATGATAATGTACAAAGTGGGGCCCCTTTCCATTTGCAAAGAATCAAAAATACAGACTGCTATCCTTACCTATCAGAACACTTGGTTTCACTTCTTTCACAATGTCAATAAAACTGTGAGTCGGTTTGTGGTCCTTGGCATAATTTACTTTGTGGCCTACATAAGGAAATATTGAAAGTATAACCAAAATACATATATCACAATGTTATTGATATCAAGATGCCATACCCTCAAGATGCCCTTCAGGTCTGTCTTTGGCAAGGAGACCATCGATATCAACCATCCAAATCTTGTCTCTGGCTTCTTGCTCTGTGCACCCTTCAGCCATCATTCCTTTCACAGTCAAATCAGCAATACCAATGGCTGCCTGTCAATTCAAAATTGTCAGAATTTTAGTAACATTTGTATCATACTTAAAATTTAATCATACATACTCTTCTCTTACCTCTCCTGCTCCAAGGAAAACAAATTTATTTTCAGACAGTTTTCTGTTAGTAATTCGCTTGGATGCTAACAGCCCAGCCACCGCTACACTTGCTGTGCCTTGGATGTCATCATTGAAGGTGCAATACTCATTGCAGTATTTATCCAAAAAGCGGAAAGCATTATGGTTGCCAAAATCTTCAAACTAGAAGACATACAGATCACGATATGACAGTTAGAGACCAAACTTATCAAATACTTTTACCAGTGCTTAATTACAGAGGGGGCCTTTGCTGGCATCTTTACGCTGCTCTGCATCAGTCACATCAGTTCATTATGGTTACCTGAATCAAAGTATTTTGGGTATATCTCTTCACCACAGCTTGCATAAATTCGTCAATGAATTCATCATAGACTGCACCAGTAACACGCTCCTGCCTCAATCCAATATACAAGGCATCTTTCAGGAGTCTCTGAAGCAAAAAGAAAAATGTAATGAATACAAAGGAAAATCTTCATATAAACCCAATTTGTTAACGCAAATAGTAAGTACACAACAATATTACAGACGTCCCAATTAAAAGTTTCCAATATCAACAAGGAACAAATATTTTTAGATGCTAGAAACCGAAAACAGAGCTACTAGCAACAACTAGAAATTGAGAACAAACCAGCAAGCACTACATTATAGATATAGATTCAAGGAAATTTTATAAACAGCTAGGTTCTACTTATAGTTAGAATTAATACTGCTATGGGAAGCTTAAGAGAACTCTCATGAATTTGCAAGCTGTTAAAACTGGAATTAGAAGCAAAGCCAACATATCACTCCAGTGTAAAAAATCGAATTTAGGGAAACAGTATTATACAAGAGCGTTCAAAAACCATGTTATCTTCCTTTGAATCCTTGCAGGCCATGTGAGTGGTGCTGGAGCAAACTGAAATTGGTGCAGGTTTGAGTCTCCCTGAGACTGCAGGCTTGGTGGGTTCGATTCCCACAGACGGTTCCGCTGATTTAAATTGTTGATATTTACCAAAAGTACCTCGATTACATGTTACATGGTTCCTGAACGGCCCCTAAACACAATTCCCACCAAAAACCAAAAGCCACACCAGAAATAATTTGTTATAAAGTTGAACTCTTAGTCAAGCTACAGGGATCTATGATTAGATCTTCAAATACCATGGTGCAAAAAATAAGCAGAAATATTTTAAAATTCTAGCACACCATCCCTCCCAATTTCCAGGTAAAGTTATCTTGACCAAATTTATTTGCAGCAGTAGCCCCCAAGCCACAGGTGCCAGAGCCAAAGCACAGCAATGAAAGGAGCCTCAGAGTTCCAGAAAGCACGGGCAAGAAATTCTCTATCACCCATTAACACTAAAACTGCACATGCGGAATTGTCCTTAAGAAAAGCGTTGGGTGCAAACAGAGACACTCTTCATGATACACGAGTTGTCTGCAAACGAGACTACACCAGAGAGCGAGAGAGAGAGAGGGGTCACAAAGTAACTACCTGGTTGTTGGTGCCCACGTCTAGCGTTATGGGCAGGCACTGGTGGGGCTTGATGCCGGCCAGCGCCGTGTACAGCGCCAGCTTCCCCACGGGGATGCCCATCCCACATGCACCCAAGTCACCCAGACCAAGAATCCGCTCGCCGTCCGTCACCACAATCGCCCGCACATCGGGCTCCGGCCTGAACAGGAACAGCTGTTCAAGCGACAAGCACCACGGCAGCCACCATCACCTTTCATTTGAACATCACTTCAGAAAAACCATGATGTGGACACTGTGTTCCTTTCCTTTATGGACAATGTTGTGACCACATGGTCTTCACCCTTCCCTATGCTGTCAACACTGCACATTCTTAGGATAAGTTAAATATAAACAGTGCATTAAGCTCAATGGGATGGAAGCAAGAAACATGCAAAGATGTACAAAGGTTGTCGGTTCAAAATTTGATAAATGGACAAATGGTCAAAATAAAAGCACCACTGTAGAGGAAACAGATAGTCATGATGTGATTGTCTCCTGTTGTATGAGAGGTTTTAAAAAAATAAACAAATAAAAATAAAGCAACAACAGGAAGCCTCTAGCATTGTTAAATGAATTGCATCATGATGCAAAGCTAGCATGCACACATGTTAGTCTTTGAGCAAAATCAAGACCTTAAAGCCAAGAAGCCTCAGTTGTTTTGATTTAACTCTCTCCCTCTAAGAAGAAAATAGTACTATATATAAAATCATAACAGAACATTCTTGAGTACCCTACATTCCTACCCAACAATTTCGCCTAAGACAAGAACACCTCCATTTAAAGATTTAGCTGGTGTAAACATTCTTCATAGCTGTGTAAAGACTTTACATAATTCTGAAACTATTTAAGTTATACCTCCACACATCCAATCCAATAAGATTGTAGATTCTCTAAAAAGTGCATACTAAAATGCACCAATTCCCTAGCACTAAATAGTTTGGCTTGTAAACATAGTTTTAAATCTTAATTTAATATTAAAGCGTAGCTTACCAATTCTTTAAAATGTCATAGATGTGGCCTTTGTCATGGATTGTAATAAAGAGTCCTCGCGGGCGTCGATAGATCAGACCGTATTTCTGGCAAGCTAGTCCAACAGTTGGCGTGTATACAATAGGCATCAATTCCTCCACATTTTCCGATAGTAACCGGAAAAAGAGTCTTTCATTACGATCCTAAAAGAGAAGATACATTTTATAACAATTCTTTTAAAAATTTGTAGTATCCAGAACTGCAAGTAATACTCCACCTGCAATTCAGCAAGGTACAGAAACTTGTTGATAGGATCATTATAGCGGCAGACTGATTTCCAGCACAGTTGCAGCTGTATCTCCATACTCCTGAACTTCGGAGGCATGAGTCCATGGATTCCTAAAGCTTGCCTCTCTGCTAAGGTGAACCCTAAACCCTGAAAATGGAGACAGAGCGGCAATTTACAAAATCTTTGAAAAATTAATACCAAGCAAGAAGAAACAAATATTTTTATTCAATTTATGCGATTGCAATCTAATATAGGGAAAATTCTTGGGATATCCAGTCCAGCGAAATAAAAGTTTATGAATGGAAATAAATGAGCCTTTGTGATTGCTACCATTACCAAGAGGAGCCCCTGTAGTACCTTACTTAGACGTGGGTGACGCAAATAGTCCAGTCCAGAGAGGGATGCTGGACCAGAGCCACAAGGACTGTATGTGGTAGGGGATGTGGAGACAGGTCTCCTTGGGCAGTGCAAAGGGGGGTGGGAGGAGGGACAGATTGAGGGGTTACGGGAACACTGGGCATCCATTGCAAAATGACATATGTCACAAAACAAAATCAATGTTCTTATCAAGTTTACAGACTCAATATTCTGATAGGGTGTAAAAACTACAAAAATCAAGAAAAGTTCAGGCTCACCTTATTTAAACGCGGATCACGTAAATGGTCGATTCCTTGCACCATTGAGGGGCATATTACGTCGCCTGTCACCTCATGATAACACCGCCGTTGGGAAGACAGCGGTCCCCCAGGATGGCTCGGTGAGCCAACACACACAACACGGCAGATTCCATTGAGGATGCCACTCTTCGTGCAGTGACTGGTGGAACTGTCAGGGAGAAACAAAGTTAGTGTGAATAGAATGGTCAATTGCATGAGTGACATGTCCTACGAATGAGTCCATGGTACATGAAAGAATGACAAGGGAGGTAGCACGAAAGGACAAGTTCATTGCAGCGGTTCGGGAGCTCGGAGGGGTGTACCCGCGAGTGCCTATCAGCAGTGTCCAAAGACCCACCCCTAACCGAGCCGAGCCGTCTGACGGTCGTCGGGCACCTCACGGCAGTGCCCTCCATTCATGACTCGGGGCTCCGGGGAAGTGCGTCAACGGCGACAGGACGGGACTCAGACGGGGGCAACATGTCGGTCCTGGATCTGACGGAGGAGAAGACTCACAGTGCTGCCCTTGGGACGATGGCCATTGCAGACAACATGTTGAGGTTAGGGCTGGCCTCGGCCTCGGCCTGGGTAAGGTCTGGTGCGGCGGCGGCGGGGGGGCGGAGGGCGGAAACGTAGTCGAGCTGCAGATTAAACTAAACTGGGGCCCGCGCCGCGCACTGGCACTGCGTACTCGCACTGCCACTCAGCCGCCCGCGGCCGGTTTTCGTGTTTTCGGTTCGGCTCTGCTTCTGCTGGTGCACTTGCCCGAGTCGGGCCGGGCAAAGGCAGAGCGCGCACTCACTCCGCCTACCGACACACAAAACGCTGGCGCTCCGATCCCGACCCGATCGTGTCGTCTGCTACTTGCTCAACCCCACCGCCCACCGCCCACAGCCACCCCACCACCCACCACCGCCACCACACCTCCCAGCTGCCGCTACTCTCCGCCACTCCCCGCTGCGGCCGCGGCCAGGGCCCAGGCCCAGTGGAGGGGAGGGGGCGGGGATCACATCGGAGAGGGCCAGAAAGGGCGTACGAAAGGGGGGAAGGGAGGGAGGCCCTGGTCACGTCTAGTGCTCTGGTGCGCCGGGTCGGGCAACAAGGAGAAACGAAAACAGGAGGAAAACCTTGTTACCTGCCCCGTGTGGTGTTGTGGGGTGCCCCACACACTGCGCACCTGTCCCCGCCCACGTGACTCTCACAGAAGGGATTTACAAGCGCCGCGCTTATCGCCCTCGGCCGGCCTCAGCCCTGTATGCCTCCTGTCTGCCGAGCGCGGCGAATCCTTTGACGCGCCTTTGGCATGTGACACACGGCAGTCTGTCCAGCTAAATAGTGTGGCATGAGAGCTGGCGCACCCTAGTGCGATCCTTCGGTTGGACCTGGTTCACCCCTCCCCCCTATAAAAAAGGAGAAGGTCAAGAAAAGGAAGGTTTAATAACTCGTACAAACGTACGTACAGAAATAGCCGTCATGAATAATGTATGTTAAAAAGCAACAGTGTCTGGGCAGCAATTACTGCTAGTGGAGCGGGACGGCAGCGGCCCGGGTGTCGCCGGCCTCGCCCAACCCGGACTTCCCGCCGACCCCTAATTAATCCCATTTCCTCTCCCCGACGCACTGCCGCGGTGCCCGGCGGCACATCTGTCCCCGGGTTCAAACACCGACTCTTCTCAACAACGGGGCGGTCATAAGCCCCCTGTGAATTCAATTCAGATTCGCAAGGATGTCCACCAAACAAACAAAATCAAAGACAAAGACTTTCTCTCTCTTTCTGTCTCTCTTTCTGTCTGTCTGTCTGTGTCTGTGTCTGTGTGTCTGTCTGTGTGTCTGTCTGTGTGTCTGTCTCTCTCTCTCCCCCTCTCTCTCTCTCTCTCTCTCTCTCTCTCTCTCTCTCTCTCTCTCTCTCTCTCTCTCTCTCTCTCTCTCTCTCTCTCTCTCTCTCGAGGTGGCGCGGTATAGTCTGGGGGTTCGTCCTTTCATGACCGCGCAAAGACATGCGAGTGTACAATGCCGGGAGCAGCCGGGAAGACTGCCAGCGTTGCCAACGCGCCGCCGCCACTACCCGCCACCAAGGGAGGGACTCGGGGGGGGGGGGGGGGCGGAGGACCGCGTTACTCTGTCGGGTATTTTATTTTCGCCGGAGCACCCCTGTCTCTGTCTCACCCCTGCCGGATTGGGCGCAAGGCGCCTGGCGGGTAGGCAGTCCCGGGCTCTGCACGCACGCGAGTCGTGCGGGCTGGCCTACCCTCGCCATCGCAGGCGCTCGGCGTGAGCGGCGGCGCGGACACGGCCGCGGCTCCAGGTGTGGGTCAGGGCAGTGCCACTGGCTGGCTGCTCGGGCTGCCGGCAGGCCGCGTGCCGGCCGCCGCAGCAGCCATCCCGCCGGAATCGATGCGCGACGCGCCGCGGCGCCCCACTCCCGGGAAGTGAGATGGGAATTAGAAAGAAACGCTGTGGGCATGTGATACCCAGCAGCCTCTGCCCTAGCTGCGCCAGCTGCCCGGCGGGTGGGTTTGGGTTAGGTCTGCGGACGCCAGCATCGCGCGCGCACCAGGTCGGTGAGTACAAGATCAGGTACTGGTGTCCGGGGAGGTCCCGCGGACCGCCGTGGCGCCGCCCTGGCGCCGCTGTCCGCGCCCTGGCGCCTGTGTGAGGCTGCTCGCGGCTTGTTGCATGTGCAGCACAGACTCCGGGACTCGGCGGGGGGTCTGTGGCGCCAGGGCCGCCAGGGCTCAGCAGCGGGGGTGTTGCACCTGCGCGTCGTGGCAAACACACGCGCGCCCCACTGCAGAGGCCGGCGTCAACACCCGCTGTCTAAAATACAATGGGTTTGTAGGTTCGGTTTGGGCTTCCAGCCCGCGCCAACTGTGCGTGTGTGCGAAAAGTCACGCCCACACGCGCACCCGCACGCGCGCGCGCACACACGCACGACAGCGCAGGCCCCAGCGCGCCATATTTTCTGTCTTTCATAGGTGGGTTCTCCCTGGGGGTTTCGGAGGGGAAGTGGCACAGAGTGTTGGAGCGCGCGCGTCTGGCCTAGGAGGGGGTGGAGTGTCGATCAATAACAGTCCTGCCTTCTCCATGCCGGGGATGAGGTCAAAACACCAGGAAGTCCGGCTGCGGAGTAGCGCCGCGTGGGGGCGGGGGGTATCGCCCGCACGGCAGCCTCCTTGTGCTCCCGGCCTGGCGGTGTTTGACGTCGGCTCCGTTGTTGCAGGCGGATGGCCGAGGCTGAGCCGCCCGCGCCGCCCGCGCCGCCCGGGCTCCGGGAGCTGGTCATCACCGTCCCCGGCTCCGTCCCCGTCCCCGCGCCCGTGCTGCGCCGCCTGGACAGACAGCTGGGCGGCCGCGGCTACCACGGCTCGCTCGCCGAGGACTTCCTGGTGAGTGTAGCCTGCCGAGGCCGAGGTCCCCTGACGGCGGCTGGGTAGGCAACCCGAACGCAGCCGTGCGTGGAGCAGCCAGCGCTGGCCTACCTTCCGGGCGCTAGCCGCCGCCAGGGGCCCGACAGGGTAGAGAATCAGTTACTGCCGGCCGCGGCGCGGACCCCTCGATGGCAGATGTGATAGTGTATTCCGGTGGTGGACCGAGTGAAGAAGGAGAGAAGAACAAAGCGTGCTATGATTTGCCGAGCGCTGTGGTGGGGGGTACACCGACTCGTCCCCGACCAATCAGAGCACGCCTTTTTCTTCTCTCCTTCTTCACTCGGTCCACCACCGGAATACACTATTGCTGTCACACGGTGACCATCGAAGTGACTCGGGTCTCCAACTCGTCTGCAGACCTCTAACGCCAACCCCGGCCACGAGAAGATGATGTGGCTGCGCATGGCGAGCTCCCCGCTGTACGCCAAGGTGTGCAGCATCCTGAGGCACTCCAGGGAGAGCGTCACCTGCGCCGGCAACATCAAGTTCTTCTCCTGCAAGCCCATCAACATCACTCTGGACTTCGACGAGGAGGACAGCGACGGGGTCAGTAGCGCCAGCAGGCGCCGAGCACGCGCACCGGGGAAACTAAGATTTCGTTTGGGGCAACTGACTTTTAGCTGTCCTAGTCCTCACAACTAAATGTGTTGCTCGTCCCAGAATCAACGAATTCGTTGTGACAGCTTATCATTTTTGTGCGTGCGGAGTGCGGGTAAATGCCTAATAACGCCGTGTACTTCCAGGCCTGCATCCAATACGAGGTGGACTACGCGGTGTTCCACCACCCCCCTGGGCCCCCTGGCCCCCCTGGGCCCCCCGGGGGGCCGGGTGGCCTGGGGGGCCTCGTTGACGCCCTGCTGATGCCGCCACCGCCGCCCTCCCCGCTCAGCGCCACCTACTGGAGAAGCGCCGCATGATCACGTGACGTCAAGAAAAAAAAGAAGAAGAAAAAAGAACTGTAAATCAGCAGCCAGGTGCTGCTGACCATCGGAAAAATGGCAAAAGCCGTGCACGAACTGCCAATCCACAACAGTCTTACAATTGTAATGCAGCCCGCCTGTTTCGACGCGGTCAGTCATTTCCATGAAAGTCATACCTTTTTTTTTCATTTCTAACAGTGTCAGTCCAAGATGTATCTCAGATCAATGCCCACATTGCCGATCACTGTGATTTAAATTATTTAGTGTGTTGTGATATCGTGATAACTGTAACATATTTGGTGTATGAATAGGGAGAGGGCCAGTCACACACTCGGCCCGCACCAGGACACAAGATTACACTGCTGATTATTCGTGATTGCCAGGAATAAACGTTAACGTTTCTTAGTATCCGCAGCTGCCATACTACATTGTACAATTGTCAAAGTGACGATTACCTGTCCCTGTCACAGTGCGCAGAAAATCACAATTACAATTCATTCTCTTCGATGAATGAAAATGGCTATGGATAGAGAGCTGACAATGAGGTGGCCCCGTGGCGCTCCTCGAGCCGAGCCGATAGTGTCAGTGTTCTTATCTAAGGCCGCTTCCTTTTTTTTAATTTCTTCTCTTTTTCCTGTTGGACAATTAATCCAATTGGGCTCATGTCAGCAGCGCGGGCCATGATGGATTGCGTGCGAAGCTCATGACCACTGTTACCCATGTGCATTTCGGAGGAGCCGCCGCGGTCACCACACACCCCCAATCACGCAAGGCTCAAATACTCGCGGGAATTATAGGTTATCCTCATGTTTCTGCCGTAGGGGATATCCATGCGGGAAGGCTGGAATGTATGCAACTCGAAGCGACAAGAAGAGCTGCCAAGAATACCCCCTATGCATCAAAATATGATTGAGCTGACTATTCAGAATTTAGGGTGCAGACAGAGGACTGCACACGGAATCGTGCCGGAAACAGCGATATCGAGGCCTGAATAATAGAGAGGACGACCCGGGGAGGGGGGGGGGGGTAAAGTGTCCCCTATTTTGTACCACGTACGTGGTATCTGGAGGCCCCTCCACCGGCCGCGCTAGTGCCTCCGCTGCCGCTGCCGGCCACTCTGCGAACGGACCGCGCCCGCTCCGGTCGGCGTAGGATTTGGTACGGCGGGCAGGTGAAACTAGCGTAAGCACATGTCAAAAAGATCACAGCAGATAAATAACCTAACCTGCTAACTGCTTGCCCAGTGGGCGTTAAAGCGAGCTAAAGCTAAAATATAATCTGCTTAAAAAAATCACACTCTAAAAAATAAAAATAAAATATGTAGCTGGTCCCTCGGGCTCTGGGCTCGGCAGTCGTCAGGCCCTCAGCCGGGACCAGCGACCAGCGACTCCAAGGTGTCCTTGACTATGAGCTTGAGGCCCGGCCGGGTCGGGCGGGACACGCGGCGGGGAGCGGCGGGGGCGGACACCGATGCCAGAGAAGGCTCTGGCCTTGAACGCCTGCCAGGATAAGTTCCGCAGGCGGGTTGGGGCGGGGTACCCCGGGCCGGGGGTACCAGTGGATACCGGTGGGTACCGCCACCCGTCCGGCCCCCCTACCAGGTACAGGTACCCAAGTACGTTTCTTAGCAAGCAGCAACAGCATCAGCAGCAGCAGCAGCAACAGCAGCAGCAGCAGCAGCAGCAGCAGCAGCAGCAGCAGCAGCAGCAGCAGCAGCAGCAGCAGCAGCAGCAGCAGCAGCAGCAGCAACAGCAGCAGCAGCAGCAGCAGCAGCAGCAGCAGCAGCAGCAGCAGCAGCAGCAGCAGCAGCAGCAGCAGCAGCGGCGGCGGCGGTGTCGGCGGCAGCATGACCACACTGGCGCCCACGACCAGGCTCAGCAACGGCCTCCGGATCCCCGTGGTCGGCCTGGGCACCTGGCAGGTACGGAGGGGCCCGGGTCCTGAGACTCTGTCACTCCCAGAAGTGGTCGTGTTCTCACGGAGTCCCGCCCCGCCCCGGCCCGCCCCTGCAGGCCGCGCCCGGGGAGGTGGAGCGTGCCGTGTCGTGCGCCATTGACGTGGGCTACCGGCACATCGACTGCGCCGCCTACTACGGCAACGAGGCCGAGGTGGGCGCCGCCGTCCGGCGCAAGGTGGACGAGGGCGTGGTCCGGAGGCAGGACCTGTTCATCACGAGCAAGCTGTGGGGCACCGCCCACCGGCCCGACCTGGTGCTGGGCGCCTGCAACGACTCCCTCCGCAACTTCGGGCTGGACTACCTGGACCTGTACCTCATCCACAGCCCCATGGCTCTGCAGGTAGAGTAGGGCCAGGCCAGGGCGGCCGCCGCGACAAGACTGGGGATTCTTGGACTCCTGTAGATCGCCGTGAAGTGCGGGAAACATAGGTGTTTGTGGCCGGCAGGAGGGCGGTGACCTGGAGGCGGACGGACCGGCGGCCTTCGCCGACGTGGACTTCGTGGACACGTGGAGAGCGGTGGAGCGGTGCGTGGAGCTGGGCCTGGCGCGGAGCGTCGGCGTCTCCAACTTCAACTCGCAGCAGGTGGAGCGCGTGCTCGAGACCTGCGCCGTCCAGCCGATGGTGAACCAGGTGGGGACCCGGGACGACCGCGACATGGGCGTCCGAGGCCCCCGATGGGAGCACGCCGACGGCGACGCGACGGCCACCACTTGTGTCCGCAGGTTGAGTGCCACGCCTACCTGAACCAGAAGCGGCTCACCGCGTTCTGCGCGGACAGGGGCGTCCTGGTGACTGCCTACAGCCCACTGGGCTCCCCGACGAGGCCCTGGGCCGCGCCGGGGGAACCCCTGCTGCTGCAGGACCCCCGGGTGGCCGACGTGGCCGCCAAGCACGGCAAGACGACCGCCCAAGTCCTGCTGCGTTATCTGGTAACCGCGACACAACATGGCAGTGGACTTCTTACAGCAGTGGAAGGGGTCCCTCACTCATAACAATCAATGCACACCCTTTTAAAAAAATCACAAACAAATTTCAGAGAATGTAAAATAAAAAAAAAAACAATATTTCAGTGAAAATTGAAGGGCAATTTTTTTTTAAATCAAATTTTGATTTAAATGATGTGATACACTTGCATTCCCGTGTCTACGCAGATCCAGCTCGGCACTGTGCCCATGCCCAAGTCTGTCCGCGAGTCCAGGATACGGCAGAACTTGCAGCTCTTCGATTTCGAACTGTCCCCGGAGGACATGGCGGCGATAGACCTACTGGACTGTGACGGCCGCACCTTCGTGTTCCCGGAGTAAGATACAAGCACCTCCCCGACCAAGTCCCAGCGCGGCGAGTACCAACACCGAGGCCGTGTTGCAGGCGGAAGGACCACAAGTACTACCCCTTCAGCATCCCCTTCTAGCGGCCTGCCCCAGCCCGGACCCAATCCAGGACCCCGGCGGACGACGCGGGCCTAGGCGAGCAGGCCAGTCCGGCAGGGATCGCCGAAGAGGAGATTCGCTCAGCACTGGTCTTGTAAAACAATAAATAGTTGTTAGAATGAAACGGGAAATTGCAGTTGGAGGTCAGGCCGGAGGCCGGGGTCAGGCTCGCTGAAGCTTGTTACGAGAACGTGAAGTTACAGTCAGATTCAGATTCGAACTCGAACCCTGCCGTTTACGCAGTACCTGTTACAGGTATCTGTGTAGAGTATTAGGTAAGTTCTTCTGGATGCGTTTCGTAGGCATAGGAAACGTGCCCTTACCGGATTTGCATATCCGGATGATGTGAGGCCGTCTGGACCCCATTTCGAGCACCAGCTATCCGATGAGGTACCCGTTAAATACCCGTTCATGGTCCAAATAACGTTTAGATACTGGCGGCTGCCTTTCGCGTGCTGGTGTCCGGCTTTCTTGTGCACTGTGCGGGTTGTCGCTGTGTCTCTCTGTCGAATCTGAATATGACTGTAACTTCACATTCGCTTTTGTTGCGCGGGTTGAGTTCTTGCCGGGGGTGGCGCTGTGGCTGGCGCCGCCTTGTGGCAGCCTCCGGAGGTTGAGGCTGTGGTTGGGGCTGGGGCGGGCACAGTGAAAACAAGCGAGTGGCGCCGGGGGCAGAGCGACACAAAGAGGGCAGACATTCCGCGGCGTGCGTGTTTGCGTTTCGGTCCGATGGCGGCAGCAGCAGGGGAGGGCCTGCAAGGGTTCGCCGTCGGCTTCAAGCAGTGGCGCATCATCAACGTGTCGGACACGAAGGACGAGCTGGTGTTCCTCATGGTCAAGCAGGGCGTCGGCTGCTGGACCATCGTCCCCGCGCCCGGCCGGCTCGGGGCCACGGCGGGAGCCTCGGCAGGCGGGCAGGCCGCCAAGCAGGCCCGCGGGGCCGACAAGGAGAACCGGACGTGCATCGCCAAGGGCAGGGAGCCAGAGGAGATCATCCAGGGCGTGGAGAACCTCCCCGGCGGCCCGGCCTACCTCATCAAGTGGAAGGGGGCGCTCGAGTTCGACGTGATGCCGGCCCGCGAGGCGCACCGCAAGTGCCCTCGCCTGGTCATCCGGTTCAACGAGAAGCTGCTGGCGGCCACTGCAGGACCAGGACCAGGAGGTGCGTGAGCGGCGAGGGCCGAGGCAGTAATAGTAGCGTCCCGGGGAACCAGACATAGCACCGGGCCGGGAGCTGCCGGCGGCTGGTGGACCAGAAGCCGGTGCCGCCAGGTCAATGCCCCCCCCCTCCCTCCACCGAGCCCTCCCCCCTCACTCACCCCCTTCCTTCAGGTGTGCGTCCGGCGCGCCCCCGCGAAACAGATGACGGAATACACCCTCAAAATTAACTTGACATTTTTTCGCCAATTTTTTTTTTTTTTTTTTTCAAATCGAAACCCAAGGCGTGTCCTGCAACACTGTCTTTTATTACATCGTTTCAGAGAACCCTACCCTTCGGAATGCAGCGAAGACGATGGCATGCGGAGGACGGTGAGGGGAACGAGACAGAGGGACTACAGGAGCACGGAAAACTACACCGGCGTGTTCACACTGTGATCTCCATTTATTGCCAAGTGTTTCTTCATTTATTGATGTGAAATAACGAGAACTTTTTGTTGTTAGAATGTGAAATAAAAGGTGTGATATCGATATTGAAGGCGGGCGTTGGATTACTCCGCCTTTGGCGACCACCACCTCTCGGCCACGGCCGCGCAGCCGCAGGCTCGGACAGAGCGCCTGCGGTGCGAGGGTTGGCAACACGCGTGGCGCACGTGCCGGGCGGGTCGGCCCACGCGGCAGGCGGCAGGCGGCCACGCGACTCCAGACCACGTGGCCACGTGGCGCGAGAGAGAGAGAGAGAGAGAGAGAGAGAGAGAGAGAGAGAGAGAGAGACTCTCTCTCTCTCTCTCTCTCTCTCTCTCTCTCTCTCTCTCTCTCTCTCTCTCTCTCTCTCTCTCTCTCTCTCTCTCTCTCTCTCTCTCTCTCTCTCTCTCTCTCTCTCTCTCTCTCTCTCTCTCTCTCTCTCTCTCTCTCTCTCTCTCTCTCTCTCTCTCTCTCTCTCTCTCTCTCTCTCTCTCTCTCTCTCTCTCTCTCTCTCTCTCTCTCTCTCTCTCTCTCTCTCTCTCTCCCCTACCGGCCCGGAGTCGGCTACTCGACGCATGATGACATGACATGTTCCGAGTCGTGATGAAAGCGACAGTCTCTACCGCCCACAGCGAAACAATTAGAGCTACAACAAAGTAGTCTTAGTCCGCCGTAACACGACGCAGGCCTGGCCTGTGTCGGCGCCCACCTGGGCCGAGGCGACGGGGCGCATCTTCGGAAGATCGGTGTACACAGATAAAAGAACGCAACAACAACAAAAAAGAACTTTATCAATATTGCACCCCCCCCCCCCACACACACACACACAAAAAGGAGAGAGGTAAGTTTACGCAACATCAAACGTTAAATAAAGATCGGGGAAAAAGGCCAAATTTTGTTTTTCTTCGGGCAAGTCTATGCCGATGCTACTGCTGCGCTAGCAAAATAAATTTCTTGGTCCGAAAAATCAAAATCAAGTAAATGAAAAGAAATAGGCGTGATTTAAATCGGTGGGGTAGTATGCCCCCTTCGGCGCCAGCCGAGCTCAGCGGCCCCCGACGTCGTCCTGGATGCTGCTGTCCTCGATGTGGTTGGAGAGGCCGGAGAAGCGGTGGGGATGCGCCCGGCCGTCCAGCATGGTGACGCGCCCCTCCAGGCTGCCCCGCGCCAGGTTGTAGTGCTCGCTCAGGTACGTCGCCAGCGCCTCATAGTCGAATGGACCTGCTTCGGACCACCGTACTTTACAATTCTGTTTCTCCTCCCGCCGAAAAATTTGATTGGATTTTTTTTTAAAAGCGCTTTTAAACAGTGGCTCAAAAACGGAAGTTGAAGAACAGGTGCGTATGAGAAATTGCGCGCGGCCTGTTTCCGGCCTTGTTCGTTAACGTTCTCGCACTCGCCGCACTCGCCTACGGTCCTGTTGGTGTGCAGCTCCCGCAGCCGGGGGTTGGCGTAGCCGCCCACCATGGCCACGGACTGGGCGGCCACGTGGTACACCCGGTCCGGCTCCAGGTCACCGTACTCAAGCGGGGCCTGCGGGGGCTCGAGGCGGGTGCGCACCCTGACGCGCCGCACCCGCTGCCCGGCCGGCCTGGACGAGTCCAGCTCCACGCGGAGGCCTGCGGGCAGAGACCACGTGACTAGTGATGTCAGCCCGTGCTCGAGTGCTGTCCGGTCCTGGTCAGCACTGGTCAGCACTGGTCAGCTAGTCAGCACCGGTCAGCACCCCGCCGGCGTCCCAACGGTCCCTACCCGACCACTGGAAGAGACCCTCGCCGGCCGCGGAGGCCTCGATCACCGCCAGCAGGTTCCGGCCCGTGATGCGGAAGGCGTCCACGGTGTACTCGTACGGCAGCACGTTGAACACGTCCACAAACTGCACGGGGCCCTTCTCCAGGTTGGCCACCATCGACCAGCCGACGACGGCGCCCACCGTGGGCGGGTCACTGCTGTGCTTCCGCCAGTGCTGCCAACCCAAAGGGAACCAGGGCGCGTTAGTGACTGGTGCCACGGTGCTGCCGGCTGGCCAGGGTCGGCGGGAACGTGCTCACGTCCACGAAGGCGTCGGCCACAACGTTCCCGATGCTGCACTCCCCGGTCAGGCACTCGAAGTCGTCCTGCGACAGCCGCTCGTCCAGGAAGCCGACGCGCTTGCCGCCGCGGGCGTCCACCAGGGGGCGCCAGGGCCGCAGCAGCGCCAGGGTGCGGGCGTCTGAGGGACAGGACGGAGCGGTGAGCGGAGGCCCCGGTCAAGTCCCGCGGGCTCAAGTCTCCGCCGGGGTTGGCCATTACCCACCCTGGGGAACGCTCTGGTCCAGCAGCAGCGGCCGCCCCTCCCAGTGCACCACCTCGCCGGCCCTGTCGAAGGTCACCATGATGTGGCCCAGGTACTTGGACGCCGCCATGGCCTGCACGACGAGCACCTGCCTCCCGGACGGCTGCTGCACCCGCAGCACCGGGTAGTCGCCGAACACGCGGTCGTCCGTGGGCGGGGTGCCTGCGGACAGAGGACCTGGTCGTGCACCCGCCACTCAACGCGCCGAGCCAGCCGCGCCCGAGGGGTACACTGTGCACCTAACGAAACAGTCTCGTGTGCAGTCACTTCCAGTCCCTCCCCAAGCATTCCAGTCACCAGTCAGCGCAATGTTTCGGAATATCCCCCGAGTCCCGAGTCTCCCCCCGGGATTGCTCCCGAGGCACAGAACGCCCCTCCGGGCGGGACCCTCCCCTCCCCAGTCACATCCAGTCATTTGGTACTTCAGGATTGGTGTGCGTGTGCGTGTGCCCCTCGGCCGGGCCATGGCCGGGCCCCTGAGGCCCCCAAAGCCCCCCAAGGGGGGCTTTGTCCTACCCGAGTAGAGCAGCGTGTGCGAGTGGCCGCCGACGATGAGGTCGACGTGCTTGCTGTTCTCGGCGACGTACTTGTCCCCCGCTAGCCCGTCGTGCGACACGCACACAATCACGTTCACGCCGGCGGCCTTGAGGCGCTCCGCCTCCCGGTCCACCGCGGCCAGTTCATTGGTCCAGCGGGCGGCGCCTGTCTTGGAGATCTCCTGAGGGACGGGGATGGGAGGAAGAAAAACAAAATGAAACACAGGAGACAGCCGTGTGTACATCGGGAGGGGCAGCCCCCGCACTGGCCCCGCACGCACGTGGGTGTTGTTGAGGGTGTAGCCGATGACGCCGATGCGCCGGCCCTCCCGCTCCAGCACGATGGACGACTTGACCAGCTTGGCGAGCTCCGGGTCCGCGGAGGCGTCCATGTTGGCGGACAGCGCGGGGAAGGCCAAGCGCTGCAGGAAGCTCTTGACGTTGTCCACGCCCTGGTCGAACTCGTGGTTGCCCAGCGCCTGCGGGGAGACCGTGGCTGTCAGTGGCCGCGGGTCTACACGGGTGGGTACACGGCCAAGTCCAGGCGACCTACCATGGCGTCGAAGCCCAGCTTGTTCAGGAAGAAGGACATGATCTTGTGCCGGTGCACGAGGTAGAAGATGGAGCCCTGGAAGTTGTCGCCCGCGTTGAGCACGATGGAGTTGGGGTGCCGCTTGCGCAGGCTGCGCACGGCGGTGGCCACCCTGGCGATGCCCCCCACGCAGCCCTTCCCGCGGCACGGGTACGGCACGCACGTGTTGACCTGCGCAGTGCGCATGCGGGACATCAGAGGGCGCCACTGTCAGGGCGGAAGCGGAAGCTCCGTAATGCGCCACTTCCGGTTTGATCCTCCCTCTCTCAGGAATGGCCTATTACGCCGCCGGATGAGGGGGGGGGGGGTAAGTAGCCAGTGGGTTGAGGACAACCGAGCTTGTCAAAACCAATCGGGCGCCACTTACGCCGCACGGCCCGGCTCGGGTCCGGCCCATGCGGGGCAGACGCGGATCCATGAGGGCAATGGGGGCGTCGCCCCCCCCCCCCCCCTCCCCTTGGGCCTCAAAAGGGCGTCGGAAATGTAGGCAACCGGCGTAACTTCTCCGCCTGTAAGTAGGCAAGAAGCAGGACACTGCCCGCCCCCTTGAAGCCGCTCCTGGATCCGCCACTGATGCGGGGGCCAGGTCGTCCACGAGCCACGTAACGCCGCCCACGCGCCAGAGTGAGCGAATGCGTCTCTCGTGGCGAAACAGAGAATGATTACACATTATCGCTACCGTACACCAACGTCACTTGTAAGTGACGTAAGTGTCGTGGTGTACCGACAACTTTTGGTCACGCAACACGCCGTCTCTGGGACGTCAGCAGGCGGAAGGCCCCGACAGTAGTTCAGTTCGGTTTGGGTCACGCCACTGTGTGTCCGCTGCGAGGAGCGTTACGTTGCGTGACAGATCCCCCCAAATCGGTCACGTGGTATATGAAAGACCCATGCGGACGGGCTAGAGCCGAAGCCGAGGTCGTGTCGGCTCGGACTGGGCCAGGAGAGGTAATTGGCGGCGAAGGCTGGCCAGGTGCTTATCGTGCCGCCCACGGCTGTCGAACGAGACAGCGTGAAGAAATGGAAGCCCCCCCCCCCCGCCAGGCACCACAGGCCCTGGGGATGGCCGCGTCTGTGAGCTCCAAGTCCACAGTCTACTAGAATTCCTCTGTTCCTATCGTGTACCGTGGTACATAGCCGCGACAAAAATGCAGCAGGCCTTTTCGGAAAATCTACACATCATCAGATCTTTTCCGACTTTATGGACGACGTCGTCTGTGTCATGGGAGTCCTCACCAGGCTGGGGTCGCAGGACGTGAACTCGGGCGACACGGGGTCGAAGCGGGCGTGGAAATCGTTGAGGTGGACGACGGACAGGGTCCAAGTGCCATTGGCGTCCTCGTGCGAGTCCAGCATCACGGGGGTCTTGCGGCGGTCGCTGGCGATGTCGAAGGACTGACCGGCCCCGCGAAGAGGGCTTCCCCCCGCCGGCCAGGGTCCCGCCAGCGCCGGCCGCAGCACGGCCAGGAGGACCACGGACAGGGGCAGCATGGCGTTGACGTCGGCTTCGGAGACTCGCAGAGAGCGTGTGCGTGTATGCGTGTCCTGGTCGACGCGGCGACCGACACAAGAGTCCAGGCCAGAGCTCCGGCCTCAGCCCCGGGTACCCGGGGCCCGGGGCGGGCGCCTGCACGCCGCCAACGGCGCCTACGGTGACATGAGGCGACCGGTTCCATATCGTCGAGCAGAGTCAGGACGAGACAGAAAACTAATCACGACTAACTACTTACAACCGGGGAAGGGATTAGAGCGCACAACGCGCAGCCAACACGAGCCCGGGGAGGCGGGGGCAGGGAGGGGAGGGGAGGGGAGGGGAGGGGAGGCTCCACCGGGCCCGGGGTGTTTCCGGTAACGCGAGCAACAGGCCAGGCCGGGTCACACGCCCTCAGGCCGCCCCGCCTCAGGCTCAGGCACGCCTCCCTCCCCGTTACGAGGCCGATGCCTGCTATACCACTGCTATAATAAGTTTGAGCGGTTTCAGAAAATAGGTCACTGGCGCTCTCTGACCCTTGTCAGCAGTCTAATGAGGCTGACCTCTTCAAAGGATGCGCGTCAGACGGTGACGCCGAGCGCCTGCGAATGCTGGGGTAGGCCAGCCCGCACGACACGCATGCATGCACAAGCTGTGTGTTGCCTACCTAGGCGCTATTCGTACCCTTGCCAAATGAGGTTTGCCTCAGACCACATTCTGCACGTGCAAAGTACGGAAAATTTATGGAGGTAAGACCGCTTTGCTACGCGGGTTGTTACCCATCCTCCAAGAGTAGTTCATATTTCCACATTTTTGCATCCCTCCGTGAATCCCCCGAAGCTGTCAACTGTTGACAGCCTACCATTCATGTCGGGTTTTATGTTCTTTCTCTGTTTTCTCTCAATGTGTAAAAGGTGTAATGTATCATTTGGTCAGGAGACAAATAAAATAGGACGCCAGGTAGTTTGGTTTTCCACATAAATTTATTCTTCACACATCCCACATATAAATCAGGTCTCTCCTTTTCCAAGACTAGCTAGATGAAAATCTTCAACACGCATCAAACCAAACACATCTCACTCTATCCAGTTAACTTCTGTAACTCCACTGACACCCATAGTATTTATTCCAGTAGTACAGTCATTTCTATCCATCTCAAAAATGCAACACGAGTATCCAACAGATTACTTCTTACATCTCTGCTCTGCCATCAGGCCTAGAAATTCTTTTAAGAAACCAAGTCTTATCCAAAAATATTTTCTAGTCAATTTGTTTGTCTATGTTCTGGTATATTATCAGGAAGACATTCTAGTCAACAAAACACTACACAGGTACATGGCAAACAAAATGCAGCATTTTGGATAAGATCAAATTTTCATTTACAACCACAGAACAATTCCGTTAAGGCCTTGGGAGTACAGCAAGGTACTGTTAAACAGAAGCACTTCACTTTGAAAGCCCCAACAACAATCGAGTGGATTTATCTGCTGATATGTTCAGGATCAGAATCTAAAGCCACCCTAATTGATTTGTACAAAGAAATTAGAGATAACAAGGGGAGCATTTCAAAATGAAGTCATTTCACAAAGAAGTCAGAACAGAGAATCAAAGAACTCTTCTAGCCTCACCTTTTTTTTAAGAAACAGAAAGAAAACTCCTTAACAGTTTACAACCCAACAAGTTTTTTTTGTTGTTCTTATAAGTTTACTTTGTCTACTGATAGCTTTAAACTATTTATGGTTTAAAGATGATGCTTAGGTAAGTACATCATGATAAAAGTTGGATAGCAAACTGGGTTTTACTAGCTCTGACTACATTGCCTAGACCACCTCAATTTAAACATGCAAGGTGCTTTTGATCTCAGTAATTTCTCATCAAGTTGCACATCCCCTTCTTCATGGATTTGATCAGTCTGTTATGAACTAAGAGAGTGCCATCTTGAGAAAAAAGGTATGCAACATCACCAAACTGACACTTCCTACATTAATAAAGCATCAATCATTGATGACATGGGCTTGTAAGGTGGACCACTTAAGAGATCAAACTCATTCTGAATTTGCTGCAAACTCCATTAGTGAAAATATATAAAGTGTGACAAAATTAGCACAATCTATCTTTTTGATGCAAGACTGTTGAATTCACTCCCAAAGAAGCAAATACATGAACAAAACAGAATGCACATTAAAGCAAATAATAAGTCTTTACATGTAAGAGGACGCTAAAGAGCTAACTTACAGTTCCTATGTGATGTCTCAAACAAAATATTAAGCTCAAAACTCAACAGACAAGCAAGAGTTGTGTGACCCGGGTAATAATTTTGGATTGTGAAGGAAGAATTCACCAGCAACATGCATCATTAAATCTTTTGAAAATTATCAAACATGCAGTGTTATTTATTGGGGGACGACTTTCTGAAAGAAGACATCAATTACTACCTGGGCCACCATCTCTGTAACCGCCATAAATATCTTTTTAAGAACATATTAAAATATAGATAGACTGTATTTTTACTGGTAACAGAAAAAGATACTATAACATCCGTAGACACACAAATTTAAATGTCTTTAAATCTCTGCCTAACATGGTTAATTTTATCTTTAACTTGTTCCATCCATTCCCCACAGAATTTTTTTCTCGTTAATAAAAATATTGATGAATCAAGGTACATCTACAGTCAACACATTTGTGCTAAAATACAATGAAACCTCCAATTCAACAGTTTAACAATGTCCACCCCATTTATTTTAAGCTGAAGGAACAAACTAAGACATAATTAATTAATCTATAAGCCACCAAACCATTTCAGACTATATACACTTTGAAGTCCAGTGGAATACAGCCATTTGAAACAGCATTTCAAATTCATTGTTTTAAAAAGCTAGCAGCATAATGGTACAATAATCCTAGAACATTTTTAGGAATTTCATTTAAACAGAGTAGCCCAAGAAAATATAACCAGTTAAAATGCAAGTTCGATGTAACAATTGTTTAGATCTTTTAATTCATTTTAATTTTTTTTCTTCAAAATACAGAGGATGATCAAGCAGTTATCACAAGTGGAGCAGAAATGTTCAACAGAGATTCATAATAAACCACCTCTTTAGAAGTGACAAGACAATTGCAGAAACATGCAATACTACATTTTGAATGTAATTCTAAAAGGAACCTTCTTGAGCATCCACAAATACTGCATTTCTTTACTAGCTCGGATACCATAATTTTAGGATCAAACGAAAAATTCTGAACCACTCTTCAATGACTGCCGAATTTTTAAGTAAGGTTGTTGAAACCAGACCACTGATATAATACATTAATTAAATCCAACCCCAATCCTTTCTTTATGAATTATTTCCCATCAGCAAAATGGACCTATAATAGAACAGAGATTCAACCATATAATGGGTGCACAATACATTTTCGTAAGTTTTTAAGAGTTCATAAACTTATCGACAGATACTCAAATCTTGTCATGGTTCACTTTCTTTTGGTTTGATAACCTCAGAATATGAGTCTAGCCATACAGAATCCGAAAGAACATCACTTCATTCACAGCAACTCAACATGAAAGATTATCACATTCTCTCAAATGAGAAACAAAGATTACACAAAAATGGGGCTCGCATATGCTCTTCCTTTCATTCACCCATTCACTCACTGATTCATTTTAACTTCCATACGTCCATACATACATGCGCGCACAAGAAAGATGAAAGATCACACAGAGATGAGATTAGATCCTAAGAAGCACATGGTGGGACTTGACCAGGAAGTCCTTGTACAGCTTGGACGATTTCATTCCATGGCTGAGCACAAAGATAATCACAGCAGTAGACAAACAATTCATCACAATCACTTAGTCTTAACATGACAAAAAAAAAATACAAAGGAATCTGTATTTTATGGCCAACATGCAATCATGTGAAATGAAAACTTGATTCTAAACATAATTAATAACAAATGTAAAATCAAATGACATTAAAAAAGAATTACTGGAAGTAAATCTTTGCAATGATTGGAAAGGTAGAAACAGAAAGTTGCAAATTGAAAGGTTCAGGTAAACCAACTGATTAACTTTGTAGACGAAGCCTAACTGTAGAAATCCACCAAGACGTACAGTCAGCTCAAAACAATATCTGAATAAAGTGATAAAAAATAAGAAAAAAAAATGACATAGAAATAAAGTTTACATAACAAGGCAACAACCACTACTGTTGTTACCATTTACAAAGTAAACGAAAAATACTGGTTTCACAAAATCTGCACACAACCATTCACTTTTATACATAGCTCCACTGTTTGTGACAGAAGAGTATTGACACTCATATTCCGTACGGTTGGACTCATACATGCACAAGGTATTTAAGCATCTGGTTGATTATCAATAAGTTCTGGGTATCGGGAACTCCTGTTAGCTTCTGGGTGCCATGACATTCCAGGAATGAATTCCTTGGCCATGGGATTGAATTTGAACTAAAATAGGAACAGAAGGTCAGAAATGAAAAAAGTGAAAATACAATGAACCATTAAAGAATTAGTGTACAAACTCACCTCATGGTTCAATTTAGAATCCATTTTAGGTTGATCATGGCCATTAGAGGCACCATTCCCCATTTCATTAACTTGGAGACCTCTCATTGCCACCACCAATTCGGAGCTGGGAACGTTTCTAGAGCAAAAAAATACCTTTGTTACAACTAGGAACACAATGAAGTTGTACCATGTATCGCTAACGTTTCTGATTTTTCAAAGTCAAAATACAAAGAACAGTAGTTACAAAACTGAAGTAACTTACTGAATTTCATTGAACATGTCACCCTGATTCCATGGTGCTGGCCCATCCATCTGTGAGCTCTCATCACTCATGGCTTGCATGCACTGCTCCATCAATGCCTCTTCTTCTAACTCCTTCAAGACCTGCGAAAATTCAGATAAAAATTATCACCATGAAATAATAAATATTTTACTGAACACCTTCGAAGACAAAATACTAACCTGTCTGTCAAACTCCTCCTCATTCTCCATCCAGAAGTACTCAGAAAAGTCACCATTCTGAGCCGGGTCTGGGCTTGGAGGGGCAAGAATCAGCATGACGTGGTTATTCTGTCCGTAGTAGCCGTTGCCTGACCCAGCGCTGCTGGCAGGTGCCGAGCTCTCTGTTGGCAGCTTCATGACCAAGGAAATCTGAAACTGCAAAACCACACAGTCATCCAATCTGTTCTCGCAGTTTTCTCAGTTACTAATACAAAAGGTGAACTGAAGATGATTGTGATTCCTTGGAAATGGTGAGTCATGAGGGAGCTGAACACTAATTTCGCCTCTGCCACATGAACCACAACCGACATAGGGGTGTAAATGAGCACAGGAGTTGTTGTCTTCACCCTCTCCCACCCCTCCACCTCGGCACCTGGCTTGGTCATAAGCGAACCCACCCGGACAATGGATGGTAACGCTGGGCCACCCACCCCGCCTCTCAAGCGAAATGCTGCGGGCACTATCAACCACAACAAAACTCTGTGTTTGGTGGTTAGAAGAACTCCAACGACTCGAGGGCAAGAGAGCGTCGAAACAAATCGCTTCGGGTCTAAGCATAGCGTCCACCATCTTGTGCTTTCGTTTCGAGGCCATCTAGCCTGAGCAACGAAATAAACAATACAGAGGCGAAAGCACAGCTAGCGCTAGCGTGGAATACGTACGAGAAGATAATGGAGAAATACCGGATCTTGACTGAGAACCTTTATCTCCCTCCGCTTGCGAAAACTTTCACCGATTACAGGGCTTAGTGTTTGCACAAATACTGCGTCGTCAACGAACGAGCTGGGACTGGGCTGCAATGAACTGAAATCAGCTGTTCAGTTGTTTCCGACAGTGCTGCCAGATGCGGCCGTGACGAGCAGACAAACTACTGGGCGATAATCAAATCACCATCAAATGCATACACTGCATACCTTTCCCAAGCCGATATCGTCAACTCAACTAAACGAGCACCTTTTAAAGTTTTTTTTAGAGAATGTACAACTGTCGGGAAAATTAACTTCAGAAATAAAAAGAAAATTTGAGCGACCCTCCTAGACACACACCTGACTAACAGGGTAATGTTTTTGTTTGGCTCTGGCTTTGTTGTTGTGGGGCTGCTTCTGCTGCTGCTCTGCTTCTATTTGGGCTGCGGGGGGCTTTGTTTCTGCCTGCGCTAGGGCTTATCTGTTCGGCCCCCCACTTTCCATGCGCGAGCCGAGGTGGCCGAAACCGAAACTCCGAGCCGAGCCGGGTTGCCGAAGCCAAGTGAAAACCTAGAGGCTTGGGCTAGAGCTCGCCAAGTCCGAGTCGGGTCGGAACGTCGCAGCCAACAGTGAACGCGGCGGAGCTGCTGCCGTGACGTCACGTGTTGACATTTTTACCAAAACAAGGCCCTGAGCTTGCGCCTAAAGCCTGTGCTTGTGTGTGTGCCAGGCCAGCGTCAGCGGTGGCGCGACGCGACGGCGCTGTCCGATTCCTAGCGAGCACTGCTCCCGTGTGTGTTGTGTACTGTGTGGTGCTAACTGCGACTCGCGGCCGAGTGAGTGTAGTGCGGAGCGAGGCGAGTTTAGTTTGACGCGCGAGCCAGAGGCAAGAGGACGAAATGATCTCCAGCTGTGAGGATGCTCTGGGCGGTGAGTAGCCGAGTCCGAGTACCCCGACCTGGGGCTGGGGCTGCTGGGGCCTGCGGACCGTATGGTCTTTGTTTCAGGCCCGAGTCCCTGATTGTGCGGGCTCTGCTGGCTCTGCTGATCGCGGACGCGTTTTGCCGTTTGCAACGCAGTCTTGGGGCCGAGCGGGGCGGCGGGGGACCTCGGCAAGGCCGTCAAAGGGTTTCCTTTGTCGTGGCAACCGCCTCGCCGCCGCCGCGCCCTATGGTTGCGTATTATCTCCCCCTCCACTCTCCCTCCCCCACCGCTGCCCCCGTTCCCCCCAAATTGCGATATTGCGATGAGCCCCCCCCGGTCGGGTCCCTCCGCGTCGCTCCGGACGGATGTGCGTCGCGGGCCTGCATCCTCCTCCTGCATTGAATCAATGTTGGTTCGGCCTACGTGCCGCAGAGCACAGAAGCAGCGATGCGCGTTCGGACCCCCCCCCCCCATCCTCCCCCTCTCTGTGCTGAACCCGCAGCCCCCCGACAGACCCACAGGTCGCGCGACGCGAACGCCCTGCGTGGCGGGGTTGCGTCCGCGCGTGGCTTTCCCTCTCTCTTTCTCCCCCTCCCCCGGCTGGCGTCTGCCGCCGGGTGAGAGTGAGTCCTTTCGGACGCGGCTCGCCCGCTCCGCTCTGACAGATTGTGCGCCATCACGTCTTTCCCTCTCGTCTGCGCCGTGTCTTTCGAGTTGCCGTCAACACATCGAGGTGATTCACAGGGGCTGTGCTGCGACTTGTACACAGAGCCCCTTGGGCCCCTCGAACCCCGGCCCGAGCTCCTCCCAACTCGGCGGCCTCGGGCTTCGGGTTGGGTTCGTTGCCTCCTCAGAGCGGCGGCGCAGCAAACAAAGGAGTCGGCAAGCGCGCAGATCAACAAGACCCCCCCCCCCCGGCGAGGGGGCTGCTGTGACTGTGACGTGACCCCCGTTTAGGAGCCCGGCCCGGGGTTCTTCCTGTCCGTTCATAGCGTCCGTGATAAGATTAGCCACAGTAGCGGCCCCTCATGTCAATTATGGACACCGGCGAGTGGTTGCCGAGCCGCGACCGAGCGAACATGTACCGCGGGTTGCCTGCTGCTGCTGCTGGGCACTCCCCCGCCGACCCCGTGTTCGAGGCTGCATCAGATTTGGGTGCGACGCCCTGCATTACCACGCAGTCACTTTCAATTTCTTCTCTGTGCCCAACACTACTTGTCTTACCGTTTTGTGTGTGTGTGTGTTTGTCCAATATGGTTGTAATATCAGTGATTAACATGGGCTGTTGCAGAGTCCTGGGTAGAGCTGGGTGCCAGCGGCTGCCCCAGCCCCAGTCCAGAGCGAACCCAGCCTCTACAGCTGCAGCTGCCCTTGTGCGGCTCTGCTACAGCAGACGAATACTTGCGTCTACTGAGGGAGGCGCAGAGGGAAAGCAACCAAAGCTCAGCTAGAGTTTCTCCACGCAGCAGGTAAGACCACGTGTAGATAAATAAATTTCTTTTTAACATAGGGCAGCAGTCTAGGCCATGTAATTTTCACTCTAAACCAATGATCAACAAGGTTATACGTATCTCTAACAACACATATTTCTTTTCCAGCCCCAAATCTCCTCCTAACAGCCCCAACACAGAGTTGTCTTCGGAGGATGACCTGCGTGGTGTGTACATCAATATTAAGGTAAGTTAATGTATGATTTACTTGTATGTTTTACAGTTTTTTTGGTGTAGATATTGAAATTGTTGTTGGTCTGGTGTGTTGCAGGACGGAGATCTTACAAGTGTTGACCGCTCCATGACATCTGACTGGATTTGGGACTGGAGCAGCCGACCAGATCAGGCTCCACCAAAGTAACTAACTATTAGTTAAAATTGTATGAGAACAACATGAAAAGTGTAATTTTCTAACACTGACTGGTATGCGATTTTTCTGAAACTTTAGGGACTGGAAGTTCAAGCACCCAAAGAAGAAGAACTTCAGCATCCGCCAGGCCAAGATTGGAAACAACTCTCTTTTCTCCAAGGAGGTCCTCTACACCCTGTTCATCACCAATGTGATGACGCTTCTGCTGGCACTGGTGTGGGGTGAGTTGTAAATAAATACAAACAGTTTGTTTGACCTTTTCAAATACATAGCTGCCTCTATCTTATGTACTTCTCCCTTCAGATTGTGGCTGAGCCGGCGAGGTTTGTTCATACCACGAGTGAATCTGGAGTAAAGTGATGTATGGAGCTGGCAGTGGTTTGATGTGATTGCGGCTGCTGTGATAAATCTCGTCAGGAGTGATGTACTTCTTGCACATTTTTTTTCGAAGCTGTTAAGTGTTTTCTTTTATGTGGTAAGGCGTTTCTTGTTTCTGTTTATTGTATCCACAGAAATCATATTATTCCTGTGTTATATATGTTTGACTGGAATGTGTTCGAAGAGAAGACATGACTGTGTTCCTTAAGGAGAGTCACCCTTGTGACACAAAATGAGAAGGCTTTGTCTTTGTCCTTATTTATGCTAATGTATGCTTTAAAAGGCAGGCTGCAATTGGATGTTCTTTTTTTCTCTTTTATATGAAGCTTATTGGTGGTTGCATTTAGAAAGTGAAATTGAACTTAATCCCACAAGTGTTATTATTACTTTCCTTTTCAATGCTCCAATACTATTTAATTTGAATCGGAGACTTATAGTCCACTCAACTGAAACTAGTCATGAATCTTTGAAAGTTATTGGATGACATCTGAAAACATGGCTCCTAATTTTTAATGTACAACAAACTAACTTAAAAGTGGATATTTTTGTTCTTTCCTTTTTATACTTTTTCATATTTTCACAAAATATTTTGCAATATATTAAGCCAAAGCTTACTATACTAACAAGTCTGATTGTAGTTCATCTGTAACAGAGAGCACTTTTGCATGATTATAGGAAGCCAATGTTCAAATCAGATTGGCTTCACTCAGATGCTTCCTTATGCAGTTGAGAGTTGCGCTTGATTAATTGCTTAGAAGGAAAAAATTAAATCATATTAAAATGTTTGAAAGAACTACATTTATTGTAATTTAATCAAAGATTTCAACACATTCCTTTAGATTTTTTTAGCTATTTTAAGTAGCTGTACTGAATGAGAAGGGTTGGTTACACAGGAAAGTGCATGCACTGTTGTGCATTTTTCTAGTTTGTTGCTTGCAGACTAATCATACAAAAGTACTTTACTTCTGAGCTTTTTAAATTTTACTAATTCCTTCCAATATTAGCAAGTACCCCAAGACTGTTTTGCCTCAAAGAGGTATATCAATGTTGCAGATTCTGCACTGTTGACTATCTCTGCAGAAGGCTGTCCATGTATATCTTGTGATCCTTATTCAATTTTATACCTTACTACTTTTGATCTAAATTTCCTTGTGAACTATTCAGTGTACTTACAATTTTTGAACATCCCAGGCTTTTGTCAGCGGACGTTGTATGAATTGTCCTTGATGTGTCTGCAGCTGTTCCTATTCGCGTAGCAATTATGGCAATTGCAGGAAAATCCGACTCTCCATTGTATTGTAATGCCAGTAATAGAACAATTCGGTGATTTGTAACGTCTGCAGGCAAGGTTGACATTGAATGTATTATTGCATAATCAAATTGTGTGACAACTAGTATTCACTTGTGGTTTGAATTGCATGTATTATCTTGAGACAAATATTGTAGAACAATTGTTACCAAGTAACTGAAATAAATATTTCTTATCCACATGTTTGTTTTGAATTGATGGTTAGTAGTTGATGTTGAAGAAAATAGTCTTACTTAAATAAGAAACATGATTTATTGAAGTTTTGTGAAAGCAATAAGTGGTATGCAACAATAACAATCTTTTTAAAATCACAGAAAGTGCTAAGATCCCAAGCAAGATGGTGCATTTTTTAAAAACAAATGAAATCAAATAGACAATAGCTATACCATGTGCAAAATCATGCAAAATGGAATGAAGATGTTTACAGGTACAGTTCCGATGCACTTAATAAATAAACCATAAAAGTACAGATCATGAGGCTCAAAATTGTGCTTCACCCATCATCCTCAGCAAAAAGCTATTGACAATCTCATGCCACGAGAGTGATCAGGAGCTTCTTGTAGTCACCGGAGCAGTCAGACTATAATCAAATAAAACAGCGTCAAGAAGACCCTCCAACTCTCATCTAAATGCAACACATTTTTATTTTATTTTTTTACCTCGATGCGATCCTCCAGAGTCTTGTCGTACAGCTGCAGGTAGGCCTCCTTGACGTCGCCCAGGTCGATCTCGGAGCGGGCTACAACGATCCTAATGAGGGTGCGGTCGTCAGTGCCGGCCCGGCCATGGCGTCGTGCAGCCGCTTGGCGAAGTAGGCCGTCTTATCCTTGACGCACCTCGCTGCGGGCACCAAGAGCAGTGCGTTCAAAACCGGAGCGGGTCCGCGTGTGAGCGCCTGGGCAGGGGCTGGGCAGACAGCCCCTAACGGCCCCGACTTGACTCCAGCACGCAGCACGCATGCGTGTCTGGCGGGCTGGCCTACCCAAGCTCTCGGAGGCGCCTCTACCGGCTTCTGCACCTCACCTCACCGACACTCACCGATGGACAGGAAGCCGTCCTCCATGCTGCCGGCGAACTCCCTCTTGATGGCCGTCTCGATGTCGTGGCCGGCCATCTCCTCGTACTCGCGGAACACCTGGCGCAGGTGCGCGTAGCTACGCGAGACCAGGATCGCGTTGAAGGTGGACTCGTCCGTGCCCCACTGGTTCTCGCCGGCGTTCAGCAGCGCCTCCGCGTCGGCGCGGGCAGCATCCGGATCGATTTCCGCACTCTCATCCCGGTTGGCCTGCAAACACGACACGGACACGTGGCCGTCAGCTGAGAGGACACGACACGGACACGTGGCCGTCAGCTGAGAGGACACGACACGGACACGTGGCCGTCAGCTGAGAGGACACGACACGGACACGTGGCCGTCAGCTGAGAGGACACGACACGGACACGTGGCCGTCAGCTGAGAGGACACGACACACGACGCCGGTGCCGCTAGTACAGTCACTCTTCCGCTGCTCAACTTACGGTGCACAACGAGACCATGAGCCTCTTGAAGTGTCCGGAGGTGTCACCTTTCAGGTCCTTCTCCAACGAGTGTCCGTACACTGCAAAACAGAGAGTGCGGATCATGAGGGGCCAACGTCTCAACACCCTGTCAGACAGCCGGCAGTGCCCCCGGGGGTCCAGTAGCCCAGTAGCCCAGCGGTGCCCAGCGGTGCCCAGCGGTCCCCGGGGGCTGTCACCAGACTCTACGGCAGACGCATGCGACGTCGACAACAAGCACTACGGCGTGTCACAAAGCCAGATGTACAGCTAGAGAAAGGAACCAGACGGGTGCGGCCAGGAGAGACCGCGTGCACAGAGGCACCCACTTTGTCAGAAACGGCGGCAAAGTCGGCTTCCTTCTGCGCTCAACGACCGGACTTCCCTGTCGCTGCACGCAGAGGCCAGAGGAGGGTATGTTCATGCTACAGGCATCGCCGTGAGGTGGGAGACAACTGCCGCCGTGCTACCGCCGAGGGACCGTCCCCAAAGTACGTCCATGAGGCACACACGACGCCCGATAGGTAGGCAATTCCGACTGGTGCAACACACGCATGTCGCGCGGGTCGGCCTACCCCAGAACTCGCAGGCGACATGACCGGCGTCGCCGTTCGTCGCGGCCTCGGCCAGGAGGAGATTCGGACGTACTTCGTGGACGGCGCCCAAGACCACGAGCCCTCTAGGGGCCAAGCCAAGCTCGCCCAGCACCGTGCGGCTACGACTACGGCTGCTGCACCAGCCACTCACACTCTTCGTAGGCGGCGGCCACAGCCGTGATGCCGTAGTTGCTCAGGGAGCACAGCACCTCAACCAGGGCGCCCTCGTCCGTGCCCAAGCCCGACACGGCGTCGTGCAGCTCCTTGGCGTAGTACTCGGGCAGGGAGGTGAGTACCGACACGATCACGTCCTCGAACACTCCCCCCAGCTCGGACTTGAGCTCGGCGATCAGGTCCTAACGCAACCACACACACGCGCACACATGCATTACACACACGCCACGGGAGGGCCGACCCATGGGGGCGCGGCTCCCGGAGGAGGGCACAGCCGGCACAGCCCTCCCCGCTGTCGCTGTCCCGTCCTCCGAGGCCGGCGGCTCCACGGATCGGCCTCCTGCAGTCTACTTACTGGTCTCGTACACCTGGGCCACGGTGCGGACGCCGTAGTTGCTCAGGGTGCACAGGATCTCCACCAGCGCGCGCTCGTCCGTGCCCATACCCGCCATGGCGTGGTGCAGCTCGCTGGCGTAGTAGTTGGGCAGCGGCGTCAGCAGCGCCACCAGCGCCGTCTCGTATTTGCCGCTCACCTCGCTCTTGATCTCCTTGATGAGGTCCTGTCAGGTGCCACACTACAAACGTCTGCCTCCCTCGGCGAGGACCCGGTCGCGGTGCCGCCCCCCGAAGCTTCCCAACCGAACGCCGGCAGACAAACTTACCTTGCCGTACATGGTCTTGAAGGCGTCGGCGATCTCCAGGCGCTGTGTGATGGTGCGCCTGCCCAGCACGTCAGTGATGGCCTTCTCGTCCGTGCCGAAGCCCTTCATGGCCGTCCGCAGCGTCTCCGCGTCCGCCTGGGCGTCGAAGGGGTCGGCGGGGTACACGGTGGGGGTGCACTGCGGGCCGACACAAGCAGCTCGATGACGCCCGTGCTCCACCGGGCCGACACGCGCGCCGGCACGTTAGGCGGCCTACCCACACGGCGCCCCGCGGCCAGCGACACAGTAGTGGTGCCTCAGTTTAATCGCTTTCGCCTCATTTCAGGGCGGCCCATTAATAACGCGGCATGCGTGGCCATTGTGGTCCGTCCCTCAAGGCCCACGACTAGAGTCCAGAACCGACCCCGACCAGCACCAGGGTCAAGGCAGCGGCGCCGGCGCGCCAGGGGGGGAAGGACAGCCCCATCCCCATCCCTGCAGCCCCCTCCACCGCCCGCCCGCCCGCCCGCCGCGTTGGCGCCAACTAAACTACATCAGAGGCCCACAGGGGGAAACGCCCAACCCGTGGGGGGGCGAGCGGGACGCGCGCCCGCACGACACTTACACACTGCAAAAACACCCATTCAGAGCGTCCATGGCCCAGGCAGAGCACGAATGCCGAGCGCGCTGGGTAGGCAACCTGGACTTCTGCACGCCCGCACGCCGTGCGGGTTGGCCTACCCTGGCAGTCGGCGTTGCCGTGCACTTGGCACTTGGCAGTCGACAGCTAAGTGTTCGTCGCCCGTCTCACCTGGATGGGGTAGTAGGCGGCCATGGTTACGGCTGGGTGGCCTCGGCAGTCAACGGCTGAAAACACAAGGAGAGCATCGTCAGTCACCACCGCGGGCTGTGTCGCGGACTAGTGCATGGGAGCCAGGCCAGGCCGCAGAGCCCGGCCTGGACGAGCCCCACTTAGGCCCCTCTACCGCCGCGGCCTTGAACGGGGCCACGGTGCGGCAGGGACACGGTGTCACGGAGCAAAAGACGCGACGATGATCAAAAACCAAATGCGGAGAAAGAGATGGGGGGGGGGGGGGCTCCTAAAGGAATGGGGCGAGAAGAAATCGCGGCAGCGTTGGGCGCGAAACCGAAACGACCTTGAAGGGGCGAAGTACCGTGGACACGCAGCCTCAAATCTGCAAAAGAACAACCGCATCTCGTCGCGGCACAGCGCATAGATGAATCACCCGCAGGAAAGGGGGAGACAAGGGGGCGTCCCCCGCGACGCTGCCACGCCTACTGTCACTCTGTGCTGAGCCGTCAATCGTGTGGTGTAACCCTGCCGGACAGTCCCGGTGTGTCCCTCACAGTCTAGCAGACTGACAGGATATTTTCACGGGCAACACAGCTGCATCAGGATCAGGAGCACGCAAAAAACGAGACCCAGACGCCAGCGCAGCGTCAACCGACAGATTTAGAACTACTACTACCGCACGACACTGCAAACTATCTGTGCGCAGACTCGAGACACCTGGTTCCACAGTCCTGTGTGATGACATTTGAAAAAAAAAATAATAGACAGCGTACATGCGAAATTGAAGAAGGGCCTCGAATGGGGTCATTCCAGTCGTCACTTGATTCTCTTAAGATTTCCCAACTACACGTCACCAGGTAGTGGTGCAACTTCTCCTTTAACATGCGACCAGCAGTCACCTGAATACTTACGTTCAGGAGGTCAGGAAGTGAAGAGCTTGTTCTGACGTTCAACCAGACGCCGTGGCAAGCGAAATACCGGCGACTTATGGCGACTGAGGAGCGACTGAACCGGACGGAACCGAACGAATTGTGCTGTGGTGTGGTGAGCGTGGTAAGGGGGGGGGGGGGGGGCGATGGGCAGCCGGTAGAAGTGAGGAGGAAGAGGGGTGAGGGGGCATGCGGGTTAAACAGGTCACTATCGAATTAAAAGCTACAAGCCACTAAAGCTCGGCCGCAAAATACTCATCATAATATTTTGACCTCTGCTTAATCTTAACCGCGTGTTCACTCACGTTTTCAAAATGATGACAAGAAGACCACAACACTGGCCGAACACCGTCTGAACCCCAGCCATCGCAGGGTGAAGAAGAACAATCACGCCCATGAAAATATTCCTTTCCATTCCCTTCCGGTCTGTACGGTTTGGTGCCTAGTGTTGTACAGGCGAGTAAGTATCTTCGTATCTTGAAACATCGGTGATATTTAATTTTAATTAGGGAATAAAATTTTGTAGATCTATTCTACTGTTCCCTGTTTAACGTCCTGTTAAAATTAACTTTGCCTGGAAGTTTATATTCTAAGTTACTTCATGGGACACCGTTGATTGAGCTAACGTGTGTTGATGTGGCCTTATGTATAATAGGTGTCCTGGTTGTTGTTTAGGATTTGGTACTCATATTTTCAGTCTTACAATTTCGTTTTGCTTTACCGAGTTATTTGTTAACTCTGAACGTCTATGTTGATAATAAATAGACCGCGATCATGTGAAGCATTGAGGTTATGTGCTCCACTACGCGCCGGTGCCATTTGTTTTCCCATGCCTCCATGGTTTCGTCAACTATTCACATATGCCACCAAATAGTTTCCCCACATTTAATTTTCGGGAGATTGTGCACGGTTTCGCACGAACTTAGCACCCATGACCTAGTAGCTATCCCCGCACTAAGTGAAGTGGCGTACACTTCGCAGTGTGTAACCTTACTTTTTTTACTGTTCCAGACCACCACAATGAAGTTAAACAACTTTGTGTCGTCCTCCCGCCGCAAGTGCCGCAAGAGGCATTTCACAGCTCCCTCTCACATTAGGAGGCGAATCATGTCTGCACCTTTGTCTAAGGAACTTAGACAGAAGTACAATGTCAAGTCAATGCCCATCAGGAAAGATGATGAGGTCCAGGTATGTATCTCAAGCCTTTTTTTATATTTTTTTGAGTTATTTCAATTTTCACATCTTTTGTTGTGATATGATGCTCCAAACCATTCTCCAAGACTGGTTCTGGGTAAGATGAAGAATCTAACTGGTGAGGTTCTCTTTCTAGTTGGCAACTTCACTCACCCAGTCCTGTTAGATGCTGAAAAAATGGCTCTGATCACTAGAATATTTAACAATGGTCATATAAAATTTATTATGTAGTACATGTTGCTGTGATATGATGTTCCAACCCATTCTCTGAGATAGGTTCTAGACTCTAATAATGTGGCTGTTTGGTCAGGTTCTCTGCCTAATCAGAAACTTGTTTTAGTCTTCCTTATCTAAGGACGAAATAATGGCTCTGATCACAAGAACTTCAGGAGTTGACTTTGTCAATGCCCCCTTTAGGGGTTGACTCAACATTGCTGAATGTGGCAGTCTGCTGAGTTTTAAGGTTGAACTTTTTTTACAGGTGGTCAGAGGACACTACAAAGGCCAGCAAGTTGGCAAGGTTGTCCAGTGTTACAGAAAGAAGTTTGTTATTTACATTGAAAGGATCCAGCGTGAGAAGGCAAATGGTGCTAGCGTTTATGTTGGTATCCACCCCTCTAAGGTGAGTTGTGTTGTAAATTGTTGATTTTATGTGACCGACATGATGATCCCCATATATCCATTCTTAGACGCAGTTCATGCTAATTGGGATGCTTTTGCCAGGGTTCTCCTGGTAAATAGTTGACCATTTTTGTTTGTTCTGTATGATGGTGCAAATCTATGCTGATACACCCCTCATATTGCTGTTACTACAGAGGTGTTACTCCTGGTTTTCATACTTTTATTTTATTCTGTGTTAGGTTGTCATTGTTAAGCTGAAGATTGACAAGGACCGCAAGAGCATCCTGGACAGAAGAGCGAAGGGCCGCCTTGCAGCCCTTGGCAAAGATAAGGGCAAATACTCTGAAGAGTCAACCGCCATGGAGACTTCATAAATTAAGTAAGCTGTTAAGTGTGGTGGTCAATAAAAATTTATTAAATACCAATGAGTGAACCCTCTTCTTTCTGTTCCCACATCATCTCCTGTTCTTTTGTTTGGCATTTTCCAAGATAGGATATGTCCGCATTCGGAGGCTATCCAGTTCTGATTCTAGAGCAACAATATCTGTGTGGATTTCTTGAACTGTTCTTACTAATTTTGCTCTAAGTAGTATGACTTCCATTCTGAAATAATAATAATAATAATGAAGGTTAGAGAAATGCTTCATGAATCTTGGAAGCTCATTTTTTTAATTTTGTATAATTACCTTTTCTTTTGACATTCTCTTCTGCATTTTTCTTGTTCAAAGTCCCTTTCAAACTGAAGTTCATTTACTTCTACATTGATTTCTGTAATAGCCTTGTCAACTTCACGGTTTGCACGCTGTTCGGACTCTATCTTGTTATTGTATAGGGTTACAATTTCATTAAGTGCCTTAATGTACTTCTCAAAACCCTGAAATTTGAAGTATAGTAAAATAGACATGTCTTGTCTTGTCAGATTTGTGTGTGCAGTTACTCACAGATCTAATGCGGGATATCTCCTTGTCCAGAGTCAGCATTCCTCTCCCTGGGAGTGTTCCCTTTTGCCTTCTGTGCAACCACTCTTGCAATTCTTTTATTACCTGTGAAAGTAAGGGTTGGTATTTGCTCTTATGAGGTTGAAGGAATATTCCATCCTTACCTTGACAGATTCTATAGTCTTCAGTTCATCCTCTTTATCCTCTATGTGCATTCTGATTTTCTTATGCTCCCATTCTTGGAAAACTATACCACGTCTGAAGTTGCAAGCTGCTCTCATAGCATGCAGTTTTTTCTGCCCTGCTTTCTGCAATTGAATTTATGATTACAATATCTGAAGTAGAGGTTGGTAGAGTGGCACAATGAACAACTTACTTTGATAATTCCATTCAAGTATGCCACGTCATTGCGATTGATAAGGATGGCATTGTCATAGTCTTTTAGAAAACCTGTGATGGGTATTTCTACGAGGCCTTGTTTGAGTGCAAGTTGTATCTGAGGAAGAAATGACACTTAAGATACTTCACTGCTACATAGCAGTATGATGACTCATACAGGCTTACCTCGACATCGTGTTCAAACAACAACTGCTCTTCTTGAATAGCACGCAGGTTACTTTGCAACTCTTTGTCTTTTTCTTTAAGTGATTTTACCCGCTTTTGGAAAATACTAACTGTATTTTCTGCCTCTGCTATTTGAAGTGCAAATGCATTTTTCTGAAATGTGAAATGAACTTAGGACCACAGCCACCACACTGCATACCACAAATTACTTACGGTACAATACCTTAAGATCACACTCCATCCTTTGTCTTCGCAGTCTACAAATGTTTGCCCAGGAGTCTGGATTCATGTTTGGGGGAGCATTGGCAGCACTGTCCAGAAGATCCATTCCTTTTAGAATTTCTAGGCACTCCGGTGTCAAGTATGGGGGTTTCTTGCATGCCACAACACATCTCCCTAATTCATTGTAGACGGTGGCAGACACCAGTGATTTCAGTTTAGTTTTTGGTTGTTTCCTTAATGAAAATGCATAATATATCAGTCATTGTAGGGATCATTTGGTCACAACTCCTGTAGTATACTAACTTGTACAAACGGAGAGCATTGTCTGCCATTGCAGGTGACAATTCAGGGAATTCCTTTTTAAATTTGCTATCCAGTGTTTTTTCTCTTGCTATTTGAGCTTCATATGCACTTCGACAATCAGATGTAGCTTCTTGGAGCTGTGCAACTAATAACTGCTCATCTGCTAGGGCTTTTTGATTTGCTGTAATTGCATTCCTGGAAAAATAACTACATGAGTTATTTTGTAAGATTTTCAAGTACACAACATTATTTACTCTTAGTACCTTGCAGCATCCTCTTTTTGTGCCAATACATTACGTTTGGGAATTAATAATCGAGACCTCAAAATTCGCAATGTCGTCTGAGTGCAGCTAGCCTCAACTCGTAATTTTAAGTTAAAGAAATCTTGCAATCTGTCTTCAAATTTAACCAAACTATCCTGAAAGTCATTCAAATAAAAAATGTACCTTCTAACAGATTAGTACAAATTGACCCATGGTTGTCACCATTAATATAATTACAGGATCAAGTCTTACCTTCAGTAATCGTTTAAGACGTTTGTATTCTGCATCCATGACTTTCCGGTAGCGCTGGCGCTCATTTTCGTGGAACTGAACTTTCTCTTCATAAAATTTCACCTCGCGCAAGTCCTCCTCATTGTAGTCTTCTGGGTTTTTCTCCATCTGTATAAAGAAAGTTAAGAAATGCCTTCTTAAGTAAGGAACTATATCTTGCACACATAAACTTATTAATTTCTTCAAAGGTAATTGAAAATGGACAGTGATGTTAAACATCCATTTCTTGTGTATAAACATACCATGCATTTTGGTTTGGGAACATCTTTTTTCAGTAAATCTTCAGGTTTTACTTCAAGAACACCATCCATCATCTTAATGAGAGCCAGTTCTCTGAAATTGTCAGCTAGCATAAGGAGACGCAGACGCTCCTCTTCTTCAGCTTGTTGCTGACGTAAAGCCAGTTCACTTGGTGACATATATGGCTCCACACCTACCTACAAAAAGCATAGCATTTAAAGGTAATGAAGTGGAACGCTCATTTTAATTTATTTAGTAGAAAAGATTAATTTATTTGTGGAACACACCTCTTCGTCATTGACAGTTAACATCATTTCAGCCTTCTCGTACTGTGTCCACTCTGGATCCAATGGGTCTCGATCAGGATGTTCCACTTAAAAATGTTAGAATGCATAAATTAGAAATACTTTTTAAATCTTAACCATGTGAAGACTTATTTGAATATAAATTACCTGAGCATGTCAACAGCAGCTCTTTCAAGATATACCTTAAGCGCTGGTGTAAGTTTTTTATAGTACTGATCTCTTTTTCCTTTGCCTCATACATCAACTTAAATTGTACATTAAACCATTCTTGCAATCTTCTAATATCTCTCTAGAATATAGTAGAAAAGTTTTTTTATAGTTGTTTAAAATTATTATTTAACTTGAGGTAAATTTCATAATCAGATATAATGAAAGTAATATCCAACCTGTAGTAATGTAATTGAATGTGTTGTTTGCAAATATGTATTTAGTTCAAATTGGGAAATGTGACAAGGCGATGGCTCAATGAACTGATAAATTGAGGATCCATCCATGACAAACTGTGACTCTCCATCCTCTTGCTCCAATGACTCTCCTGGGGTGGAGCCTTGCTCTTCTGCCATTGCCCGTTTTATTCGGGTTGTCTCATCCAAAAGTGTAATTGAAGCTGGAGGTGATACCAACTGCATTGCCCAATCACTATGTGTTTGATTGATTCAATACATTGAAAAAGAAGTCTGAATATAAATCCAATTTTAAAGTAGGACTTGACTCAATTGTAGAATTGTGCATACCTGTCTGACTTAGGTGTCCATGGATGAAATGAATCCAGAGTAGAAGCTTTCATTTCAATTTTTCTCATTGCTACAACCATTTCTAAATTGTGTTCATTTTCTTCACTCTCTGGCAGTAGAGGATAGTTGTCAACCCTAAAATTCCACTGTAGTGACTAAGAAAAGAGAAATAATTATGGGATTTATTGGTGACATACTATTTCTTTTTGGGTTTTCAGAATTGATAAATACCTCAACGCTCATTGGCTTGACTGTCATAGGATCCCAACAGAGCTCCTTTATTATGGCACTTTTTCTCTCCAAGACTGCAATTTTAGCAATGATGTATGCTTTAAGTTGCTCTCTTAATTGTCGTCCATGCTCCATGGCTGATTCACGAGCATCTTTGTCAAGATCGAAAGCAGAAATAGGCAGCTGTTCTTCTGGAGGTGCACTTTCATTGGCATTTAACATTTGTACCACCTACAAGAAGGATTCTAGAATATATTGTGCACAAAATCATCTGGCTCCAAGTACCAAAATCAGTGTATACTTCCTTTTGCATACCTTTCCTTGGAGTTCTCTAAAATCTGCCATTATATTAGCCCTTTCTTCCCCTGCTTGTTGTTCCTCTTCTGCTATGCGTAACTTTTCTTTGTGTTGCAACCAAGTCATACCAGCATTTTCTCCTAAAAAGGTAACTTAGCATCATTTGATATTATGCTTTGAGTGAATACTTCTACTATTTACCAGTCATACCTTCAAGGAAAAATCCTGTGGTGGGTTCTGTGAACTTTTCCATCATTTCAGGACTTGGTTCAGGAGATGTGGTTTGTGGTGTGTAGTTTGCTGTACGTCTGCCATTACATACATTTTATGTAGTTATAGCAAAGGAAAGGTACTAACAATAGCTGACTTTTAATCACATTGTCAACTAACTTTAGTTTGGAACAAACAAGGGATCTGTCCTTGCCCAAAGATATGACAAATTCTCCTTTGGGATCCAGTAAAGCTTTCATCACTCCCAGGTCATATCGGTGATGGGGTAAAACAATATAGAATTGTTGCTTGGATCCTGATGGGCGGGCAATAACTATTCCATCCATGCCATAAGTTAGCAATCCAAATTCAACTCTTTCAGAGATGTACACAGATCGTAACTGATGTCCTGTTAATTCCACACTCTTCAGTGCTACTCCTGACTGCAATATGAATTGCAAAATTTCTAATAAAAGTACAAAGAGAACAAAAAGGTATACTTGTACAACAAGGAATGCTAATAAGTCACCTTTCTTTTCACCTCCAGTGTATGAATATTTCTTGAACAATACACTGACCCATAACACATATTTTTATTATTAGCTGTAATAAGTCTTGTGTAATTGTCTTCTAAGTCTGTCTCAGTGTCCAAATGGAGCCCATCCAACTCTAAGGTGTAGGATGCTACATGGTTTCCAACTGAGCTGTGTGGGTCCTTGGCAAATAAAACTGCAAGCAGTGGTTGTACGTCAGGCAACAATATACAATCCACCACAGGCACATTCAAAACCATGTGTGTTACTATCTGCATCTCTTGGCCAGGAACTCCCTGCAAAAGAGGAGAGTTTAAAAAAATAAAAATTAAACAATTCAAAGAGACTAATGAAGTGCAATGATGTCACTGCTTGAAGGATCATTTTACCTGAATGAGAAAGAACTGTCCTATGCTAGCAGTAAAAGCAACAAAAACATCACCAGCTGGAGCAAAACATACTGATGATATCTCTTCTTCACAGAGTAAAAATTTTGCAAGAGTTACAGGAGATGTCTGATGCAGTACACTCACTAGCAACAGCAACCCATCACTCATGGCAACTCCAACATAAGGATATCGAGGGTTGCTCTTTAAACTGATAAATGATGCAGATGGACGCTTGCATTGTACAGCAGCATCACGTACATTATAAACTCCCATCTATAATTTAAGAGATCAGTGTCTCAACTTGTTGTAATTGGTACCAGTCGCAACACAATTCGCAACCGACTTACCAAATGCCCATTTTCCTTGTTCCAAACTTGAAGTTCGTCCCATGTATTCATGCAGATAATAGAGTTTCCATCAGGGTATATGAGTTCCATATTAACAAAATTAGTCCCATAATACTTCAAAACAGACACTTTAGGATTTTTTCCATATTCAATGAGAACTAGTTCACTCTGCAATCAGTTTTAATATTTTTGGTGACTTGATTTGGTGCTTCCCTGGATCATTAGGTTACCTCCTACCTTTTTAGTCCAACCAACAATTAAGTCAGGTTCTTGTAGATAGATCAACCGATGCAAAGGAGAAGAGACATTTAGGGACCAGGCTTGGGACCAATCTCCGAAACGCTTGTGAAACTAAAAATGGTGACATGAGATGGATACTTGCCCCTTCCGCTCAAGGCTACTTATTTTTCTGAATTTTGTACCTACTCTCAAAGTTGATGGTGGTTGAAAAATGAGAACTCCTGTTTTACAAAAAGTCATACATGTATCAAACATTCCTTGACCATCTACAGTCTGAGAGCAATGATTTTCATTTTCTTCTTCCACTTCTTCCAGCACTCCATCTTCAGAAGGAGAGCCCCATGTTTGTCTGACTGCTTTATTTTCTTCCAAATCAACCTAAAAGACAACTTGGATTTACAATTTTTAATGTAATTTAATTTGGTATTATCTTTTCCTGTCACTTGCCTGGTAAACATCTCCACAAGTATCCACAAACAATAAAGCTCCATCATTTGTGAAGCACACTTCAACAGGTATTATATTTTCAGGGAGCTTAACTTCCTGACTAGTCAAACAGCAAAGTTTTGCACATACATTAATTTCCCAAAGCTGAAGAATACTTTCGCCTCTCACTGTGTGGCTAACGATGGTTGGAGAGAACATACTGCAACTGATTTAATTTTAAATAATTAATAATAAAAGTGAGTTCTGACCTAAGATATTTGAAAGCAGCTGGGTAAAATACCATTTAATTACCTCAACTCCTGGAATGGACTGACAATCCCAGTATCTGTACATGCCAGTTGCACACCTGTTCTCCAGCACCACACCATTATTGAATGCTGTGGGACTCCACTTAATGTGACAAGGTACTCCACCTCCGAAAATGCCATTGATATGTATGACCCCATGGCACCCCCTTCAAATACAAACAAGTTTTCCAGTAAGAACTACATTTATTCCGTTGAGCATAAAGCGAGTGGTTCTAGTATACTTAGCTACCTTTGAGTACAGACACAGGTCCTTCCACAGCAGGGTATGAAAACACCAGGATCCTAGGGTGCAGACATTTTTCAGCAAAGGCGAACAAGGGTGCGGTGCGGTGGCCAGCGATGCATGCCACACCATCGCCTCTCTGTTTATTGTTCGCAATGTAGACATTCTCTGCGGTACCGTCGACAGTGTAGAAAATTATGTGGCAGCCGCAACCGACAGCTACAGTGTCTTTCCCGACGAAGGTAAAGCCATCAGTTTTACCCAACTTGACCCATCTGTAAATATAAGAATTTCACTAGTCCCATCTCAAATATAAAGACAGAATCGTTCTGAGGAGATGAGACATTGTCATTAATATTACTGTGGGTATGATAATGATTTTCGGAGATGCATGGTACAAGTTTCGGTAACCTTGTGTGCGGCGTATAGACGTTGTCATAGCAACTGCCACTTCGATTTTCCCGCCTGTGTAATATACCAGGGAATACCAATTCATCACACTAGTAAGTTGGCAGTCCTGCAATAACAGAGGGAACGGGCCTAAAGTCGTAGCGTCTGCTACTTCTTCTGCTAACCGGTGCCAGGAAAAACTTTCGCACTGTAAATAAGAATTGTGAGCTATATTTGGTCATTGTTCTTGGCTTTCGGCTCCTAGATTTGTTGCTACTAGCACACTGACCGACCTAGATAGGTCTCAGTTATGGCTGTTCTGGGAAAACTGATAGCGGGGTTAGGTGGATTTGGTGGCTTGGGGGCAGGACTTCTGTATGCCTCTTCCGTGTCATCTGACAGAAACGTTGTGGTCCTAGCTGCTCAGAAAATTCCAGAAACTGTACCCGTGTACAGACGGGAGAATACTACTGTGCCACAGAACACCTCAGAGGACTGGCCACCCATCATCAAGTGGGACTATAACTGGGACAGGTACTTGTGGATTGTTTCACAACATAAATTTAATTAATTAAGCTTGCTCAACAGTTCAGAATGTTTTATTTCTGCAGGAGAGATCCAACTCAGACAGTGCAACCATCAAGAGGGGGAGCAGATGATGACCGCTTCAAAAAAGAGGTGGCATCAAAGAAACCGAAGGCGACACGTCACTTATTTCTGATCAGACATGGGCAGTATAACTTAGAAGGAAGGACAGACAAGGAGAGAGTCTTGACTGAGAAAGGTAAGGCACCATTGCATTTGAAATTCAAATTTAATTAAATTATCTCATTTCATGAATGTACTGTACCTGGTGCAGGTGTGGAGCAGGCGAAGATCACTGGTAAGAGGCTTGCTGAATTAAATTTCCCATACCAACTCTTGGCCAGATCGACTATGACACGAGCACAACAGACTGCAGATCATATCCTCAATCAGATCAAGGCGTTGCCAGTTCAAGATGATAGGATGTTAGAAGAGGGTGCACCCTGCCCTCCTGAGCCTCCGAACTTTGGATACACTCCGTCTAGTCACGTAAGTGCCCGACCCTTGTCCTGTCCAAGTTCATGGAACATTCCAAGATCTTGAATTAATAATCCCTCTTGCCTTTCTTAGGAATACTTCCAAGATGGATCTCGAATTGAGGCAGCATTTAGGAATTATGTCCACAGGGCAGACGTCAGTCAGACCAAGGATTCACATGAAATAATCGTCTGTCATGGAAATGTCATTCGGTACTTTGTGTGCAGAGCTCTACAGCTTCCCCCAGAGGCCTGGTTACGCATTGATTTGCGTCATGCAAGTATTACTTGGCTGTGCATAGCACCTTCAGGAGTTGTATTTCTTAGAGGTTTAGGCGACAGTGGGCATTTGCCCCCAAAACTTATTACATAAGTGTGTTATGGCTAGTCAGTTGATCAGTATTGCTGGTCCCACCAGTGTCACTTAAGTTAATCCAGAAGTATTTGTGTGAATATATGTATTTTAAAAATAAGGAGGAATCATGTAACTAGTTTTCCCAGGAATAATAAGGATGTGTGATACTTGTGATTTTTTTTTTTTTTATATTCCTGATTGCCATTTTGCCACTCACTACAACTAATTAAAGAGTGAAAAGCATCTGAATCGTCTTCAAAGTCCTCAACGCTCGTCACTGTGTGCTGCCTGCTGCCGCTGGACCGCTGGACCGCTGGACCGCTGGACCGCTGGTCAGTGGCGCCAGTCCAGCATCTGGTCGGCAAGCACTACCGCCACTCCGGGGAACATCTGCCGTATCACGTCCAGGTCCTCCAGGCGCTGCAGACCCTGCCTGTCGAAGCGCCAGGACCACTCCTCGTGGAACTCGACGCGCTCGAGAACGGGGAAGTCACCGGGCGCGCGGCGCGGGAAGTAGACGCTGCGGCGGTGGCTGACGGGATCCTCGAGCGCGCCGCGGCCGCGGTATTGGCAGCGCTCGAGCCGCACCCAGTGGCTGTAGCAGCCCGTCGGCGCCTTGGTCCGCGGCCCCGGTTTCGGCACCATGATCTGCACTAGCCGGAGCGTGCGGTGGTGCGCGTGCATGAGGGAGGCCGCCGTGGACGGGCTGAGGCACAGCTGGAGCCGCTCCAGGCCGCCACCGTGCTCCAGGGCCGGCACCAGGAACGGGTCGTCCCACAGGGCGGCGCCGGACACCTCGAGGCGCCGCAGCCGCGGCATCCGGTGCGCCGCCAACAGGTGCGCGCGGTCGGCGGCCCGCAGCTGCAGCTCCTCCAGGTGGGGGGTCACGGCCTGCAGCAGCCGCAGCGGCTCCGCGGACCCGGACTCCACGGCGTGGACGGGGCCCTTGCCGCAGTCCACGCCCACCAGCCGGCGCACCTGCGTCACACATGCGTGCCAACTCCCCACACACACAACTATCCGCATATATGTCCACGTTATGCTGGCGGCCTCACTCACCCTGGACAGCCGCTCCGGACTGAGGTCGGTGCTGGTGGTCAGGACGGTGACGTCGAGTACCTCCTCGTCGTCGTCCGGCGGGGCCACCGGCTTCTTCTCCCTGGGTCTCTTCTTGCTTTTGACGGGCTCGTCGTCGAGCAGCCCGAAGCCGCAATCCTCCTCTTCCGACTCTGTTTCCAGTTCGGAGGGGTCCTCCGCCCCCGTCACCTCCTCCGCGGTCCTCGCCTCGGCGAACAGACCGAAGCCCAAGTCTTCCTCCGACTCATCCTCACCTGGATTCACATCCCATGGGTCCACCAGCTATGGGTGCGCCAAAGAGAGAATGTCAGTAAGAAATTTTCAAAGTGTCGACGCGTTGCGGTTCAAGTACCTCGTCCTCTGCCCGGAGCTGCAGCAGCAGCTGCCTCAGCGCCCACGCCTCCTCCGTCCACTCCGCCATGCTGCCCCCGAGCTGCACTGTCGCTGTCCACACATCCTCGCCGTCCCCGCCGTCGACGGTCACCTCCACGCCGCCTGTGCTGGCCAGCTGCCGCAGCAGCTCGTCCTGGCCCTGGTCCTGGACAACAGCACATAGCGCCTGGTGGGTAGGCAGCCTGAGCTGACGCACGCACGCGTGTCGTGCGGGCTGGCCTACCCGCCCGCTCGCAGGTCTGCTCAGCCTCACAGCTCACCTGTCCCCCGGTCCCGGGCTCGAGGGCTACCTGGGCGGCGAGCACCTGCAGCCCGTCCAGGACCTGGCGGTGCCAGTGGGCGCGCTGGCTGCCCAGTCGGTGGCCCTGGTCCACGCAGGACTCCCGGGCGTACGCGGCGCAGTCCTGGCAGCGCAGACGGAGGCCGCCGCCCGCGTCCGCACCGCCGCCAAACCTGCAACCGCGAATTGTGCACGCAAACGTCCTGTCTCATTAGAAAAAGAAATAAATAAATGTAGAGGACCCCGTCTCCAGCCCGATGATGACCTGTTTCTGCCCGGCACGGCCAGTAGACTGAGCAGGTACTCGTCGTCGGGGAGGTCGGTGCCGTCCGTGGAGAACACCTGGGGACAGCACAGAGCACCCCGGGAGGGGAGGGACTTAACTTTAATTAAAAAAAAAAAAAACAAAAAGTCGGCACCCTTTCCACACGATTATAAACGGTTGTGTTGAATCTGAATAAATCATTCTGCTCTCTACCGTGACTCCTCGTGTTTATTCCGCCCGACAAAGACCCGAACCCCGGAGAACGCGACACAATATGTGACATAGAACGTTTCAAAACAAAATTCATCGATTATTATTTTTAGGTTCAGGACGATACTATTTCTAGAAAAATTTAAATTTAAATTTACAATTTTTTTTAGAGAGAAACAAAACAAAACAAAAACCGATGTTACCTGCCCGTCGCGCGGGCACCGGTCCCGCCCCTGCAGACACGGCTGACAGAAGCCGTGGCCGCACGGAAGCAGTTTTGGGCGGCGGACTTCCCCGCCGTACAGCCCGCGGCACAAGGGGCACTCCATCTGGGGAACAGGACAAAACCACGTGACATTTTCAAAACTTTTTATTTTTATTTTCCGTGGGGGATGGTTGCTGGGAGTAAACAGTCATTGGCACAGGCCGGAGGCCCCCCGACTCCAAGCCTGGTGGGTTCGATTCCCACGGGCAGTTCCCGACGCACTATCTCCCCTGGGACGCTTGGAATCGAAATCAATTTTTTTCCATGACCTCGTCGCGTGGTTTGTGAACGGCCCTTAATCAAGGTGAAGTAGCGAACGCCGGGGATTTGAATAGAGAGGCGGGAGCGATACAACTTGACGCCAGTGGCGCCGCCACGCGGGCAATCGCGGCACTAACGATTTCGACCGTTGGTTGTGCATTGTGCAACAACAAACCAAGCAGACAACCGCAAGTCTTTGCGCGGCCCGTTCAACTCTCGCTCCGAACTTGAACACGACGAAACGTGAGTCTCGCGAGTCACTCGTCTTGAACCTGAACACGCAGAGCAGCTGAACAGAGACGCAGAGCGAGCGCGAGCCGATGACAAGTGACAACAAGCTCAACAAGTCACTTAGGCCGCTCGTGTACTCTTATTGAGAGCAATTGCTCACGTTACTGTCAGTATGTCGTTGGGGAAGCCGTCGGATAAGACGTTGGCTGGGAAGAAGTTCAACTCTGGGGTTGTCGGTTTAGACGTCGGCACAAACCTAGGCGCCCACAAGGCCGGCTAGGAGTGGCACTGGCGGCGGGACGGCGGCGTGGGAGCAGCCGGAGGATGGGGGGGGGGTCCATGTAGTGTCTCGAACTCGATGTTATCCTTGTTTCGATTGCTCTCGCTACTAGCGCCACCTGTACACATGTACTTTAGATTGTAAGCTCTACTCTAGAAGAATAAATCAGTTCTAAACCAGCCATCGTCTGAACAACTTGACTTATCCACTTGAGAACTCACAGCCGACCACGGCCCAACGACCCAAATACGTCAGTCCCCCCCCCCCCTCTCATAGGGAAACCCCAGCCTCGAGTTTCCAGGTCCAGTGACAATTTCAGCGCTGCTGGTTCACTTCCCCTATCCTCAGTGCCCTTCGGTGAAAAAACTTGTTTGAGTGCCTTGGGTGGAAATGTCACACAGATGGAGTGCCCCGAGTGCCTCCAGAACTTCGATGAGAAGCGTCGCCGGCCGAAAGCATTGCCCTGCGGCCATACGGCATGCCTGGAGTGCCTCGCGAGGGTGGACAGGTGTCTTGTTGATCGAAAGGTAGGTGTTGGAGGGCCGCGATTGTCGATGTGCCACACATTGAGCGATTGTGTCATTCTACTCTTTATATTTTCAGGCGTTTGAAACCATTCCTTCCGAGTTGCCAGACAATCAGAGTGTGTTGACTCTGATGCGTTCCAGCATCACAAGCAGGTAAGTGAAAAACTTTTTCAACGTACAAGGTTAAAAAAGAGAGATAATCTTATTTTATTTTTACAGCGGTCCCAGTCTGTACTTGTGGTGCAAAAATTGTTCAGATGAGGCGACAGAGGCCTGTGTTGATGAGGGGCATGACGTGACCAGCATGAAAAGACGGTGGCAAGAGCAAGCCATCCAGAATTTGCATTTAACGGAGAACAAACTAGACCCACAGTATTGCAGCACACTGCTCAACAACCTTGATGAGGTATTTGAGCATATTTCCCTTTTCAGGCCTTTGAGGGGTAGGCTTTTAAAATGAGGTTTGGTATGTTATAGAATTGCTGATTTTCTGTAGGAAGCTGCTGCTAAAGCATTGGATGTGCTGTCTGGCGAGGCTGAAATCCCTGATCTGGATGTCTTAATACAGGGTGGGACAGGAAGGTGGAAATCATCATTACAAGCTGGAGAAATAATGGAATCAGACAATGATGAGATAGTCAAAGGAATGCTTCTTCTTATGGCATCAGAAGGTGTACTGCTTAAGGTATGCCTTTATGTATCCCCCAAGCTGTTCTTAACATAAATTTTGACACTATGTCTATTTCATGTGTTTTAACTCTTGCAGGATTTTGTCATACCTTCAACTCCTGAGGATGGAAATAAACCTATTGAGGAAGACATGGATTCTGATGGTGAGATAGACCTGACGAACATCAGCAGTTGCAAAAACCAAGAAAGCGTTATGGATGAGAGGGAGAATCTTCTTAGTTCTGACAGTTTGAATAAAGTGAGACGTGTCACTGGGCTGTACTGTGACATGGATAGAAAATGGAGTTTGAAGATTTTACAGCTTCTTGCTCCATTTGTGGAAGAAGTTCACATTTTCAATTTCTACCTTGAGCATCTCGAAGTTGTACAATCCATGCCTCAACTGCGTTGGGTTGTTTTGGAGAATTGGAAGGACAAAATTGATAAGAAATCGGACTATCAGCTACCAACCCTGCAGCACCAAAGTAAAGTGGAGTTTTTGTGGGCGAACCTTGCTCACCATGAATGTCAAAAGCTCCTATCACAACTAGTCAAGTCACATGCAATGTCTGTTCAAACATTGTTTACTCCATTGCCTACATATCATGCCCATGCAGTGGAATTTTATGAGGGATTAGAAATGCCTAACCTTAAGATGTTGATGTTCACTTCATATTGTTCATATGATAACTGTAGTGATGTAGTTATTGGTTTGCGTAACATGTTTCCAGGTAGAAAAATCCGATGTATGCAGTGCAATCGAACAGAAAATTTTGATGATTGAAATACACGATTTTTAAAACAGAACCCCTGCATTTTTCCATTGTGTTGAAGACTTCATACCAAATCTCGCTCGCTTGTAATATTCTCAATCTAGCGAGGCCTCAACGTCTGTTCGAATGGACTGTCTCCCTCATCCTCATCCCGCACTTTTTCAAACGCCTATATGATGCCAACCTACGCAAGTTACCCTGCCCAATGTCATTTCTTGGTCATTTCTGACCACGGATGTAGTCGGTTCTTGCATGAACCTTTAGGAACGTACCCTCACACGAAAGTCAACAAGTCTAGAGGTCTTTTTCTGCTTCAACAAGCAACACATTTTTGTGCATATATTTATTTTTATAGATCGTCACCCTCTGAGCTCTTAACAGAAGAATGGCATACAGTAGTTTAGACCAAATTTATAGGAGTATCTTGCTTTCTAAATATTTTGTAAAAGGATGGGGCAAGCCTGCAAACTTGAAAAGGTTATGGACTGATCAACACATATTTGTTTCGGATTCTGATGCTGTTTGTCACCTGATCATGACTAATTTTTTAAGTTTATTCAATTTTTTCCCCTAGGCTGTTTGAATTTAGAAAATTGATATCCAACAGAGATTATTGCTACAAAAAGTTGATTACAAAGGACTATCCTGTTACTATTTACAAGGTATCCATCGATATGAGGCTGTACTATGGATTGGTTCTGATGATTTTGTTTTCTTCACCATACCAGAAATTGTTTCTTCCCTTCCCCCAGGATGAAGTTTGGTCAGACTGTCGCGTTCTAGAAGGATATTTCCAATCTCCCCTTGACATTCATCTACCAGATATTATGCCAGATGAAGTTAAACGGGCTCATTTTCAAGTTATTTTGCCAACATCTTGGAAAGAGGAGAGCTTCAAACCAATTTGTCTTCACTTGGCTGGAACAGGTGACCACGTAAGTTATTATTTTATCTGCTGAGTAGTTTTATTGAATTTTCTGTCTTATTTTCTTTTTTGTTTTGTGGAATGTAGTACTTTTGGAAAAGAAGAAATTTCATGTGCAAACCATTGCTAAAAGAAGCTGGTATTGGTGGTATAATTTTGGAAAGCCCATTTTATGGATCCCGGAAACCTAAAGATCAAGTGTAAGTTCAGGTGTGAATTGAGGTAGGGTGAAAATAAGTTTTATCCTGATATCCTTCTTTATGCGTTTGAACTTTACTCCTAGGCGGTCGAACTTACACAATGTGTCAGATATATTTGTAATGGGTGGCTGCCTCATGTTGGAGTCATTAGTGCTGTTCAACTGGTGCGAGCAACAAGGTTTAGGCCCACTGGGCGTTACTGGACTGTCAATGGGAGGGCATGTAAGTTTCCTTAATTTAAAAAAAAAAATCCATTATTCATGTCCATTTTTTAGCTAAAAATGTTATTGTTTTGTAGATGGCATCCCTAGCTGCTACCAATTGGCCTAAGCCTCTTGTTCTTGTCCCTTGTTTGTCCTGGTCAACAGCATCAGGGGTTTTCACACAGGTTGGTCACAAAACCTCATTTTCCCTTTTTAATTCAGTTGCACCTACCATAATGAAATCTGCTTATTGTACATGTCATAAAATTTTTCAGGGTGTCATGAGTGGTGCTATACCATGGGATGTGCTTGAAAACCAATACTTTTCTAATGATATTTTTAGAAATGAAATTCATAAAATGGTCAAAATTATAGATGATGTGGGTAATTTGTAATTACTGAATGTGTTTCCTTTTTGCTATGCCAGTTTCTCAGTGTTGCCTTTTATCGTCTTTAGGATGCCTTTGAAGCAGGCAAACATTTTATTAAAAAATATTCAAATGAAATTGATAACCTCAAGAATCTGCAACAAACTGAAGTGGTGGAAAAGCAAAATAACTCTGATAATAACTCTCCCTCTAATGATAAGAAAGATCCTAAGTTGGACCCCACTCAGGATTCAGAGTCATGTCCATTGATGGCAGACAACGCTGAGGCATCCAAGAAATCAGTAGATGCCTTAGCCAGGTCATTTGCTGCAATGTCAAGTACTATTTCAGAACTACCAGAAAATCTGTCGGAATCAGAAAAGGAGAAAAAAGTGCTGGGAAAGGGTATCCTTGAAAGCATAGCAGATTCAAAGTTAAAAATGTTGACCTTCAAAGTTAAATCATCCGAAGATCAACCTCCTGATGTGAAAAGGGAAATAGAAGACTATCAATTGAGAAAAGGTAATCTCTTCTCCTGTTAAATCATGTGATCTGCATGTATCTTCAGTACTTCAGTAATTATGATCTGAATTGTTGTGGATTAGGCCACCTTAAATATTTTTACATGTACTGTGGCTTTAATTATAATTTTAAAGGGAAATCCAACATAAAAGTGACCATTGGGCCGTAACTTTTCTCATTTAAGGTACTTTTACAAGTAGACAAATGTATAAAAAAAAGAAAAAATGCTTAATAAAATCTGTTTTCCCCCTTTGCATCAGATGCCCAATGGCATAAAACATCAAAATTATGCTCTTTACATTTTAATTAATTTGATTAATACTTGAAACTTTAGGCTCAAAAAAATGCATCCTTGGTAACAAGGTTTAATTGACACCAAATTGAGACTTTTCTGTGACTTCTTGTTTTTCATAAGGAATCACATGTCCTATCATCCCTCTGTGCTTCCATACATTCATTTAAATTTAAAGGAAAGAAAATTTGGCTTCCAGATTGGGCTCTTCGCAAGGAGCTTCAAGACTCCACTTATTTGTCAAGTCAGAAAGGTAATTCTGGGGATTGACAGAATCAGTGAGGAGTGTTGGAGTTTCCTTCTTGACTGTGCGTGTACATTTGTTAACTTCCATTAAAACCACCCCATTTGTCTTAAGGACATGTTTTCATTCTTGCAGTGGTTGGCCGCAAATTCCCATTTTCTGTCATGGGCCTAGCTAGAAGCACGGTACGTGATAGAGAGGCTATCCACTTCATGCGTGGTATCATGGATGAGTGCACTCATCTGAAGAATTTTTCGGTGCCAGTGGACACTTCTCTCATTATTGCAATATGCGCTACTGAAGATGGGTATGTGCCTCGAGACGGGGTCACTCATCTTGCTGATGTCTGGCCTGGAGCAGAAGTGCGATACATCAACACAGGTCATGTGGGAGCATATATTCTGCATCAGACAGCCTTCAGGTAATAAAAGCAATACATCTGTGTCTGAAATAATCAAAAGGTGTTTATACTCGTATTAAAAAATCTGGGCTTATATTTTCAGGCAAGCTATCAAGGATGGCTTTCTTCGAGCTAAAGAAAAGCTAGGTCTATGACAGTTTTTTAAAAGTATCATAAAATTGACACCCATTTGTGATCATTCCACTATGCTAATGCACCGTTAATTTTCAATGCTGGTGTTGATAAAAAAAAAGAAGAAAATTACAAAAAACATTTTCTTTCTGTGTGTTTTGGACCTTCAGTGCAGGGTGGAAGAATGAAATTTACATTTATAAAATGGAGGTTTTGCTATTGTGAAGTTGACTGTTTGTATTTTCTATTTATGTAGTTTCAATTTTACCATATTTTAAGAGATCAAGGGAGACATGTTGTACACAGGACTCTGAATTATTCTTCAAGTCCTCTTTACTCTACCACAATCTTCACCTGGCTGGTCCTTTAGCTGTGTGTCCAACATTTCTTTGCTTGTCAACCTATTGTGCCAATGACTGTAGCGTAACATATATGATGGTCCAAACGGTGTAATTTTAATTGTTACCAAAAACCTTATGTCTTCTAGTCTTAGTGTGGAGCATCCACTTCTATATTGTTTGTAAGAAATCAAAATTAAGAAATGTTTTTCTTGATGCTGTGAAATGTTCCAATTTAACTTTCTGTGAAGCATAAGGAAATTGACAATATCTAGCTGTGATGATTTTATTTTTATTTTAATATTGTAGCAAATTTACCTTGGTATCACACTAAGTGTTGTTTTATTTAATATTTTTTGCTAAATGCTGTTGACAGCATAAAGTGTTCTATTCTATTTAATTTAGCGAAAAGTGTTCTATTTAATTTCTACTTGTATTGTATGCAACGAGGGCTCTAGAAAAGGGCTCTGTTGGTGATTTCAAATTTTGAAAATGTATGTAAATGTAGAATGCTGTTTGACCACAATTTTAAGTATTTCATGAAATGCTCAAGACTGACCGAGTCTGCTGTAGGTGGGATCTGTGATTTGTTTTTAAAATGTAAGATATTCTCATGAATCAGAATAATTGCCTCTTGTTTATCGTTACGTAAATTTGTTTTGATTTCTGTTATGTAGGTGTTTTTTCTTACCTGCTGCAATTTGTTCTTGGTGCCACGAGTGGTATTTTTTCTCTGTTGGAAATTTATTGCAATAAACTGAAGCTGCCCTCCCCTCAAGTTCTTTCCCTCTCTTTGCCCCCGTCACCCGTGACCACACTCCCGCTCCCGCCTCGCTCGCACTTCCCTGGTCACGGACCTGACCTCTGGATTGGCCGTCGCCGCGCATGCGCCTGCTTCTACATTTTCTTTTCGGATGAAACGCTTCCCGAAGCACTCGGTAGAAGTGCATGATGACCTACAGAGGTGGAGGTGCCGCGGCAGTCACCACCAACGCCTCGCCGAATGTCAAAAGGCGAGGTAGCGGCCTCTGGAAGTGATTGTGGACCACGGCGACGAGATGTCTCGTATTGATCGGTATTTTGACTCCGCCTTCCAGGCCGCCATTCAGAAGTGCCACTCTGAAGCCGCTAACGGCGACTGGAAAATTCACCCTTGAATCGAGAAAATCCGTTCGAAACTAGGAGGAAGGCAGCGTGACGGTTTGGAAATACACAATGAGTTGCTTGTTATCAGTTAAAAATCCAGAGTAGCGAGCTGTTGGGAAGCATGCGGCTTTGGTCGTTTGGCCGCTTCCAGACGGAGGAAGCTGAGCCGTCGGGTCTGGTCGGAATCGTATCGTCTGCTGCATTCCACTGCCAGCCTCGGAACTGGATACACGTCTCCTGGCGTTTCAACCCCTTCAGTCAATTTCTTAATTGCCATTTTACGTTTACAAATTTGAACGTCGTGGTATTGTGTGGACGTTGTTAAGTCGGTAAGTTTTTTAGATTTTTCGTTTGGTATCTTTAATCTGACCCGCGCCCCGAAGCGGAATCGCATGTGCCAACGAGGTTAACCGTACTGAGCAAAACATTGACTTAGTGTTGTGATGATGGTGATTGAAATAAAATTGCCTGTTTGTTATCATACACTACACCAGATCCCTTGATGTGATACTGGAATATTTTCAGTCTTACAACTTTATGCAGTTAACCCTTTTGTATGTCATTGTGTTCTTGACACATTATGTTATCTTTAGTAAATATGGCACTGCCTCTTTGTCGTATGAAAGATTTTCTTTTAAGTACTGGTGCACATTTTATTTCTTAAAATTTTGACCATCTTTTGTTGTAACTGATTTGGTACTCATTCTATGTGACACCTTTTTATTTCTCTCCGTTTTACTTGCAGGATCTGTCAAATGTAATTTGCTGTTTGTGATGTGACAACTGATAAGAGAGCAAACAAACCATGAAATCCAAAAAGAAGAAGGTTGAGGTGAGTTATGCTCCTCCTTATTTTCTAGCAGTTTAAGACCTCAAATACTTGTGTGGATGGATTCATACCCAAAGTACTTGTTGTCAGTGTCTTAAAACACTTAAGACACCTAAAGACGCTTCTGAAGTGTCACCAATTTTCCTTGAGAGGACTTGGTACTTTCTACGTTTCTCCTTGAAGCAATATTCATGGGAGTTCTTACCGGTTACTTTGGACTGTTATTTACATTCTGGATACCTGAGTATTTCGTAATTTCTGTCCACAAGCGCATTTATTTCCTGTTTGTTCAAACATTTGTGTTGAGTTATCAATTAGATTTGGCGTTTATGCCCAGGGCTTAGTGTGCAATATTCCTGAAACAACATCCAAAAAGCTACGGTACTTCTTAAATTCATCCAAGCGCTGATTTCCTTCGTGTCATCTTGCATTGCCCTGCGAGCAGGCAGTGATAAGACAGGGTGGTTGTGACCGGTGATGAGAGCCCCTGTTTTGTTTTCGTCACCCCACCCAGCGCATATCAACTGAATTAATTCAGCGACGACTGATTTATGAGCCGTGTGGCAGCATTCGTGGCAGCAGGCAGGGCTCTCTAGCTCTAGGCGGGGCGCGTCCACCGGGGGCCCACGACTGCGAGGCGAGGGGAGGGACTTTGGCGATGCGATCAGGTGGCTGTCAGCGCTTCCCGCTCCCGAATCAGCGCTTTCCGCCTTGAGGCATCGGCTTCTACTGTCGGTGCCCGTGTCGTGACGCCATGAAGCCCAGACAGACGCCCCTCCTCTCCCCTCCCCTCCTCCCCTCCCCTTACCCGGGACGCGCCAGGACGACGCATGCCGCCAGCCCAGCCCCGCGCGAATGCGAAGCAATGCGAAGCAGCGGGCTAGCGGCGGGCGGCGCTGTGTCGTATCGCGAGTCTCGCCGCAAGCCGGGGAAAGGGGAGGGGGGGGGGGGGGGGGGGGGGGGAGGAGGACAACTCGCCGCCGCCGTCGAGCAGGCTTGTCGCGCGCTCAAGCCAATCTGGTTCGATCGAGTCCGTCGTTATAGACTTGATGGCCTCACACAGATAAACGATGGAGACCCCCTCCCGCCCACCCTCTCCCAAGCTGCTTTGCATACGACGGAGAGGACCGCTACCGCTCGGCGCGGCTCGTCCCCGCGGATGCACCCGGTGTGAGGGGGGCGGGGGCGGGGGCGGGCCGATACCGGGCAGAGACGGGGACAGACCATCGACGCCTAGGAGGAGGGAATTTATTCACTTTTCACTGCCGCCGTCGCTGCGCCGCGGATACACGGGCCACGGCCAAGGTTTCCAGGGTACGTGCGAAGCGGCGGCTGTGGTCTGGGCTGGGCTCGCAGACAGTGGCAGACAGCTGACTGCCGCCGCCTGAACAGCTGAGAGCCGCAGCGCCCAGCAGCGCCGGGACACTTCCGCGCCGAGCCGGGCGACGCACACACACACACACACACACACACACAGCCACATGCGGTCGCAGCGTGTCCGGCCGGTGCCGGCGCGTGCCCCACGTGTGGCCACGTGTCTGCCACTCCTCGGCACGTGCTGTCACGCCGGCCACGCCTCAAGTGTGACTCCTTGGAGCCCGCGGGGTATGCGGCTGCACTCGGCTGCTGGATACGAGCGGGCCGGCGGGCTGCCGCCTGCCGCATTGAGAGCTAGAACCCTGATCCCAAGGATCCCTCACTCGTCCTGCAAGCGCACCTTATCAATTAAATCAAATTTTAAAATTTTTGTTACTTTTTTATCTCTTTTTTTTTTACTTTTTCTCATTTTTTCAAATTTTTACTGAGTTTTTCTTCTTTTTTTTCCTTCTGATTTTTTTTTGTGAAGGTATACATGTTTTTTTTTTTTTTAAATTGAGGTAGCACCCCTCGCCCGATCCCGTCGTCCGGTTGCATATTGCGGTGTGTCGGCGGCGGGGGGCAGCAGCCAGGCACTCGTGCGCTGACGGCACACGGGTGGCCCACCTCAGCCCCGCGCGCACGGCACCCTGGCCCCCGTCCCATCGGCTAGCCCTCGGCTCCGCGCCAGATCACAGCTGTCGGTGAGGGGGCCGCGGGGGCCGCGGGGGCCGCGGGGGCCGCGGGGGCCGCGGGCAGTGCAGAGGGGCTGTGTAGTACAGCACGGCACATGGCGCGCGGGCCCACGGGGCGCACGGGGCCCACCCCGCCAGTCGTGTTCGCGGTCGTGCTCGGCGAGTGCCTGCAGGGCGTGTCCGACGTGCCCGAGGCCTGTGCCCTAACGATAAGATGGCATGGAGGCCCGCCGGCCCCGCCGAGCGCCCCCGCCGCCCCGCAGGTCCCCGACGCCGTCACCCACACTGTCCACGGCCTCGACGGCGGAGCTGGGCGTCGGGCCGAGCTGCGGGGACCTGCTGTTCGCCGTGAAGCCCGGCGATGGCGTGCCCCACGGCGGCGCCCCGCCGGCCTCGCCCCTCGCCGCCGTCAGGCACAGGCCGCCGCGCGCCCGCTTTCAGTCCGTGTGTCGACGCGTGCTGTGGCCGAGAAGCCGCGAGGTGAGTGCGACGGGGACGTGCGGGGACCAGCGGGGACCACGACACGGCGTGCTGGCCGCGTGCCAGCCACGTCCGCACGCCCCTCCCCTCCTTGAACTTGGAGACCCCGTCTACCCCCTCCCCTCCCCCAGCCCCGCCAGAGGCGGGGGAAGCGGGCCGCCGCCCTCTCATTTGGCGGGGGCCGGGGGGCCGGGCATTGCAGGCTCCGTGGCGCTGCCGTCGCTGTGGATGCCCTCCAAGGCGCGACACGGAGCGGAGCAGAGCGGAAGGAAAGAGGAGGGCAGAGAATGGGGTGGTGATTTTGGGCGCCGGTAGAGAGGAAGCATGGAGCCTCACGCTTCGCCACCAATCGTTAATTAGAGTAGGCCCTCCCCACCCCCCGCTCCCCACGGCGGCCCTAACCCTCAGCGTCCGAGCCTCGGCAGCTTCGGCAGGCAGGATTCCCAGGTGGCCGCACCGCGCGGCCCGGGCGGGGAGGGGAGGGGAGGGTAGGGTGCCTCCGGGATGCTGTCCATCCCCATCGGGAGCCACCGTCTGACTTGTGGACGGATCCACGCCCTTGGCCTTGGCCTTGCCGACACTCCGGCAGCCCGGCCCGGCCCCCGGCCCTGTGACCACCACGTTTCCGGTGTCGGTGCCGGCCCCCCGTTCAGTACCGCCCCCGGCTGCCCCCGGCCGCCCCCGGCCGCCCCCGGCGTTGTGGTCGCGTCCCGCTGTGGTTGTGGCCCGCACTGACCTGGCCAGCTGCTGTGCTCTCGGTGAGCCTCTGGCAGCACTACCAGCAACGCCCCCCCCCCCTCCTCCTCTTAACAGTTGTGTATTTCCGTTTGGCCTCGGGCGTTGGTCGCGTCTCTCACCGTGTGTTTCGTCACGGCCCGCCCCCGGCCTGTCAGTCAATATGTGAGCGCCAAGCCGACACGTGTGGGAGTGTGGGTGCACCGAGTGTTGGGGGATCGACTCCCGCCCGGGGCGAGGCCGGGCGAAGCGGTGTCATGCCTTTTAGTCCCCTCCAGCCCTCGCCTCGCCTGGGGCGGGTTACAAGGGCATCGATCAGTGTGTCGATTTCTGTTTATCTAGGTCTGTCTCTCTCTCTCTCTCTGTCTGTGTTTGTCTCTCTCTGTCTCTCTATCTCTCTTTCTCTCTGTGGTTGCCGCCACCTGTCGTTCACCAAGCCCCGCTGCAAACCGCCAGAAAAAAATATCTGCGGTGTTAAAAAAAACAAAGCAAAAGATTTTCTGGCCGAACGTCTCGTATTGCTATATTCCCTTTCGGCCCTGAAGAATCAGGTAAAGACCGTGCATGACCGTGCGCACTCAGTGTGAGATTGTTGGCGGCAGGGTACCTGAACAGCCGGGTGTGTCCGGCCGCTAACGGGGCAGGTGGATCACAGATTCAGTATGCGCCGCTGCAGCTGCGGCAGTGGCAGCTGCGGCAGCTGCGGCAGCGGCAGCTGCGGTGACACTGCAATTGGAGCACCACTCACATTCAGTTCCGCCGCCCCGCCCCGCCTGGCCCGGACCTAGCTTCTCGCATTACTCCGCGGCTGATCGCCGACACCGCTCGCACTAGGGGGGGAGAGAGAGAGAGAGAGAGAGAGAGAGAGAGAGAGAGAGAGAGAGAGAGAGAGAGAGAGAGAGAGAGAGGGGGGGGGGGAGGCGCTCCTCACCCACCGGCGTGCGGCCTGCCTGGGGGCGCCTAGTGGTTAGGCAATCCCGATTGGTGCATGCACGCATGTTGTGCGGGCTGGCCTACCCGAGTATTCGCAGGCGTTCGCTGCGCTGACAGAGACGCTGCTGTGGGACCAGGGGGTGGCAACAGCTTCAAAGCGCCTGGTTCGATGCGGTAGCGAGCAGAAATTGTACGCAAATAGTTAGCATTAAAACCGAAACTGCCCGGGGCCAATGATGCACCTGGTATAAGTATCCCACCGGATGTAAAAACGCACTCCTCTATCCAATGAAACCAACCCGGAGCGAATCGGTTCATTACTCTCGATGATAATTTGAATATATTAGAGCGCTACCGCATGGAACCAGGCCCTCTCACGTGCTTGCTACCCCCTGGTGGGACCGAGACGGAAACAGTCGCGATCTTCGCCCAGATTTCGGGCGATGAAGAGCTGCTTCTGGAACCGGGTGAATGCATTTCAGGATCTTAAGTTTTCTGACCAGAAATCCCTTATTTTCTCGCCAAACTAGGCTATATTGGCTGTCCTGAAGGCATGACGGGCCCCCATCAGACCTGTGTGCTGTGCGCCGATTGGCTGGTGCGCCACCACATGTGTCCCAACGGGGGCCAGCGGAGCCAGCGGAGCCCCGCGGGAGGCAGTGGGGGCTGACACCTGTCACAGTCCCGCGGCTGGAACCCCCCACATAGAAGCACAAATACTTCCAAGAATTAAAAAAAAAAAACAAAAAAACAACAGAATATAGCCCCAGGCTTAGAGTGATGGTCCCCACCCAAGAAAAATGGACTCTTGCTCGTCAAATTGCAGGTTTTTTTTTTTTTTTTTTTTTTTTTTTTACTTGCTGCGGTTTTTGTCCATCGTCTCCGATGCTCGGTGCCCGTAACGAGGCAGGAGCTTGGAGTTCGGAGCCGTCAGGAGCAGACAGCGCGCGGAGAAAAGTTGGGGATCGAGTCGCGCGAGCACTCGAGTCAAGCATAGTAATGTTGGTGATATACAGGGTCTGCGTGTGAGTGAGTGAGTGTGTGTGTGTGTGTGTGTGTGTGTGTGTGTGTGTGAGTGAGTTAGCGAGTGAGCGAGCGAGTCTGGAGACGACCGTAGCGCGCCCGCAGGCTGCTCAGTCGAAGTTGACCTGTTGCGTGCAAGTAAGTCAGCGTGTGTGATGGCATGATGGATAGATAGATGGGGAGAGAGAGTGAAGGAGAGAGGGAAAGAGAGTGAAGGAGAGAGGGAAAGAGAGTGAAGGAGAGAGGAAAAGAGAGTGAAGGAGAGAGGGAAAGAAAGTGAAGGAGAGAGGGATAGAGAAAGAGAAAGAGAGTGAAGGAGAGAGGGAAAGAGAAAGAGAGAGGGAGAGAGAGAGTGAGAGAGAGAGAGAGAGAGAGAGAGAGAGAGAGAGAGAGAGAGAGAGAGAGAGAGAGAGAGGGAGAGAGAGAGAGAGAGAGAGAGAGAGAGAGAGAGAGAGAGAGAGAGAGAGAGAGAGAGAGAGAGAGAGAGAGAGAGAGAGAGAGAGAGAGAGAGACAAAGAAAGAAGGAGAGAGACAGAGAGATGGAGCTGCGACAGTCTTGAGGTTTGCTGGCGGTGCAAATGTTTGGTCGGGCCTTGGCTGTGTAGTGGCTGCCGCGGTGCGAATGGTGTTGTTCGGGCCCGCTGAGCACACACCGCGTGCTGTATGGCGGCTGCGGCGGCGGGGGTGGAGCCGTTGGCTCTGTCATGAGCAACCGTGGATTAGTGCCTCCCCCGCACCCCCCCGGCACCCCCCGCTGGGGTGGGAGGGACTTGCAGTAATCGATGCACCCACCGCAACCTACCCCACCCCGCCCTGACCAGGTCAGGCGAAGGGTGGGCGGCCCTGAGAGAGAGAGAGAGAGAGAGAGAGAGAGAGAGAGAGAGAGAGAGAGAGAGAGAGAGAGAGAGAGAGAGAGAGAGAGAGGCCTGGAGAGCGTTAAAAGGCGGCCCCCGCGGCCCCCGGCAGTCACAGGCCGTCGCCCACTGTGCACTGGGCCCGGCCGGGTCGCAGCCCCCGCGCTGCAGGGGTCGGGCCGTTTGCCCCGCTTCCACCCCCTGCCTCCTCCCCCCCCCCCTACTCCCTCCCCCCTCCCCCCTCCCCGTGGGACGACGCCAGGTCAGCCGTACGTGGAGTGTGCTCGACCGTAGCAAAAACCAGGGGTTCGACTTCAGGACTAGACGAGGACTAGACCAAGACGACTAAACCTCTGGACTGTACTCGGTCTAGACTCGGACTGGATGCGGTCTGGACATTAAGACTAGACTCAGACTAGACTCGGACTAGACCAGCCTCGCACTGGCCTGGCGTGCCGGCGGCGGTTGCACACCGGTGGGCGCGGGCAGTGGCCGGATAAGGGCCGACCAGTGCGCCGCCCGCGATAATGAGTATTGACTCAGGATAACGCGGTGCGCCGAGCAGACGCGCAAACGTGCCGAGCTGGGCGCTGAATGCGACCGGCACCGAGCATGGCGCCTGCGGCCCTGCGGGGTAGGCCAGCCCGCGCGGCACGTGTGCACGCACAAGCCGATGTTGCCTACCTAGCAGGCGCTCGCCGTGTCCAGACTCCAGACTCGCTTTTGTCTGTTTTTTTTTTCTTTTCTTTCTTGGCACCATAGCGCGTGAAAGGGGTGCGGGCGGGGGTGGGGTGCGGGGGGGGGGGGGGGGTGCGGGCGGGGCGAGGGGGGTGCTGGTGGGGGGCTGGACCTGGTCACAAAGCGCGAGCTCTGCTAAGCGGCGAGAGGGCTCTTTTCTGTGTACACCGATTATATCATGGCGATTAAATCTTCTGATTTTGACTGTGAAACATGAGCCTTTTTTTTTGTTTCCTCTCCGACTATTTTGAGTTTTCTACGGCCTTTTTCTGATTTTTTTTTGAGCATTTTGTGTGTCTTTCAGAAAAAATTCTCAACCTGATTTATTTTGATTTTTTCTCATTTTTTTGCCACTGTACACCGATTTTTTTTTTGTTTTCAAGTCAAGTGCCCCTTGCTATCCGGCACGAACCCTTTGTAGCGTCCGGAATGCGCCACTCTTTGCAGAGCAGGGCGGAGCACAGCCGGCGACCCTGCCGCGGCAACCTGCGCGCGCACGCAGCACACACACACACACACACACACACACACACACACACACACACACACACACACACACACACACACACACACACACGAGATGAGGAAAGTAGAGGAGTTGATGAATTTTTCAAAGGCGCAGCAGCAGCTACTGTAGCAGCACTGGGTGGGTGTAGGCGACCGACTGGAGCGGCGCCTGATGTGTGCGACACAGCGACTGGGGGCTGTCCTGCTGCTGCCCCCCTCTCTCTCTCTCTCTCTCTCTCTCTCTCTCTCTCTCTCTCTCTCTCTCTCTCTCTCTCTCTCTCTCTCTCTCTCTCTCTCTCTCTCTCTCTCTCTTTCGCAATAACGACCTCATTACATACTGTAAGGAGTGTAATAATAACCACTGTATTTCGAAAACAGTGCTCTCTCTCTCTCTCTCTCTCTCTCTCTCTCTCTCTCTCTCTCTCTCTCTCTCTCTCTCTCTCTCTCTCTCTCTCTCTCTCTCTCTCTCTCTCTCTCTCTCTCTCTCTCTGAGAATCGAATCGACTGCGTGAAGCCTCATTTGGTTGTAGCCGGGGTCGGCCGGGGTCCCCTCCCCCCTCCCCCGGGGAGACCCCAGAAGGGGACACAAACCCACCCCCACCCCTTCCCGCCGCCGTCCTCCCTAACCGGATTGGAGCGTCTTCGGATGCAGAGCTAAGAGCAGAGCCATGAGCGCTGCCTCTCCTTCCTTTTTTCCAGTCCTTTGCGGCACGGAAGACAAGGGCGAAGCAAAGGCGAAGACACGTGCACTTTCTCGGCGCGTGGAGATGTCCTTCCTCTCCCTCCACCTCTCTCTGTCTCTCCCTTTCTCTCCCCCCCCTCTCTCTCTCTCAGTCTCTCTCTCGCTCGCTCGCTCTGTGTCTCGCAGTCTCTTTCTCTGTCTTAGTCTCTCTCTCTCTCTCTCTCTCTCTCTCTCTCTCTCTCTCTCTCTCTCTCTCTCTCTCTCTCTCTCTCTCTCTCTGTCTCTCTCTCTGTCTCTCGGTCTCTGTCTCTCTCTCTCAGTCTCTCTCTCTCTCTCTCTCTCTCTCTCTCTCTCTCTCTCTCCCCTCCCTCTCCATCTCCCTCCCCATCTTCCTCTTTCTCCCCCTTCCTTCCGTCCCTTTCTCTCACACTATTCCATCTTCTATACACTGCACCGGTCAACAGGGCGTTGACTTTGTGTGAGCGATGGTGTGCCCAGCCCGTGTCCTCCGAGCGCCTGCGGGGCGGGCAGCCGGCAGCCCGCCGGACACGGCTGTTGGGCGGCTTGCCTACCCCGCACCTGGCAGGCGCGCCCCGCCGCCCCGTCGCCCGCCTGTGGAGTGGCGCGATGCGCTGGGCCGAGAGCCGAGCCAGATGGAGGATGGAGTGGCGCGGGGGTCGCAAAACAAGAGCGTATTTCCCGCCATCCATCAGACGATGATTCCCACATTCGCTCCGCTGTCGGTTTAATTGTTCCGCCGCGTTTGTCTGCACCGCTCTTCCAGTCGTCCGCACTCGCTGCTCCAGCATTATTTTCTTTTCGATGAGAAATCGCTCATGTTTACTGCGGCTCTTTGTTTTCATGTTGACGGTGTGCCCTCGCGGAGTGCTTGTAGGAGGGGACTGGGGGGAAGGGGGGAAGCTTAGTGAGGGCAGCGCTGTAGGTAAAGAGAGAGAGAGAGAGAGAGAGAGAGAGAGAGAGAGAGAGAGAGAGAGAGAGAGAGAGAGAGAGAGAGAGAGAGAAAGAGAGAGAGAGATGAAGGCCAGGTAAATTGGGCTGCTGGAGTAGCTGGGACTATGTCGATAGCGCGGGTGGGTTGGAGGTCGTGCCTTCCCTGGGGCGCGGGTTCACCGGGGTTGGGGGGTGGGGGGGGGGGTGGCTACCAGCCGGGCTGAGTGGCGTCTCTCAAGCCTCGTTGAGTCTCGCGGGGTGGTGACCGACGACTTGTCTGCGGTGCGGAACTCGGTCCGTACGGGCGGCAGTGGCCGAGGCAGTGGCCGAGGCAGTGGCCGAGGCAGTGGCCGAGGCAGTGGCCGAGGCAGTGGCCGAGGCAGTGGCCGTGTGGGCGCGGGCTTTCCAAACGGGCTGAGCTTAGCCGGCCTCCACCATCCCGCGGGCCGGCGCGGAACGGGCTCTAAGCAGCCTCTCCTTTATGTGGGCCAGAGCACAGAGAAAAGAATGGGCTCGCTAATCCACCGGACAGTTTGCTGTACTTCAGCGAGCTTTTCGCTCATCCAGCGACAGATACAACACAAAAAAACAACACACATTTAAAAAAAAAAAAACTGCTCTTCGAATGTGTGACGTAGCAAACTGTTGGCTAGATTAGCGACCCCACCGTGTCGCCCGTGTAATAAACAGGCGACGAGTGTCTCGTTTGCTCTGTGGATTATGGATGGAGCCGCTATATTTGTCACGATGATTGAACAACGGACACGGACACGCAGGATCGCTATTCGCATCGCATTTGTTATCGTTCTCATCGACCGGATTAGCCGACAAGGGCGTTTGAAGAACGCTGTAATGTGACGCCCTCGGCCGGCTGTCCCTCTCTCTCCCACCCCCTCCGCCCTGAATGCTATGCTGCCCGGCTCCTGGCCTTCGCCCCCTATAACAGTTGCGGCTTGCATTCGTTTGCAGATATGAGGCATGACGGGACGGCGCGTTTTTCACTCTCCCTCAGCCTCTCTCTCTCTCCCTCCCTCCCTCTCCTTCCCTCCCTCCCTCCTTTTTCCTTCCTTCTTCGCCCTCCCTCTCCCTCGCTCTCCATCTTACCGTCTGTCTGTCCCTCCGTCCGCCCGCCCAGTTCAAGCCTCAAGCGGTTGGCACAAGGACCAATTAGTTATGGCGTGTTGTCAATCAATTGCCATAAGCTAACATCAGCCGTCTCGGCTGCAGCATGCGGGCACTGCCTTGAGGGCGCATCAGTTAGTCGTCCCTCTTTCTTACTGCCCTATCTGGCTGTCTTTGTCTCCCCACAGCAACGACTGACCCGCCTCCTTTCTCTACCGCTAGGAGAGAAGTGTACGAAGTCCTTCAAGTAAAAATAAAATAAAATCGTAAAAAAAAATTTAGGGTGTTGCCGCGAGATTCAAATTTTTTAAAAAATGTAAAACACGACTTTTATCGGAAAGATGGGATTATGGTCGATCTCCGTGTGCGGGCGTGCCAAAGGGTTATTATTATTATTATTATTATTATTATTATTATTATTGTGTGTGTGTGTGTGTGTGTGTGTGTGTGTGTGTGTGTGTGTGTGTGTGTGTGTGTGTGTGTTTGTTGCCTGACCTGACTCTGGTGTGCCTTTCCCGTTTGCTTGTAGACCACCACCCGCAGCTGGGTAGAGGCGTCCTTCTACAAGCGAGAGTGCGTCAAGTACATCCCCAACCCCAAGGATGACTTCAGGTGAGTGCCTCCGCCCCCCACCCCCGCCCCCAACCCCTCCCCGTTGCGCCGCGATTTTTTATGCCAGAGGATTCCATCTCCGTAGCGTTTTTCAGTCTGCGGAAATTGGGAATGGAAGTGTGCCCCTCCCCCCCATTCCCCTCCCCTCCCGGATCATATCTGCCGTCGAGGGGGCACGTCTCAGCGCCCGCAGACGGACCCAATCCCGATCAGCGCGTGCCCCGGCGCACGCCCCCTGGGGCCCCTGGGGCTGCGGGGACCTCCTGGCTGCTCCTGGCCTTCGCCTCCCATTCCTTCGCTCTTGCAGGCAGCCCGCCCAACTCCGGTCTTTGAATCGGTCCGACCCGACGTGACACATGACTCGGCACGTGCCGCCCCGTCGTGGTCTCGGACACGACGGAAAGTTTACGCGCGCCTCTGCCGAGTGGCGGCAGCGGCGGCAGCGGCGGCAGCGGCGGCAGCGGCGGCAGCGGCGGCAGCGGCGGCAGCGGCGGCAGCGGCGGCAGCGGCGGCAGCGGCGGCAGCGGCGGCAGCGGCGGCAGCGGCGGCAGCGGCGGCAGCGGCGGCAGCGGCGGCAGCGGCGGCAGCGGCGGCAGCGGCGGCAGCAGCGGCAGCAGCAGCAGCAGCAGCAGCGGCAGGGCGGCAGTAGCGCTGCGAAGGCTGGCCTCACCCTTACCGCACCCGCCGCTCCCCATCTTGTCTGGGCCGAGTACTTGTTGCCCGCCTTCTGCTTCTGCTGTGTGCCTTGTAGTCTTGTGGCCCGCCCGCCCGCAGACTGGCAGACGGATGGCATGGCCGGGCATGGCGCCGAGGGCCGGCAGGGCAGGGCCTGTTGCTGCTCGCAGACCGCCACGGCCCGCGGCTCCATCCTGTTGCTCCACCCCCACCTGGCGGTGCAGTGCCCGTGCCGTGCCTTGCCTTCCTGCGCTGTGCCGGCTGCCATCCCCAGCTGCCGCCCCAGCTGCCGCCCCAGCTGCCGCCCCAGCTGCCGCCCCAGCTGCCGCCCCAGCTGCCGCCCCAGCTGCCGCCCCCCGCGGGCCGCCCTGTTCCGCCTCCACCATCTCCGTCCTCATTTTTGATGGAATCGCGTCTCCAGCTCGATTTGCGTCGCCGCCCCTGGCCTATCAGAGCCGGCGGCGACCGGCGGCCAGGACCTCGTTAGACCACGGCCGGGTCCTTGTAGGCCCCCGCGTAGCCCCAACGGTATTGATCCTGTGCGAGAGAGAGGGAGAGAGAGAGAGAGATCTGAAGCAGGGCTACAGTCCGTTGGCTGCCCTGACCTGAGCTCCGCGCCGCGGCCCGGCCCGGCTTTCGGTCGCATTTCGTTTCGCCTTGATTGGTCTACCTTGTTCCCATGCGCGCGCGCGCACACGCAAACGTGCTCACCGTTTGAGAGTCGGGCGGGAGGACCCTCTTTGATCTGTCGTGCCGTCTGTGTGCTGTGCCGTGTTTTAGCATCCCAACAGCTCTCTTTGTCTCTCTGTCTCTCTCTGTCTCTCTCTCTCTCTCTCTCTCTGTCTCTCTCTCTCTCTCTCTCTCTCTCTCTCTCTCTCTCTCTGTCTCTCTCTCTGTCTCTCTCTCTCTCTCTCTCTCTCTCTCTCTCTCTGTCTCTCTCTCTCTCTCTCTGTCTCTCTCTCTCTCTCTCTCTGTCTCTCTCTGTCTGTCTCTCTCTCTCTCTCTCTCTCTCTCTCTCTCTCTCTCTCTCTCTCTCTCTCTCTCTCTCTCTCTCTCTCTCTCCTCTCTCTCTCCGGCCTGGCCCTGCCCCTGCGCGTCTGATTGGTGGTGGGCAGCGGACGACGCTTGCGTGTGTGCCGGTGTGTGCTGAGAGGTTTGAGAGAGAAAGGGAGAATGGAGAGAGAGAGGGGGGGGGTGTAATAGAGGGAGGGGGAGGAGACGAGACCTCATAGGGCGCACAACGATCATAACCCCTCATCATCCCCCTCTCCCCGTTTACACTCACAGCGAATCACGCGGGGCGGTGTAAACTTACGATCCCGCTCGGGCCGCGGCCCACAGTGACCACGTGACCACCGCACGGGTGATATATCGTGGGGGGGGGGGGGTTACAGCCCCGGCCAGGTGCAGCTCTGACTTGATTACCTGTCCGGCGCGGGGCGGGGCTCCGTGCCGTGGTCCATCATAACGTAGCCTAGCCCAGTCCTCAGGTCTACCCCCCGCTGTGCCCTCTGTGCCCCCCCCCCCCCCCAGGAGCTTGACGGTGGGGCCGCTGAGGCACTTTCCATGGCCGCCTGCCGTCCACACGCACGCACACACGCACGCACGCACTGCGGCCGGACCTTACCGAGCGCCTGCGGATGCCGGGGTAGGCCAGCCCGCACGACACGCGTGCACGCACAGGTCGGGCGGCTGCCTACCCAGCAGGCGCGCCCGCCCGCCCGGGGAGGGAAATGAATCGTGAAATATTCCAGAAGTCGATAATTGAATAACGGGGCGTGTGCGACGTGCGTGTCACGTGTCTGTGTCGGCACACACACACACACACACACCGGCGCGCGCGCGCGGCCGGGGCGCCGGGGACCTGTAAATCCTGCGCACCTGGTGTGGGGCCCTGGGGACCAGGGGGGCGTCCACCCACAGCCGGAGGCCATGGCCCTGCTCATTACCAGGTTCTCTCCCCCCCCCCTCCCGCCCTAAACCTAAGCACGAACTTAGTGCGGTAACAGGAATGTATAACAATAAAAAAAAAACATTTCGGTGTCGCCTGTGTGCGAATCCCATCTCGAAATATAACAGGGTGGTAATGCCCCCCCCCCCACCACCACAAAAAAGCGAGAAAAGCATGGGGTGTGGTCCTCGCGAGTGAGGAGTTGGAGAAAACAACGAAACGAGACGGGACGTGCGTCCCCATGCAATCCACCCCTGGCCCCGCTTTCCTCGCCGCCTGGCCTTGCCGTCGCCGCCTCTCAGCCCGCCGGAGCCCGGAGCCCTCAGCCCCGGGAGTGTAAACACGAGTGTGGTCTCTGTAAAGACCCATCCGCTTGTCTCGCTTCTGAAGCGTTGGCGGCAGCGGCGGGGTGCTCTGCGAACGGTCCGGGACGCGTCGTCCTTGCTGGTGCTTGAACCCGCCCTCACCCCCGCCCTCACCCCCAGCCCCTCGGGCACTGCGGGCCATGCCGCCGTGCGCCCGCCTCCTCCTTCACGGCCGCTGGGATAACACAAGGGACAGTTCACCCCCCCCCCCCCAAAAAAAAAAAAAGCTGAAAATTTCATTAATGGTCATGTCGTTGCTGCAAAGCCTTTTGTCCCCGTCCCGGACCAGCGCGCGGGCAGAAATACAGACACACTGTTAGGCGCGATGGACTGTTGTGTTTACCCATGGTTTACCTTCCATCCCACTAAGCCGTCTCTCTGCTGTGGGTCTACTGGGGGACCTGGCCGAGTCTCTCTGTCCTCTCTGTCTGTCTGTCTGTCTGTCTGTCTGTGTCTCTCTCTCTCTCCCTCTCTCCCTCTCTCCCTCTCTCCCTCTCTCCCTCTCTCCCTCTCTCCCTCTCTCCCTCTCTCTCTCTCTCTCTCTCTCTCTCTCTCTCTCTCCCTCTCTCTCTCTGTCTGTCTCTCTCTGTCCGTCTCTCTCTCTGTCTTTGTCTCTCTCCTGCCACCATCACATGCGCTGGGAAACAGTGGAGAAATGAACACAGCGGGACGATTATTTATCGGAAAGAATTAAAAATCGTCCATCATAGCGTGGCCGGGGAGAGGGGCTGCTATTGACCGGCGGGCTTTGAATGTGAATGTGAATGGTGTTGCAGATGCTACTGCGGCCTGCTGGCCGAGAACCACCGCGCGGGCGCCTCCATGGGGACGGGGTCCGGGACCGGGGCGTCGGGCTCCGAGTCGCCGTCGGACCAGTGGACGGCGGCCCGGTGCACCATCACGTCCCCGACGGACGCGTACGGCACGGTGGAGTTCCAGGGCGGGCCGCACTCCGTCAAGGCCCAGTACGTGCGGCTGGCGCACGACACCCGGCCCGACCAGATCCTGCAGCTCTTCACCCGCGAGTGGAGCCTGGAGCTGCCCAAGCTGCTCATCACGGTGCACGGCGGCAAGGCCAATTTCGAGCTGCAGCCGCGGCTCAAGAAGGTGCTGCGCAAGGGTCTGCTGCGGGCGGCCAAGACCACCGGCGCCTGGATCTTCACCGGCGGCACCAACACGGGTGCGTGGTGGGACGGCCGCCGGAGTCAGCTTGGCGCCAAGATGAAAAAAGACAACAAAAAAAAATCACTTGACTTTTGGGCAATGGGGACCTCGCTCATAAAAGAATAATAAATCAGAGAACACCCCTAAAGAATGTCAGAAAAAAATAATTCAGTATAAATTTAAAAAATTAGAAAGAACAATTAAAAATTAAAACAAGAAAAATTTCAGAAAATCAACATTTTGATTTGAGATGGTGGTACACTCGGTCTCGGGTTCAATCTTGAATGCGGTGTTTGTTGATGTCCAGGCGTGACGCGGCAGGTGGGGGATGCGCTGGTGTCGGAGCGGTCCCAGCGCGGCCCGGGCCCCGGCCGGGTGGTCAGCATCGGCATCGCGCCCTGGGGCATCGTGGAGGGTAACCGGGAGCTGGTGGCGCGCGGCCGCGAGGTGCCTTACCACGCCATCGCCTCGCCGCGCTCACGCATGGCCGTGCTCAACCCGCGCCACGCCTACTTCCTCATGGTGGACAACGGCACGTCGGGCCGCTACGGCGCGGAGGTGGTGCTGCGCCGGAAGCTGGAGAAGTACATCTCCATGCAGAAACTCAACCCCAGTGAGTACGAGTAGAGTACCAAATTTCCAGAATGTTTTCCCCTTAAAAAAAAAAAAAAAAGAATCTTAAAAACTACCTGTCAGAAAAAGAAGAAAAAAGGAAAAGCTTCTTTTTATCCACTTTTTGAAAACTATTTTCAATTTTTGAAGGAAAAAAACTGTTGCACTCTTTGGAATTTTGTTTGTGACGATGTTCCCGGGTCGGCTCCCGCCGTGACTGCAGCCTGTGCTGTGCTTCTCTTGCAGACACGCACTGCAGCACCCCGGTTGTCTGCCTAGTCATCGAGGGCGGGACCAACACCATCCGCGCCGTCCTGGAGTACGTGACCGACTCGCCGCCCGTCCCCGTGGTCGTGTGCGACGGCTCCGGCCGCGCCGCGGACCTGATCGCCTTCACGCACAAGTAAGCCCCCACCGCTGCCCGCGGCCCGCAGCCTGTCGGCCAGCACTGAGCAGCCCGCGCCTCTGTGTCCCCAGGTACGCCTCGGAGAGCGGCGAGCAGACCGTGCTGGAGAACATGAAGGAGTACCTCATCTCCACCATCATGCGGATCTTCGAGGTCGGGCCCGAGCAGGCCGAGTGTCTGTACCAGGAGCTGCTGGCCTGCACGCGCAAGAAGCACTTGGTGGGTGTGGCCGTGGTCTGGTCTGGTCTGGTCGCTGCAATCACTTTACGAGCTCGCCGAGCCGAGCCGAGCCGAGCCGAGCCGAGCCAGTTAGTAATTACGTAATGCCAGCGAGGCGATGTGCCCCGACCAGCCGGCTCCGACCGGAATGGTTTTGCCCTCTACAGTGCCGTCATATCGGTTTTGCTTCTGTCCCAGATCACGGTCTTCCGGATGAGCGACCGGCAGGACGTGGCCCCGGAGCTGGACCAGACCATCCTGACCGCGCTGTTCAAGAGCCAGCACCTGTCGCCGTCGGAGCAGCTGCAGCTGGCGCTCACCTGGAACCGGGTGGACATTGCCCGGTCGGAGATCTTCGTGTACGGCCAGGAGTGGCCGCCAGGTACGCCTCTTGGCGGGGGTGGGGGTGGGTTGGGCAGGCACGTGAGTGACACCGCTGGGCCTCTGCTGCAGGCGCCCTGGAGGAGGCCATGATGCAGGCGCTGGAGCACGACCGGCTCGACTTCGTCAAGCTGCTGCTGGAGAACGGTGTGAGCATGCGCAAGTTTCTGACCATTCCAAGACTGGAGGAGCTGTATAATTCCGTACGTGTCCGTGTGTGCGCGTGTATGTGTGTGTGTGTGCGCTCTCCCTGCTGCTCCGTGTGTGCTGTGTGCCAACAACTCTACCCCTTCTGTCCAGAAAAACGGCCCGAGCAACACGCTGGGGTACATCCTGAGGGACGTGCGGCCCCACATTCCGAGGGGCTACGTGTACACGCTGCACGACATCGGGCTGGTCATCAACAAGCTTATGGGCGGCGCGTACCGGTGGGTGCACACTGGGTTAGGGTTAGGTGCACACTGCGTTTCAGTTTGCGATACTTCTTTTGTAAAACTTTTGCAAAGAAATTCAAAATATTGCAAACTGCCAAACGTTTTTTTTTTCGAAAAAATAATATTGTGAAAGTTTTTGCAAAGAAAAAATTTGAATAAATTTCAAAAAATTTCATGTAAAGTATCGCAAATTGACGCACAGTGTTAGGGCCGGCCCCCCGGTAAGGACCAGAGCTGGTTGACGACGGTTCGACTGTTTACGCTTCTGCTTTTGCTTCGCAGGGCCCAGTACACGAGGCGCAAGTTCCGCATGATCTACACCAAGGTGATGAAGAAGTCCCCCCACGTTCAGCGCAACAGCTCGTCCTTCATCCGGTACGTCGGCAACCAGAACGCGACGCTGAGCCTGCTGGCCGAGACGCTGCCCTCCTCGCCCGACATGCCGTACTTCGACCACCCGTTCAACGAGCTGCTGGTAGCGTAGGCCGCCATGGTGGATGGGGTTTCTATCGGGGCTCTGCCGGGTTTCTATCTCTACTCTTCTGCTCTATCCCGTTGCAGACGTGGGCGGTGCTCACCAAGCGCCAGCAGATGGCGCTGCTCATGTGGCAGCACGGCGAGGAGGCCCTGGCCAAGGCCCTGGTGGCCGCCAAGCTGTACAAGGCCATGGCGCACGAGGCCGCCGAGGACGACCTGGAGGCCGAGGTGTACGAGGAGCTGCGGAGCTACGGCAAAGAGTTCGAGAACATCGGTGAGGCGCGTGGCGTGCGCGTGGCGTGCGCGTGGCGCGGGCGGGGCACCTGTGGACCCCGTCCCGTCACACCCCCTTATCCCTCAAGCTCCCCTTTTGTGGCTTTTGAAATCGACGCTTTGTCCGCCGCCTTCTCTTTCAGGGTTCTATGTTGGGGTATAATCCCGTCGTGTGAACGCGGGGTGGTTGGGGATGAAAGGGGGTTGTGCTGGGGGGGGGGGGGGGTGCTACGCTAAGCCGCGTAGGGTGGGCCGTCCGTAAACTGAGCTGGAAGACGGCTGTCTGCGTCACGTGACTTGTGTCCCTGTTCCAGCGCTGGAGCTGCTGGACTTCTGCTACCGCCAGGACGACGACCAGACCCAGAAGCTGCTGACGTGCGAGCTGCAGAACTGGAGCGGCCAGACGTGCCTCAGCCTGGCCGTCAGTGCCAACCACCGGGCCCTGCTGGCCCATCCATGCTCACAGATCATTCTGGCCGATCTATGGATGGGCGGACTCAGGACCAGAAAAAACACCAACCTCAAGGTTAGGCTAGGCGAGGGGCTACAAAATAAGATGGCAACAATTTTCAGAAATATTTCAAATTTGATTTGGACTTTTGGTGAATCCATTTTTCCCGTTTTTCATGTTTTTTTCCTGTTTCTTTTTTCTTCTAATTTTGTAAATTATTTTTCCTACCGTTTGTGGTGAAACTTTTCCATGAGACGGGTACAGTTGATGTGGCCCTGATTGCAGGTGATCCTGGGTCTCCTGTGCCCGGCTTACATCACCCAGCTCGAGTTCAAGTCCAGGGAGGAGCTGCAGCTGATGCCCCAGACCGAGGAGGAGCACCAGCTGGGCCTAGAGGAGGACGAGGACGAGTCGGTGGAGGGCGGGATGGGCGGCGCGGCCGGCAGCACCCGGGCGGACCCGACGCTGCACCGGAACACGGAGCCCGACATCGAGGTGAGAGGGGAGGCTGCCACCGCCGCCGCCTGGCTGCGCGAACCGGGAGCAGAATGGATATGCGACCATCCGCAATTAATGAGTGGCACTTGTGGAAGTTAAGTGGTCGGGCCATGTTGCCCGAAGCCGATGTGTGGGGGGGGGGGGGGGGGGGGGGCTCGTCTGTGTTGCCAGGGCACCGCGGGTCAGCTGTGCGGGAAGTGATCGTGATGATGCATGATGTGTTTTCTCTTTTAGAAAAAGAACATTGCGCGTATGCTGAGTATGCGAGCGAAGCAGACTATTGAAAACCCGCCAATCAATGTGACAAAGCCAAAGAAAAAGGTACCGCAGCCCCGCCAAGACGAAGGCTTAGAGCATGACACGGCTGTCCGGTTTAGACTTGGCAAGCCGCTTTGTTCCACTTTATTTCTTCTCTCACAGTCGAACTTATTGTACACTAGCTATAGTTTGTTTTTTTTGCTGCTACTGTATTTTTCCGATTTTTTTGTGCTTTCATTCAAATTGGACTGTATACTAGTATCCAGCAGTTAAAACATTTCTAATCCTCCTAGTAATTTTGTTTTTGTTTACATTACATATTTCACATTCTATAAATGCTCGGCTAAATCCTAATCCACGCCGAACTGGCTTTTGCGTAGACAGTGCTGCCACCATGCTGCTACCGCATGCATGCTGCCAACCTCCACGACTAGGCAACATAGGAGTAGATCACCTCTCACTGTCGAACCAGGGACTCGATGCCCCGTTCCGTCGCGTGTGCGGGCGTGCGGCGTGTGGCGTGCGGCGTGCAGATCAGGGAAGATGGAAAGCCGTGCAGAGCAGACGCCGCCGAGCCTAGCACAGCGCGTCGAGCTGTAATCCCAACTCCGGATCGCCACGACTTTGCTGATTTGATCTCGCCACGGAATCCCTGGGGGAAATCATCGAGTCCCTGGTCCTCTATTCAGTACTATCACGTGTGCTTTTTCTCACGACCGTACGAGCTGGCGTCGCCTGCGATGTTCGAGTTGGACCCCGTCTAGTCGTGTGCGCTCACTTTATAATAACTCTTCATCTTTGTCGTCGTCCTCGTTTTTAGCAGATGAAGTTTCAACTTCAGCCAGCTTGGGCTCTCGCAGTTAGCGTGGCCAGGTTAGCGTGGTAGGTAGCAGGTAGGTTAGGTTAGCGTGGCAGGTAGCAGGTAGGTTAGGTTAGCGTGGTAGGTAGCAGGTAGGTTAGGTTAGCGTGGCAGGTAGCAGGTAGCGTGGCAGGTAGCAGAAGCGGCAGCGCAGCAGCAATAGCCCGCAGCATCTGTAGCAGCCCTCTTGAGCAGTTCTAGGCCCAGCCTCATATTATATAGCACGAGGTGGGCCTTGGTTTCCGTCTGCTCTACCTCCGTCCGCGTCTGCCTCCGCCTCCGCTCCGTCCGCCTTCCCAGCTCCAGTTTTTCGCCCTTTGTGGCCAAACTATGCGTTTCCGCCCCGTACAACCTTATATGAGTTTGATCGTACCATCCACCCCTACGTGTAGAGCTCGTCAGATTTGCAAAATTTCAATGTTTGAAATTTGTCATTTACGCTCACTAGGATAAAGATACTTTGAGAGTTCCCGCACCCAGCAACCTCTATTGCTTGTGAAAGGCGCATCCGCGCATCCACCTTGCGCACATTTCAACGCGAATCGCCGCCGCATGGCCGGCCTAGGGCATGGCACGGCACGGGTCGGCGCGGGGCTTCTCGTAAACACTGGTAGGGCGGGCCGTGCCGTGGCCGTGCCGCGGCCTCGTAAACACTTTCCTTATGACACACGAGGCGGCACACTCAGCAGCCCAGGGCCGGTCCCCAAACATAACGCTTCGGTTTAGTGTGTGGCCCACCGCACCGGGGCTCACTGTGATGTTAGCCCGATCAAGCAAAGTCAGCCGGATATAGATACTCGGTTCTTAGCAATTCAGTTGCTTCGTTTAATTTCTCATACGTGCTTAAGATGGTCCTCGAACAAAACACACAACACGAGCACCACACGGACGGAAAACTTTAACACGTTGACTGCGACGTGTCACAAATGCTGTGACATTTTTGCATCCCTTCATGACGCGCCGCATTTAACGTGTTCAAAGTAGAAATCAGTTTGTTGCCCGCTCCGCAACTCCGTTCAGATGCCTCGGAAAGTCGCCTTCTTTGAATTCGTCTTACGCTTTTCACGTTAAGCGCACGCTTTCCACCCTTACATTCCATCATTTACGCTCACTAGGATAAAGACATTTCGAGAATTCCCGCACCCAGCAACCTCTACTTATTGCTTGTGAAAGGCGCATCCGCGCATCCACCTTGCGCACATTTTCATCTGCTTTCACGTGCCACGTTTAATTGGCAGATCTTTTTCTGTTTTTTTTTCCTTCTTATTTTTATTTTTAAATAAAGATTCTTACCGCCTGTTGTTGCGTATTGAATTTTTGAGCCGTATCTAACCTATCTGACATGGTTCGCTTCTCTTTTCATCGCCCGAGTTATTAATATTCCGGTCTTCTCTTTCTCCGGAAACCCTTCGTTCCGTTCCTTTCCTCTCCGTTCCGTTGCGTCAGTCCGTCCGCCCTGGTTGTGCTTCTGCCTAATGTCGACGGCGTGCTCACCCACCAGGTGCTCATCATGGACCCGGGCCCTAGGGAGTCCGTCGTGACGGAGAACGGCAAGGTGGTCCTGGACGACGGGCAGATGAACCCGCTGCTGCAGTTCCCGTACGACCACTACGACCTGAAGAAGGAGGAGAGGCCGCTAAAGCTGAGGAAGAAGCTGTACGAGTTCTACACGGCGCCGATCAGCAAGTTCTGGGGGCACTCGGTACGGCAGTGCAGTGCTGTGCGGTGCTGTGCGACACATATGAGGGGTAGGGTAATTGCAGATAACTAAATCACGATGGGAAAAAAATTTCACTACAGGTGAGAAAAAATAAAATCCAAGAAAGAGAAAAAAATGCAATTTGGGACATAGTTCCCACTTTTGAAAAGGGAGTGGTCATTTTTTTTTGTTACCTGCATGTGATTGTTTTCCCAGCGTGATTCACCTGCACTTTATCTAGCCCCCGAAAAGCGCTCAGCTTTTGACCTTCGGAGGAAGGCCGCGAATAACACACTGTTGTAACAAGTTCTTTCGGAAATTGATGGGAACTGACATGTGCCTTTCCCGTCCGCAGATCGCCTACATGATCTTCCTGTTCACGTTCAGCTTCGTGGTGCTGGTGCGCATGCCGGCCTCGCCCTCCTGGTCCGAGCTGTACGTCATCGGCTACATCACGGCCTTCGGCGGCGAGAAGATCCGGGAGCTGCTGTCCGCCGAGCCGGTGGGTCTGAGGCAAGTATGCTGCTGCTGCTGCTGCTGCTGCTGCTGCTGCTGCCAGCAAGTGACCGGACACTCACGGCGTGACAGAACTTGGCAGTAGCCGCCGGGACCCGGGGACCCCGAGGCACTCTCACCGTCGCACTTTGGCCGCCCGCCTCAAGGGCCGTGCGCCGCCAAGAATTTCACAATATTTCTCATAACTTGCCAGGCAGCCGAAACCCGTTGTGTTTGTATTTGCCGCCATTGTTTTGGTTCTAAAATGTGTGGGTGTTGTCGCCTTGCCGCGCCATGCAGGCACAAGCTGGCGGTGTGGGCCTGGAACATGTGGAACCCCTGCGACATCGTGGTGGTGCTCTTCTTCCTGACCGGACTGGTGCTGAGGCTCCAGTCTAAGCTCATGTCCGTGGGCAGGCTGCTCTTCTGCGTCGACATAATCTACTGGTACCTGCGCATCTTCACCATTCTCAGCGTCAACAAGTACCTCGGTGCGTTGGCCAGCCTGTGCACTAGCGCCTGCAGGGTAGGCAGCCGCACGGCTTGTGCACGCACGCATGTCGTGCGGGTTGGCCTACCCCGGCACTCTCAGGCGCCGTGCTCGGTAGGGTAGGTCAGCTGCGGTGGTAACGGTCTTGATTGGCGCAGGTCCGCTGGTGACGATGATGGACAAGATGGTCAAGAATATGATCTACTTCGTCGTGCTGCTGCTCGTGGTGCTGGTCAGCTTCGGAGTGTGTCGCCAGGCCATCCTGTACCCCGACAACGAGGCGAACTGGGGGCTCATCAAGGACATCTTCTATCAGGTAAGGCGTGTTGACGGGGCTGGGCCCTGTTCTGTGGAGCGTGGCGCCCCGACCGGGTGGTCTGATGTGTCTGCCGTGCCGCAGCCCTACTTCATGTTGTACGGAGAAGTGTTCGCCGACGGCATCGACCCCCCGTGCGGGGACGGCGAAGGGATGGAGCCGTGCCGCACCGGGCGCTGGGTCAGCCCCGTGGTCATGTCGCTGTACCTGCTGGTGGCCAACATCCTCCTCATCAACCTGCTCATCGCCGTCTTCAACAACATCTTCAACGAGGTGAACGCCATCTCGCACCAGGTGTGGATGTTCCAGCGCTTCACCGTCGTCATGGAGTACGAGCAGAAGCCGGTGCTGCCCCCGCCCTTCATCATCATCAGCCACCTCTACCTGCTCGTCAAGTACGTGCTGCGCAAGGTGCGCGGCCAGCGCTCCGAGACGTACGACAACGGCCTCAAGCTGTTCTTGGAGGCCGACGACCTCGAGAGGCTCCACGACTTCGAGGAGGAGTGCGTGGAGGGCTACTTCCGGGAGAAGGACATGAAGCTGCAGGTTAGCATGGAGGAGAGGGTCAAGTCCATCAACGAGCGTGTGGACCACATCAGCCAGAAGGTAGAGGACGTCATCCAGAAGGAGAACGCCCACTCCGCCGCCTACCAGGTACACACACCGGCTCCGGTCACCTGTCGGTCACCACCCGCCCTCCTCTCGTGGCCTTGACATAACCCTGAACTTGTTCGTCCCCAGAACCTCGAGTTCCTGCTGCGCAAGCTCGAGGACCTGTCGGACCAGACCGTGTCCCACCTGGGCGTGATCCACCGGTTCATGGCTACCCAGGGCCGGGACGCGCCGGCGCTCAACGCCCCGTTCCCCATCACCCTGTCCGGGTCGGCGCAGGACGTCGGCCAGGGTCAGGGCCAGAGCCAGGGCAGCCCCAGCCTGCCCGACGGCACGCGGCTGCGGCGCTTCAGCGACCGCTCCGAGCTGGAGGGGCAGGGGCAGGGGCAGCGGGAGCGGGGGGCGTCCGAGACGTCGGGCTCGGCCAACGAGCTCACGTCCCTGCCCACCTTCGGCCCGCCCTTCGTCCAACCCTTCGTCCAGCCCTTCGGACAGCCCTACCCGCGGAGGCGGCCGGTTAGGTAAGCGGCCTGGACTGGGGTTGTGAGTCGTGACCGTACCCTTCCAGTCCCGACGGCTAACAGCAACCCGTTGCTTTGCCCTTCCCTTCGGCAGGTCGTGGACCGAGGTGCGCGCCGACAGGAGCGGCGACGTGCTGGACCCGCTGGCCATGTCAGCCAAGCAGGGCGTGCTCGTGGAGGAGGGACAGGAGGAGGACGATGACTCGATCGAGTCGGACCTCGACGACCTGGCGGACATGGCGTTCGGCATCACCTCCCCGCCGAGCTCGCTGCCCCCGCCCCCGCTGCTGCCGCCCCCGGTGGTGGCCGTGGTCCCTGCGGGGGCGGGGGTGGTGGCGGTGGCCGTGGGCGGCGGTGGTGGCGGGGTGGTGCCGCCGGCGGTGCCCCCGCGAGTGCAGCGGGTCAGGAAGACCAGCGAGGTGGAGTGGCCGCGGAGGGTGCGGGGCCGCGAGCGCAGCCAGTCTCTGGGCGGCGATGACCTCGACAAGAACAATGAGGTGCGGTAGGCTTAGGCTGCTGGGTGCTGGCGTCCGCTCCACTCCGGGGTCCGGGCTCGACCCCCGCCGGCGGCTGTCGTGGTGCTGCTCATGGTCTGCTGCTGCTGTTGCAGGGGGAGCTGGAGACCCGGTTCATGCGGACCCAGTCGCAGTCTGAGGGCTCCTCCCTACCGCCGGGGTACTTCCAGCAGGCCAGGCGGCAGCTCAGCCAGACGCACTCGGAGCCGGAGGGGTACGCCAGCGGCTCGGGGGTCATGGGGCCGGCGGGGCCGGCGGGGCCGTCCGGAGTCCTGGCCGTGTCCGGCACCCTCGGCACGGCGGGGTCGACGGGCAGCCGGGAGGGCGTCGAGGCGCAGCCCGGCGTTCCCTGGGCCGAGGCGCAACCCCGGGTCATGGTGCTGCCCGCGACCAGGGCGGCGCTGCGCACCATGCACACCGAGTACACCAGGTGCGTGATGCGAGGAGGAAGGGTGTCTACATCTCCACAGCCACGGCCTCGTTGAGGAGGGAGCGTGCAGCCGTGCAGCGTGGAGCCGTACGCCCCTCCAAACTATTCTCTTTGTCGTACAAAACCTGGCTGGGCTGGGCTCTCCAGCCAGCGTAGTAACCCGAAGCATGTTCATGTTCTCTTCTTAGAGCGCCTCGCGCCTCGTCTATGTTTGTAACAAACCCTCTTCATATATCGCTCCTCTGGTTGCAGCCCCTCTGTTGTGTTGTGTATCTCCTATGTAGCGGTGCGGTACTGTACTGTTGGCCCCTGCTTCTTTGGAAATAGTCATGTGGCCGCCTTCTTAATTAACCGAAGCCGCAATAGACCTTGTTGCGCTGATCTGATCTGACTCTTTGGTTGCCGACAACAGAGGGGCGGTGTAATGTTATGCACCTTTTTTTTTTAATTCTTCACTTGATATGTACGTTCTTTCTCTGCTTCCGACCACTATTTTTTATTTCACACTGCTCACTCTTGTTTCTTGTCACCTTTTTTTTTCCCCCGTCAAGATTCAGAAATCAGTATGGTCATGGACGGGGCTTATGGTGAGTTTCTCTTCTTCCTTTGCCGTTTCTTACTCAGTTATGTAGTCCACCACCCTGCCCCCCCCCCCCCCCCTTCGCTTCTGCTTCACCTTGCTAATCTCCTACCTTTGAGACGCCGCGTCGTGGCGCGCAGGGGGCCGTCCAGACCGTGTGTGAAATGTTAAATTTAAAAAAAGGAAGGAGAATAAAAGAAAAAGAAAAAAGAGAGAAGGAAAAGAAAAAAGATTTAAAAAAAAACAACTGAAAAAAGGCCGGTAGCGGTAGGGTCGGGTCGGCCCCCTGCGCTCTGCCATGCTCTGCCCTGGCCACGCATCGCCCTGACGGCCCCGCGCCCTGCCTTTGCAGCATCACGGACGAGCTGGAGACGGTCTGCGGCCTGCTGTCACCGTCCCGCACTGAGCAGCTCTCCCTGGGCGACGCCTCGCTCCTGGCGCACCGCACGCGCCACGCGTCCGAGATGTCCAACCCCGAGATGGCCATGTTCCTGGAGAAGGAGACGCTGCGGGACGCGGAGGAGAGCGACTACCAGCTCATGAGCGACCTCATTCAGCACCGGTGAGTGGAGCGCCCGGCCCGGAGCGCCCGCGGAACGGAGGGTAGGCAGACCCGCCGAGCAGCCGTGGCCGCCGGGCACCGCGGCTGCCTACCCCGCAGGCGGTACCGGTCGGCACTGACGGACTCCCCTGCTTGCAGGTACCACGAGCGTGAGGAGGGCGACGACCACGCCACTCAGCTGGACCGGGAGCGCTTCGGCAACAACGCCTTCTTCCTGACGGTGACGGACGAGACGGCGCTGGAGTCGGGCGCGGCCTCCGGGCCGTCCGGGACGAGGCGGGCCTCGGCGGCGGGCGGCGACGGCCCCGTGCGACCGCTGCTGCGCAGCACGGCCGTGGAGGGTGCGGCGCCGGGGGAGGCGACGCCGGACACGGTGACGCCCCTGTCGTCCCCCGTCACCTCGCCGACGGCGCCCACCGTCACCACGGCCCTCGTCCACAAGGCGAGCGTCGGCCGCGGCATCAGCGACGCGACACAGTCGTCGTCGACCACGTCCAGCGTCAGCAGCATCCCCTACGGCAACACGGAGACGCTGTGCTAGGCGCCGGCGGTGCGGCTCGGCTGAGCTCGGCTCGGCTCGGCTCGTGTAGTGTTGTACGGTTGGCTGTGATGTACGTGACTCGGCTGTGCCCCTCACTGCCAGTAGTGGTGGACATGGTCATGTTACTACTCAGCACCACATGTTGGCTCTGTTTTATTGTTCTTGCGTCCGGTGCTTCTTCTAACATATCTGTCAGGTCCACTTTGAAAAGTCTTCCAGGAGGTCTCTTATTTTTCTTTGCTTTATTCCTCTCAACATGCTTTGACCAAGTGTCTATGGAATCTCTTTTTACCTGTCGAGTTCTACGACAGTGTTATTACATAATCATTTTTGTCGTGTTGAGGAGTGTGTGGGGTTTCAGGGAGGGGAAGGGTAGGGTTGGGACGATGTTTATTTGTATTTGGATACTTCATTTTGATAGATTTGCAGTTTTTGCAATTTCATGATTGTTTTAATTTGTTTGTCTAAAGATTTTGCTGTATTTTGTTTACAATTTTGGAACTGTATTTGCACATTTATCTTCCCAGGATGGCCTAACAAACCGCACAGTCTGACATCTGATTAATAATAGTTCATACTACTGTACCTATGTGTTATTTATGCTCTTTTATAAATATTATTTTGCCTCTCGATTGCAGGCAATCCCAAAAACTGAACCAAGTGTAGGTAGAACAATTTTTTTGTCAGGTTACATATCCTTATCCTGGTTTGCAAGTTACCATTGATTGATTTTATCTTAACCATGGAAGAGTATCATCTGTTTTTAAATGTAAATCAAAATTGCTCGTCACCACAAGGCTGACCACCCTAGATCCACCCTCTTCTTACCCTTAAAGATGTATGTTGTATTTCTTATGAAACCTTATCTCTGTTCCATTATCAATGAAAGACAATATATAGCTTTTGCCTAGTCAGATAAACTGTATGATTTTGTGGTATGTTTATAAATATCATGAGCTCTTTTTAAATATAGAAAGAACTTGAATCAATTGTCTTCTAATGTCTTAGTCCTTAAAATATAGACGTATTTCCTCTCGAAGGCAGACTGTTCTCCTTGTAACTTGTGCATTAATTTTTATTTGCTTGCTTGGAAATGAAGTTTAACATGAATATTTGTGTAATCTCACCCTCACTTTATCAGCAATTATTGAGGGGTTTCATTGATTGAATGATGATGTCTTTTTCCTGGTGAATAGCATTGGGACTCAAACTGTTATCCTTCGTATGTGAATTACTGACTTTGCCTGTTGGAGTGACATGCTCTGTAGGGTAGATATCGGCTGTGAATACACCTCTAGTTGCGACATGATGGTTCTTCATCTGATTCTGGTCTATTCCCTGTATGCTTAAGTCATGGTTGATCCCAGATAGGTTGACTCTTACTCATCTGTATCTGTAACATAAGTGGAATGTTACGCTTGTTTTAGTTTGTAAGTTTGTGATATTCTTAAGAATGTGTTTATGCCAGAATTCATGTTGTGCATGTATAATATTTGTATCTTTTCATCCATGTAAAATTGGAACTTGCATATCCAACACCATACTGGAAAGCTTATCCACTTTGCATTATGTCATATTTGTTTGCAGAGATGGTTTAATCTTTCCTTTATAGGACTTGTTAGACCTTTGATCCATTTTTTTAAAAATGTACTGCTGTTGTTCTATAAGACACTGAGTCACTGCAATATCTTCCAGTGAAACCCTGTCAAAACTTCAAAAACTAATTTAGTGTGGGAGGTTCTGTCAGTGTTCACAATTTTACTTCTGTACCTGTTGACTACCCATATACCATACTTCTAATATGGTTGTGACTTCCATTTCATTTTAACTCTGTTTTCTACTTTTATTGGCATTGTCTTGTATAGGCACATTCTTCATTAGCTTGTGCCGTGTTTTTATAGAATATACCACGCAGCATGATGCTGTCTCTGTTGTATTTTACCTTGTTAAGCTCTAAGCTTATCTGTTATGAAGTCTTGATTTTGTTTATTGTTAGTAATTTTAATTTTGTTTTGAACTGACCCCTAAATGTTTGTGGTTTTAAGTTCCTTGTAAATTGTACCAACTACAGCATACATGAAGTAAATTGTTCCCCATTCTGCGTAATTCTATCTTTGTTTCAAAAGACATTTGCAGTCATAATGGTTCTGTACTTACATTTGTCACCGGTAATGTATAAAAGGCAGACATTTTGTAGAAAGTTGGACCATTAAATATTTGCATATGGGATTTTGTAAAGTTTGTTGACTGGGCCATATACTGTGTACTTTCAATAATCAAAATGGAAATGCTCTCATAAAATGTTTTCTGGTATACTTTACATTTTAAATTCTACAGTTCCTAAGTTGATATTTTATCGTCTAGCCTGCAGTGAATTCTTTATCTTATCACTTAGCCCATGATTTCATTGGCAAAGCTCAAACTTTTATCAGTATTTGACTTTAAGTAATCAATTTGTTGTTGTTGTCAAGGGGCTAGCAAAGTATTCAAAAGAGGCTTTTTGGCAGTTTGTTGTCCCAGTCATGCCATTCTAAAATAATTGTTCTTTAATTAATGGACATGGTTCCCACTTTCCAGTATTGTAAGTGGTACTACCTGTTATGTTTATTTTTTGGCCCATTGATTTTTCCCAATGCCTTCACTTGTTGTTTGATCATGTTCTATGACCTGTGATTAATTATGAGTAAGTTTTAGGATGTATTGAAAATGTTATAATATTGAGTGTTTTTATTGACATGAGTTGTGCCCTGTGGAAAGGAAGAAGCATTCAATATGTATATGGTTGTCCATCAGCGCATTGATGGTGTGAAGATGTGATCATATCACGGTGCAAGAGCAGCATAGAAAGTCTCACAGTGAAGATAATTGCACCATTTAGAGCTGGTATTTGATCCCAAGCCCTCTCAAATGGTTTCAAACTCATTACAGGAGGGCAGCTCAAATTTATCTGACAATGGTTTTGAGATGCTGACTCATATTCCGGCTGTAGTGTGGCTGAGATTTTCTTATCTGCTTGATTATCTGGGCTGCACTTACCCAATATCTTGCCTGCACAAACTATTGATGAAAGATGTATATTGGTCACTTGTATCTTATACACATTATATGTCTAAGGTTAAATTGGTAGTTTCTGAGAGTTTACAGTCATTCAAAATATGCCTGTCTTATATTCTTTCTGTAATGTGCTCTATTGGGCTGATGTTATATCTTCTTTTCTAATTATCTTACGTAGATCACTCACGTCAGTGTTTGTAAACTTTTGTGACTTCTTCCGTACTCCGTACTGGTCATATCTTGTATTTGTGAAATGAGACTGTTCTATGGCTTCATGACTTTTCCTTTCCATGTCGAATAAAAGCACAAGTTTGCTGTCTCGTAACCATTTTGATTTTAATTATTACCCGCACCAGCCACACGAATTAAAATTTCGCAAATACATAGTCTTTGCACAGCAAGTCGCACGGTGGCTGCGTAGCTGCGTGGGTGGTTTGCGGTGGACCACCCTCCCGTGCGCGGCCCCTGGTCCCCAGTCCTGGTCCCCGTCCCCAGGTCCCTCTCACTTTACCGAACACCCCCCTCCACACTGGTGCGGGGATCTAAAGCGGGCGACCCGGGCATTGGAGGGGGGGGGGGGGCGCAGCTAGCTGCTATGCGCTGCTGCTGCTGCCGCTGCTGCTGCTGCCGCTGTTGCTGCTGCTGCTGTGGGGGAGAGCACTTGACGGCGACGCGGCTCTGTTCGGTTCGACGGGACGGCACAGACGCGAGTGTGGCACAGTGCGACAGGGACACAGACAGAGACAGCCATGGATGACACCCAGCGAGCTGTGGGGCGGATCGTGGACTTCTCTGCAGTCGGTACGTGTGGTGTGGTGCCGAGGCTAGAGAGAGACCGGCTAAGGATTCTGCCGCCGCTGCTGCTGCTGCTGCTGCTGCTGCTGCCACTGCTGCACGATCGGCTTCTATTACTACCAACGATGAGGGACGACGGGCGTCCCACATATGCGATTGGTTCAGTGAGGGGTTGTCCACACATTACGTAACACTCGTTACGTGTAACTGTGGGCGGTGGGGGGGGGGGTCATGGAGAGGCCTGGCATCGGCTTGTCTGTCTGTCTGTCTGTCTGTCTATCTGTCTGTCTGTCTGTCTGTCTGTCTGTCTGTCTGTCTCTCTCTCTCTCTCTCTCTCTCTCTCTCTCTCTCTCTCTCTCTCTCTCTCTCTCTCTCTCTCTCTCTCTCTCTCTCTCTCTCTCTCTCTCTCTCGCTCTCTCGCTCTCTCGCTCTCTCGCTCTCTCCCTCTCTCGCCTTGCCTTCAAAGGCAACGGGGAAGTTCTCCTGTTGCGACTGGACTGGACTGGACTCGATCCGTGACCTGTACTGGCTGCTGCCGCCAATGGGGTGAGTGAGTGCGCCGGGCACCGCGCTCGCTCGCCGGGGCCGGTATTTGAACCCGGGAACCCCGCCGCCTCAGTAACCGGTAGGCAGGGTAGGCGATCCGCATGACCCTCCGCCCCTGAATGTAGGCAATAATGACCCGACCAGTGCTGTAAGCAGCAGCAGCAGCTGTACCTGACGCTACCTGATAGGTGGCTTGACGACTGCAGCTTATCAGTGCTGTGCCTGGGGGCAGGTTTGCAGCAGAATGCATTGTATTTTTTTAATCAGCACAGTAGTGCAGATAAAGAATATGACGGGGGCGGGGGGGGGGGGGGGGGAGGTGAGCCCAAACGATGTGTCTAACGGGCTCCCCACCCCCACTGCTGTCTATCTGGACTTCCCCTTCTCGTCCCAAATGACCTGAGGGTTTTGCATCCTTTACAGATCCTGACGTCCAGAACCTGATTCGAGAAGCTGTTGAGGTGCGCAAAAGGGCGTACACCCCGTACTCGCACTTTAATGTCGGTTCGGCAATACTGTGTGACGACAAATCCGTGGTGACCGGGTGTAACGTGGAAAACGGGGCTCATGGCTCTATCTGCGCCGAGAGGACTGCGGTAGTCAAAGCAGTGAGTGAAGGGAAGAGGAAGTTCCTCAAAGTTGCTGTTGTTGCCGACAAAGACAGTTTGCACGACGAATTTGTTGCTCCTTGTGGTTCATGTCGACAGTTCATTGTGGAGTTTGGTACCGGTACCGAAATTTACTTATCACCACCGGATATGAGTCAAGTTCTAATTACTTCAATTAAAGAAATATTGCCTCTGCATTTCACACTCAGAGAGTAATGTTGAGTGTTGGTTAAAAAAAAGTAATTGTGTCATTCCTTTTATGCTATTTGTAATTTTTCAAAAGAAAAATGATATGTAATACTGCATCGTTTATCCCGAAATAAACTCAGGTTTTCAATATAGTGTTTGATTTTAAGCCTACTCAAACTGTTCATGAAAGGCACAGAAACAAAGAAAGGAAGACAACCCAACTCCAAAAGAAGCAGATAAAATCTGCGTTTTATTTTGTCTGAAAAGCAATTTACAAAAGAATTGAAAAAAATATTTTTCCAAAAAGAACTATTTAAGCACAGAATACCCACAGGACATTCTTAACTTAGCTACGACTGGGCTCAACATTTAAAATAAGATTCTAAAATCACCAGGTCACTAGATAATGTCAGTTTCCAAAGTACAAAGCATGCAAAGCAAGTGGAGAAAAGAGTTAACTTGCTTTCCTGGTATATGGCTGTGGAAGACAAAGCTAATAGTACACAAACAGTATACGTAGCAAGGTGCATAATCTAATTTGAGATTCAAAGAAATGGTTTACAAAGACTACTATAAACATATGGTAACAAACACATGTCATTACAGATAGTCAAACAATTGGAGGAAATGAGGATGACTACTACTACTACAGGTGCAAGAATTAGGAGCTCAGAAAAAGAATACTGATTGAAACAAGTCAACTCTTAAACATAAAACTGGTAAACTGTGGCACGAAAATACAATTCCAGCCCAACTGGCTTTTACTTAACTGCAATATGCTATTGCAAATAGCTTACAGCTGAACAGGAGCTGTATCTAAACTACATGCCTTTGTTCTAGAATGAAGTTAAAATCACTACTACTTCAAAAGAAATGAAGATCACTATAAATACAGCATCTAAGGAAAAAATTTGATCATGAAATAAGAAAATACAATTGAATAAATGCATATTTGGCATGTGTACTTCACAAAAGAAAAGATTCATAGAAAAAAACAATTTTACAAAACAAACAAAACACAATAGAAAGTATGTGGTACTATTAGTTAAAGGAAAATATCCTTTGATTATAGCATATTTATATTGGCACCAGAGGAACACATTTAATATCACATGAAGATACTTAGGAAGTCAAGCCATTGGAAAAAAACAATGGAGATGCCCAAGTTTGGTTCTTTGTTAGTAAACAGACACAAATGAATCATAAATCTGAATGTACGACGACTATTTAAACATTGAACTTGAATACTTGTGTGCTTGCAATTTTGAGGTGCTTCTGCAACATCAAGAATTGGAGTCACAAAATCAGACATGTGACTAGAATTCATCATGACGTGCTAGAGCTTCACCAAAATCGGTGGCTTGGGAACCTACAAACAAGTCATAATTGGCAAGGATTTCGTCTTTGGTAAGCTTCTGGTCAGCATCGGAGTCGGAGTCATAGATAAGGTGACGTGACTCAGCCTCAGCATGGTCAAAGTCTGGAGGTATAATCCAGTTCTTCACCTTAAAACAGCAAAAAATAATCTTATAACTTACAACACATGAACTTGTACCACAAACTATAAATTGGAAAACACAAACTTGGATGAAAGCACTGCACTGAACTGTACTCACCTCTTCTTTGTCCATAAATCCATCTCCATCCTTGTCTCTGTACTGCTTGAATTGGTCTCTCTCATTTCGAACCCAGTCAGGCTCAGCATCACCCTCACCACTTCGATACATATCCCCTGCAAAAATAAAAAAAATCATAATAACTAAGGTCAGCTGTTGAACCAGAACCACATTTCACAGTATTTTATCTAATTTACACAAGATATGGCATGTCTTTGTTTAAAAGCATGGGTAGGAAATCCTCACCAATGTATTCTTCAAGGGACACACGTCCATCTTTATCCTTGTCAATATCCTCAAGAGTCTCAAGAACAACAATGTCTCTCATGTGTCCAGTTTCTTCAGGATGCAAGAAGCCAGCGAATTCCTCTCTGGTCAACGCACCATCTCCATCAACATCAGCTACACCCCAACGACGCTGGTCTCTTCGGACCATATTTTGATAAGAGAAACCCTCATCATCTTTTTCTAAGTCTGTTTTGTCCATATCTACACAAATAACGAAAAAAATTAGTTTAATAAAAGTGTCATTAAATAAAAGTAAAATGCTACTATCTCAAAAGAACTCTGTCTTCTTACCTTCCATAAATCCATACATTATCTTTTTGTACTCAGTCCAAGTTATCTTTTCTTTGGCTTCTGGATTGTGAGCTTTCCACTGACGGTCTACATCATCTGAAATGTATCGCTTTTGTGTGTACTGAATCCAATCCTTCAGTTCTTCTTGTGAGACAAATCCATCAACATTCTTATCAATCTTGTCAACAATCAGCCTGCGAATGAAAAGATAAAAGTGAAATTTTGAGTCTTTAAAGATGACTTCTAAAACCCAGTTTAAAACAAATTTGCTTGCCCCAATCTTCGTCGACTCTCCTCTGGGGTGAGTTGATCAAATGTCTTTGCTTCCTCAGCTCCAAGAAATGCTTCGTGATCATACTGTGTGTTATGTTCATCCCCATGCTGATAATGAGGTTTGTTGCTTAAGTCCTGTAAATTGGAAATTTGAACATATTAAGCATATCCATATTAGCCTTTCCTGTTTTTACAAAGCCATTATCAGTTTAAACAACAAAGCAAAAAAAACAAAAAACAAGTATCATTGCAGACTGCATCCAAGTTAAGCTGCACATGACAGGGGACAGCTGCACATCAAGCTAAGGCCCCTCCCACTCCCCTCTCCTTTCCAGCATCCGCCCCCTCCTTCCTGCTTGCCCTGACCAGACAGCACACTGAACTACCACTTGAAGCTTCACCAACAACATAATGAGCCTGTGTTCTCTAGCAGTTGCCGAGGTCAGTTGTAAAGAAATGTGCATTCCTGAGTCCGAGGCAAGAGTACGAGGCATTAGATATCCACCCAAGAATCTTTAATAATAATTTTCAAAAATCTTCCAAAAAATTAATATGGGAGGATAGAAGTCTTAATTTATAATTTTAACTCAAGATATATCCTTGATTCCTATACCATAGGTAACCAGCATCACATCCAGCGGTGCATTTCACAAACCACAGTGAAAGAGATTGAACGAAATGGAATGGCTCTTACTTTCTGCAGATGAATGGCACTTTCTTCTGGTTTAGGAATGGCAAGACAGGTCACGAATGCCATCAGGAGACAGAGCACACTCAACTGTTGAGAGGGCCCCATTTTGACCGACCCTGTAATTAAGAACACAATCCATTATCTACCAGACAGGCACACAGAATCAATTGCATGTCTTGAGGCAAGTATACTACAGGTAAGCAGGTAAGCAACCTGAACTGGCCATTATAATTTGAATGAAACATGTTTTTCTAGCGAAAGTGAGGCGTCCTCACTTCATTTCCATGGAGGGAACTTCATGATAATCACCATCTAGAACCAGGAATTACGTCCAGCGTTTCTAGAGTGTTTAGATGAATGTCTATTTTTGGCAAATAATCCTCCCCCAATCATTCGTGCAGTCCTTCCATTGCTACTGCGTACCCTCTTAATAGTCCAAATATGCCACACAATAGAAGAGACAATGTGTGCACTACGCTGATAGTGACTCACCGACAACACTACACACAAAATCTAAGAAATTAAATTAAAAATGAAGAGACGAGCTCGGGCGGCCACCTACGACAATCATGGGGATTGTTTACGTTCCAACTCATCGCCAAGCGCTAGCGTCGCTTGTCGTCTGGCTTCAGAACCACCAACCTACAAGAGCCACAAACACGAAAGTTGTAAACTTTTCTTCTGACCACCTCCGACTTGCATTAGGTGCCCCTTTATGCAAATCTAAAACTGAATTTCAGTTCAAATTTTTACCCGAGCTGTCAAGTAAAATAGAAACGGGGGGCAGGGCGTCTTTCTCGGTCTCGTGTTTTCAGCAGGCAGCAGAATGCGTTTGCTGTGTTTTCTCGTTTTCTTAAAGGCGTTTGTCTTCTCACCCCCCCCCCCTCCCCCCTCCCAATCTGAGAGACTGACTTAAAACACTAAAACAGGCTCTGCAATCCGAAATTGAAGGGTGGTTTTGTTCCAGTTCAGGAACGAACCAGCCTCCGGTGTGGCGTCCACGTCCACTGCAGGGTCAGGGTACCGACCCGGCAGGTCGAGATCCACTGAAAACATGGTGAGCGGGCTGAACGAGGTTGAGAACTCCCGAACGCTAGCAGTAGCTGTAGCTGCACCCGGCTCTGATCTGAAGCGTAAGCCCTGCCCCCACAACGCGAGGATGGATTTAAAAGCCTCCCGATGGTTTTATGGCGCCAATCTTATCTTTGTGAGCGGTATGCGTCATGGAGATGTTCTCCTCGAACGTCAGGGCTTACGTCACGTCAGCGATTGGGCCGGGGCCTTGGGATGGTTCCTGAGCACATCATGAGGGCAGGCTAGACCTAGACCAAGGGGAGCCTTATAGGCCCACCCTGGACTAGGATTGGTACCAGGGTTGTCAGTGGATAAGAAGCGCTGGCTCAAGTTGTTGAAGGATTTGGTGTTGAGCAGGTGCCATGGGATGAGGTTGGGGGTATGACAGGGCAGAAGAATATGGGTATATAAAAAATGGCACAAATTGACACACTTCTTTGACTGAAGAATTGGAACACTGCAGCGATTTACTATTGTATTTCCCAATATAAAGTTCCAGTGCATGTTGAATTGGTAGAGATGCACACTATAGTAAATTAATTTTTTATATAAACTGCTTCTGATTTGCTCCCATTTCTACTATTCTATTGCAGGACGTGTTTCTTATGATTAGGAGGAAAAAGTTGACCATATTTACTGATGCTAAGGATTCTACAACTGTTCTGGAACTGAAAAAGATGATTGAAGGTAGTGTGTTTCAAAACTTTTTTCTCAAAATGTAAAACTGTACAAATTTTAACATAATATTTGTCCCACATAGGCATCATTAAGGTTGCCCCTGAAGATCAACAACTTTTCAACAAAGATAATGTTGAAATGGATGACCATCGTGCTTTGCAAGACTACGGGATGACTGCCAGCTCTGCGAAAGCTCAGTCCCCTGCTCAGATTGGATTGGCTGTCAGGTAAGATTAAGAGTGACAGCTGAGGCAACTGGAAACTCTTTTTCTCTCTCCTGAAATCTTATGTGTTCCGCTTTTCACTGTATTTTCAGAGGAGAGGATGGCAACTTTGAACAACTGGAGATGACTCCCTACTCATCTCCTCCGGATCTCCCAGATGTGATGAAGGCGCAAGACCCAAACGGAACAGAGGTGCCCTCCTGAGTTTTAGATGGCCTCTCTGGTCTCCAGCTTAATGAATAAGCTGTGTCAAGTCTCCCTGCAGTTCTTTGTCCTGCATCTGCAGTAAATTTCTGTGTGCAGTAATAAGACCTTAAGTGCTGCTCTAGAGTGTCTCCTAGCAGGGAGATCAGAGACCATGTAGAGGTGGCAAGCTTACTTGCAAGAATATCAGATCAATGTATTGCAAACTATGAATTTATTTTCTTGTAATTTCCCATACAATTGTGCTGCTCTCATGAGTCCTTAAACATTAAATCAATGCACTACCCTGTTCACTCAGACCCATTCCCTTTGAAAGCGCATTCTTTGAAAATCTGCTGTGTTTGTTTAAATTGTGATCATTTGGAAAAGGAGAAGAAAAAAAATCGCTCCCAAAATCTGTTGCACCTTTCCAATTTTGTGAGTACCAACAATTGTGTTTCTCTTCTGGGAGGTGCTTACAGTTATGCAGCTGTGAGTTGGACATCACCGATACTTTGTATCTGAAACTGAAATGGTTGTCATTATTTTTCCTTGTGTATAATATTATGAATAGGTTCAAGCAATTTAATTTATTGTTGTTAATGAGTTTGAATGAATGTGTGAGTGAGCACTATGACAAGAGCCTGACTGTACCACTCCTTTGTCTCCCTATCTCTATTTTCTCTTGTTCTTAACTCTCCAGAAGTTTGTTCTATACAACTGAATTTTTTGTAGACTGTTATGGGCTCAAATTATGTATTTGTGTGCAAGAATTTGTGTATGATAAAACGTCTTATGTTTCTGTTTTCACCATTTATAATGTGTAGGGTCTCTTATTAGTACCTGCGTTTCTTTTTGTCTCTACCTGGTGTAAACAATTATTAGCCGATTTCATGTGGTAAATTACATCTGATGGCACTATTCTCTTTCTTGTTTTAAAATAAAAGCACTCCCAAGTGTTTCTTTCAATGTGATTTATTAAACAACTCTAGGCTTAATAGTGAAGCCTACTAACCATGTATCCAACATTTCATTGAATATTCAATCATAAACTTCAACTTAATGTGGTTACAGAAAAAAAAAATCTTACTGATTTAAAGAGACTTAGTCTTTAAATGATTATTTTATAAAGTCTTGTTCATAAATTTAATAAAGTAAAAAATCTGATCACCTTAGTTAGTCTGTCATTTATCCCCCTCCACACACCAAAGGGAAGCCCATAACCACGTGACCATTAAATTGTGGGTGGTATAAACGCAGTTAATGAAATACGGATTAACCTTCGCGCTAACTTTTAAGCTCCTGTGTCTAGCCCTGTGTGGCCCCTGACCACCCCTGACAGCAGTGGACAGATCCTGTTTCGGTTCTGTACCCGACTCTCCAGTACCCCCTCACTCTGATCGCGGACGAGTCTGGGGTTTGGGAATTGTTTTCGTTCTTGTTCGGGAGACGTTTGACTCTCGTCGTTGTCGTCGGCAGGCAAAACATGTTGTGTTTACGGTTGCACCCCTCGCATCAGACCAACTGAAATTTCCAACACCAAATGTCTACCCTCAACACAGTCAGCGGTCAGTGACTGAATTCCCTTTAGTGTCCGCGCCGTCCTGGATTTGAGCACGGTCTATCCTCCCCGTCCTCGAGAAGCCCCACAATGGACCTGTCCGACGAAGGTAGGCACAGTCCTGGTCCTCCACACGTGTGTTTACGCCCTTGGGACCATCATTTTCTGTATTCTCTGTGGAGGGGCGAGTGCGCTGCTGCCTTGCTCGTTGTACCGCGCGGAATATCCACGTCCTGACGACGAATGCACTCTGTCAATCTTTGCTTCCAGTCAGGATTGAGATCCCCGTGTGGATGAGTGAGGTTAGGGGGTCTGTGTACCGGGACCGGACTGGGACCGGGATGGGCTGTTGATGTAATGTTTCGCGTCTTTGTATTTTACATCTTCCATTTGTGTAGGATTATGGACGGTTTCGTATAGGTCTTAATGTTGACGTGTGCGGTGTGCATCCAATTATGCATGTCATGAGTTAAAAATTTTCATTCATCATTCATTTTGCAGGGGTTCCTGAGCTCGAGAATGCAATGGATACTGTGGACAGTGAGGATGATGACAATTCGGATGCTTGGGATGAGGCTGACACCCCCAACAGTCAACTGACAAAGTGCCTTTTCTGTTCCAATGTTTTTACCATTGTTGAAGAGGCTTTAGAACATGCAACTAAAGATCACAGTTTTGATCTTCCGAAGCTAAAAATGCGTCTTGATATGGACTGTTATTCTTTCATCAAAATGATAAATTATTTACGTCTACATCCCATGGATGCAAGTGATTTAATGGCTGTGCAAAAACCAGTTTGGAATGATGATAAATTTATGAAACCGTCCATTGAGGATGATCCATGGTTAATGTATGGTGAGTCTATCCTGATGACTATATTTGAAGTGGAGTTGAGTACTTCATGGGCCTTGTTTAAATTTACTTTTTCATTTCATTCTTATCTCATATGCTTTGTCACTCTTTCTTCAGATTTTGATGATGTTGAAATTCCACAACCATCGATGAGCTCAGGGGATGGTAACGGGGGATATCTTGCAAATGCTGAAAATGGTATTGTCACACTATCAGAACAACACTTTGCAGAACTTCAAAAGAAAATTCAAGCATTGTCTGTTGAGGTGAGTGATAGGCTCTAATTTCTTTTCTCCTATCTTTGAATTGCCACCTAACTCTTTGTTTTGAAGGTGCGGGTTAAAAATTCACTCCTAGAAGCAGCTGCAGAAGATATGAAAAGAATGCGTTCGTTGACACAAGAACTGGTGGAAGGTGGAAGTAGTTCTCAAAGCACAGATAAAGCAGTTGACAGAAAGGTAGCGTGTCTCTCGCTTATGGAGGATCAGAGTTATTTTGACTCTTATGCTCACTTTGGAATCCATCTTGAAATGTTATCTGTAAGTAGCTCTCAAATATGAGTGTCTTTTAATTATAGTGGACAATTGGTATGGTCTATATTTTTTCCCTTTTTTTATTTTTAAGGATGTTGTAAGAACATCTAGCTATCGAGATGCGTTGGTAAAAAATTCTCCTATGTTAAAGGACAAAATAGTCCTAGACTTGGGCTGTGGTACTAGTATCTTGTCAATGTTTGCTGCCCAAGCAGGTGCAAAGAAAGTAATTGGAATTGACCAGTCTGATATAATATATAATGCAATGGACATAGTAAGGTGAGTTCAAATGCAATTTTTTGTTTTTGTGACATCTAGTGAAGCTTACTTAGGAGCTGTGTTTTTGCAGGGAAAATGGACTTGAATCTCAAGTTACACTTGTCAAGGGGCGCTTAGAAGACACAGCCATTCCTGAGAATAAGGTTGACTATATTGTGTCGGAGTGGATGGGATATTTTCTGCTCTTTGAGGGAATGCTGGATAGTGTCATGTATGCTCGTGATAAGCACCTAGCAGAGGGAGGATTGCTTCTGCCAAACCGCTGTACAATGCACCTTGTAGGAATTGATGATGAAAGTATGTGTTTAGAAGTAGTGTTGTACAGAATGTGCCTGAATCATTCATCAAGTTCTATATAACCTTTTCTTCACTTGCAGATCGACACAAGGAAATTGTTAAATTTTGGGACAATGTTTATGGCTTTAAAATGAGCACTCTTTCTGCTGAGGTTTTAAAAGAGCCATTTGTGGAGGTAGTGCCTATTACTTCAGTGGCAACCACACCTCACACACTGGCAGAGTTAGACCTCATGACCTGCTCTACCAAGGACTACTCCTATATTTCAAGCCCATTTAAATTAGAAGCTCTCAGAGATACGTCAATAACAGCTTTTGCTGGCTACTTTGACACATTTTTTGATCTTCCTGTGCAGAAGGTCTCGTTCACAACAGGCCCTCAAGGAGATCCCACACACTGGAAACAAACAGTGTTCTATCTCAGAGACCCCCTTCCTGTCAAAAGAGGTTTGTATATTTATTGTATACTTAATGTGCATTGTTTTGATTTGTGTGCTGAATTTGTACATTATTTATTTTTTTGTTCTAGGTGATGTTATAGAGGGGCACTTACTATGTCAGCGCCATCAGAGGGAGATAAGGTCATTGCAAGTTTGCATCACATTGAAGGGATTGAAGCATAATTTCTATATGACCAGTGGTTCTGTCACAGATCTATAATACTGAATTTAAAACCTACATTTGTGAACTGTTGTTACAATTTTAGATCTTTTTCAATTAGCAATAAAGTGGTGAAAGGCAAGTCACACAGTAACAAGTGTTTTTTTTCTTCAATTCCCCTGATCTGACGAGATCTCATACAAAACTATAGACACACAGCTGCTACTGAGCAATTGAGAGTTCTCCCGTACGCTTTGAGACCTCCCTTCCAGTCTATATCAGTTTAGTCAAAACTTGGAACTCCAAATTGCCGTGTCCGCGCGCGAAGGAATTCCCGCGGGCACAGGCCTAGTACCGGGGAGCGCCACCAGAGGGCGCACAGCACCCGGCAGCGGCCGCCGGACGGCCGCCGAGCCGGGAACGACCAGATCAGTTTTTCGGTTCTCGTTCTGGCTGCGCTGGTCGCTACCCGCGCTGGCCGCTCACCGACCGGTAACCACCCTGTGTACCTTGTGACTGTCGTGTGTGATTTGGTGTGTTTTTGGAGCGTGCCGACGGCCCTCCCAACCCTGTGTACCTTGTGACTGTCGTGTGTGATTTGGTGTGTTTCTGGAGAGTGCCGACGGCCCTCCCAACCCTGTGTACCTGCTGACCTGCACTTGCGGGTCCTTGCCTGTGTCGTTACGTACTGAACTCGTGTACATAAACCCAAGTGGTCATCAACACCCAGCTCCGTTATTCCGCCAACCATCCCGGACATAACATCTGGCGACGAGGGATACGAACTCTGGTGAGTAAACAAACTGGATTCGGCGCGCTACGGCCCCGACTAGTAACATGAGAAGTTGACCGGGTGAATGTTGGTTTTATCATTTGGGACAAGGTTCGTGTTTTGACCAACCGCCTGCGTTTTTACTGCGCCCCACGTGCGCAATGACACTGCTCCGACGAGCCGTGGTATTTTACGCAATTTGACCGGACACCCGGAGACATGACGCGCTTCAAGACCCAGACGATTTCGACCCGGTAGTAGACGTGGATGTGTTCGCGTTCGCGTTGCAATGGGCCGATCTTGTCAATGCCCTGGCGCAGTGCCCTTTCCGTAACAACCGGTGTTGCGCCTGCGACGAAATCGGCCACGTTACGCGTGCATGCCCAGCCCGGCGACGACAACAACAGCAACAGGGGTCGCAGTCGGGGTGGCAGCGCCGTTGATGGGGCAGAGCGCGCGCGGCAGCCGACCGGACCCGGCCGACTTGCGGGAACAACCACGGCGCGGGGCCACTGTGTGGAGGCAGGGCAAGAGCCGCCGACACAATTCAACGGCTTTCCAGTGGCGTATTTAGGGCCGATGAAAGGGAGGGGCGATGCTTTACGTGTTGCCTACCTTCCGGGGCAAAGCTTTACGGGTTGCCTACATTTGGGGGCAAAGGTCCCCTTCGGGGACTCAAAAGGGGAGGGCGATCGCCCCCATCGCCCCCCCCCCCTAATTACGCGCCTGCGGCTTTCTGGCCGGCGCTCGAGCGCAGGAGCCGAGTACCGCACGAACGAAACCGCCCGCATCCCGCACAGCAGGAATTCCTGGATTTTCTGTTCCACGTGGACGTGAATGCGGCAATAGAGGATTCCGCCGGGCAGACGGCGGAAATCATGACGGCCAATGAGCCGCTGGCGGGACCGGCCGGGCTAAGGAAGGCCGTCATGGCAGAGGTAGTAATCGACGGGATCACGTTAGGAATGGCAGCGCGGTACCAGTGGTAGAGCAAGTGCAGGTGACAGCGCGCGTGCGGGGATTCACGGCCCGCGTGTCCCTGCACACAGGCAAAGGGACGGGCCCAACGCTGCTCGGCAGGGACTGGTGAGGCTACAAGGTGGTGCTCGGGGAGGTGCCCGCCGAGGTGGTGCAAGTGAACCCCGTCGGGACCGCGCCAGAACGGCCATTGGAATTCCCGCGGGCACAGGCCTAGTACCGGGGAGCGCCACCAGAGAGCGCACAGCACCCGGCAGCGGCCACCGGACCAGGGGAGGACCTTCCCTGGCCGGACGGCCGCCGAGCCGGGAACGACCTGTTCAGCTTTTCGGTTCTCGTTCTGGCTGCGCTGGTCGCTACCCGCGCTGGCCGCTCACCGACCGGTAACCACCCTGTGTACCTTGTGACTCGTGTGTGATTTGGTGTGTTTCTGGAGAGTGCCGACGGCCCTCCCAACCCTGTGTACCTGCTGACCTGCACTTGCGGGTCCTTGCCTGTGTCGTTACGTACTGAACTCGTGTACATAAACCTAAGTGGTCATCAACACCCAGCTCCGTTATTCCGCCAACCATCCCGGACATAACACAAATAATTTTGGGCAAAAGACATACAAAACTCACGGGGCAAAAATTATACTTTTAAAAATGATAGGCTGTTGGTCTGGTGACCGAGGGGACAATACCTACACCGTCCCGGTAAGCGCGTCGCTTACTCTACAGACCCCTGGACGTGCTCCTGTACGTCTTTAGACTTCCTGTATCGGCCTATGTCAATTTCGTCATTATTTGGAACTCAAAATGTTTTTTCGGGCAAAAATCAGGTAAGGGAACCCGGCAACCATGCCAATTTTCAAAATTTTGACAAAAAATTTAATTGTTTTTGGGTGGCAATATGCTTGGAATGTTGAACGAGTAGTAAATTAGACGGGCAGTTTCCTTTGAAACAATGACAGCAACTTTATTATTAACAATTTCAAAATCAATTACTTACACTACATACTTTGCTAGCAAAACATGGGTGGAGTCAGGAGCTATTTGCTACAAAGGCTGCTTAAGTAGTGTTGCAGGATTGTTTTCTTCATTGCAACTGAAATACTGAACTTCAAGAATATTTCAAAACAGGAATGTTCATGAAATTAAAGAAAAAACATTACACTGCTTACAAATGCCTATCTTCTCAAAAGCCTTTCCTCAAAAGTCAGGAAAACTACCCTATGTTTGGAAAAGAAAGATCAGGCAAATGTTTGGTAAAGCATTGATGTACATTGCAAAATCAAAATGGAAAAAACTGTTAAATCATACTGAAAAGAAACAACCAGCTTGATTAGGAACTCCTATAGTCTATGAAAACAATTGGAACTGATTGGAAGACCAAAAAACAAAAATATTGAACTAAACACATGAATACAATTTGCATGATTTATTATCAGAGTTAAAATGGAATATACTTGGAGCATCAAGTCTCATGTTTGTAAGAAGAAGGGGGGAAAAAAAATCAAACAATGGTCTGCACTGAGCGAATTTTACCCACAGTGTCTTCTTTGTGCAAAATTCTACGTGTTCTTCTTTGCGACATTCACCAGCTTTTGGTTGACTAATGTACTGACTATCAGCACAGGACTAAGGAGAGTAGCTTCTCTAAGGACTCAACATTTTATGAAACAAACTGTTTCAACAATTGAAATTACGAATTAATATAAAAAATACTCTTTGACAACTGCTGGAATGCTACAAAAAAAAAAGATGAAAGAGTCATGGTTTATGACTGCTATTTGATGCAGCTACAGCCCTGACACCAATTGATAAGTACATCAATTCTCATACAAACTTAAATGCAAAGGAAGATTACCAACTTGAGACACTAATGATTATTGGTAAAAAAATCTTATAAAATGTTTCAGTACACACAACGTCAAAATAAATTGCCACAAAGGCAAGATATGACACACTTTTAATTCGTGCTTAGCTTTCACTGTAAGGAGTTTTAAAGACAAAATAGAATTACTTAAAATCTACGAAACACACATCACAATCAAAATTAAAATTGAAATCACAGATCAGACTTTCAATATTATACAAAGATTTACAGTGACATTTATTTACACTCTATATGTATGTATATATATATGTATATTATTTGCAAAGCAATAGGTTTAAAGTATGGAAGGTACCACTCAGGAAAGCAATGAATGAATGAAATTGCCAGAGAAAAGACTCCAAATTATTGTATGATACACACAGTATTGTGTATATCATGTAAGGAATCTGGATAGAAGAGGTCTTTCGAATGTTTAGCAGAGCTGATTAGAAAAAAAAAATCTCTCATTTACGTAGGTATGAAAATACATACTTTCAGTAGACCCTCAAAACAATTAATATTTATGACATTATGGAAGTACATAATGAAACAAAAACAACAAATGATGAATACAAATCTTTGGTTTCCTTAAAGCAGATGGGAAATCAGGTAAAGCTCATGAGGAAAATGGTTGAAAAGTCAGACAGTCCTTGAAAGCTGAAATCCGATGTACAGTTCTGTTAAATCTCAAAAAAATGTCAATGGTCTATTGATTCAGTTAAGAAATTCAGTACAATAATTGTAAGCCTGAAGTCCCATCTAACTAGAGCACATCATGTGAACTTACAATATTTTATCTATGACTTATTTACATCTTTACATACAATCTATGTATACAAAGCAATGGTTGAGTCTGTCATCTCTTCAACACAACTTTACATCAATACATCGATTTAGCACAAGTATGTACAGATGTACATTTCAATTACAAATAGGAGTAGCTTATGTGAGCGACGGAATCTTATCACGTTTGTTGGTGTCACCATGTCTCCACTTTGGCATGGCTTGAGCTGGGAAACACTCAGCACTCGCCGGGTCATCCTTCCCATCCCACCCCTTCTCTCCCTTCCCTTGTCCGGAACGAATCCCCAATCCGGGCGAAGGGATCGAATCGACACGTCCTGCCCGAGGCAGAGCCGGAGGCCGAGCCAAAGGCAAGAGGAGGTCCCGGGAAAGGGAAGGGGAGGGGAGGGAAAGGGAGGGCCATAGCAATCACCCCTCCCCGCAGGGCACGCAGGGCACGCACCCCCGTCCGCCTCGCACCACGGCAGCGTATTGGCACAAAAGTCGAACTAAGTAAAAACAGTCAATTAATTGAATAAAAGTCTTGTTATGGCGGGGCAGGCAGGCTAGCCTGGCCGGGATGGTTGCTATACATGCGTGGCCAGCGTGCCCCGCTTGATGGTGGCCATCTGTGAGCTGGGCACGATGTACTGTGACGTCGGCGAGTTGGGCAGCCTGGCCACCTGCGGCGCCGCGCCGTTCATGCCCCTGACCGCCGTGCTGTACGGGGGCGGCGGCGGCGGCCCGTTGGGGGGCCCTGCGCCGCCGATGGGGCCGGGGCCCCCGATGGGGCCCGTGCTCGCCGTGCTGGGGCTGGCGCTGGGGGCGGGGCTCGTGTGCGGGGGCAGCAGCGAGGCGCTCGAGCTCCGGAGGTACGGGTTGCCGTAGGCCGCCGAGTACCGCGGGTCCACGCACGCCAGCGGGCCGAGAGGGCCCAACGGGCTGGACATGGACAGGGGCACGTTGGTGGCCGACGGGATGCCTAGGTGGGCGGCCTCCATGGACGACAGCGGTGGCAGCAGGTTCAGCGACGGCGGGGGCGTGTAGTCCCTCGAGTAGTCCACGTACGGCACGTACCCGTTGTTGTTTTGGCCGTCCTGGAGGGCATGGCGACAGGGCGGGACGTTAGTAACACTTCCACTTCCGACTCTCATTTTAAAAAAAGTAATAAATAAATAAATAAAGGATTCAATTGACGTGGTCTCGGCGCCGCTCACCTTGGCTTTGGGCGGGAAGCTAGGCTCGGGGTACTCGGTGGAGTAGCGGTAGACATGGTCGCCGCCGTTGAGGGTCATGGGCATGGGCAGGTGCACGGGCAGGTGCACGGGCCCCGCCAGGGGGACGCCGCCCACGCCGCGCTCGCTGCCCGTCTCGCTGCCGGGCCTGCTAACCGACGACCCGGTCCGCAGCTCCAGCTTCATGTCCGAGATGTTGGACGAGCGGTCCGACTCGCGGCACTGCTTCTCCACCTCGTGGTTGTCCAGCACTGCGCTCCCCAACAACAGCACGTTTCAGTACACGTTGACAAGACTACATAGATCAAGACTATACATAGATCAAGAGCAGATAGATAGATGCATGGATATAGAGAAAGAAAGACAGACAGACAGAGTGGGCGACTGCCGTCTCGCACCGACCTGGAGGCTTCTTGACGCGGCGCTGACAGAGGATGACCACCATGGTGATGGCGATGATGACCACCACGCCGCCGATGACCCCCGTCAGGATGATGATGAGCGGGTAGGACTCTGAAACAGGCCAGGTCAGAGGTCAGCCTCACGCTCGCCTCTGTCAGCGGCTGCTCCCGGCCCCGCCACAAAGACTTACTTTGCGCGCGCAGCTGAATGAGGGCCGTGACGGCGCCGTAGTCGTTGGAGGCGGTGCAGTTGTAGACGCCGTAGTGGTGCTGCTGCGACTCCCGCACGATGAGCGTGCTCTTGAGGCCGTCCGGGAGCGGGTCGTCAAGGATCTGCAACAGGCGGCGGTCAGCGTCACCCTTCCTCCGGCCCCGCCTCCCCCGTTAGCAGAGCGCCGCAGCGCACACACTCACCGAGAAGTCCGAGTCGTAGGAGGAGATGTTGAGGCCGGCGTAGCTCCACACGATCCTGGGCCGGGGCACGCTCTGCACGATGCACTCGACGCGACCGTTGTCACCGACGTGCCCCCACTGCGTGTGCGGCGACAGCACCTTCGGGGGGCCCTTGACCAGCACGGCGGCCTCCGCGCCGATCTCCGGGTAGCCGTGCACAGTGGCGCGGCAGTAGTAGCGGCCCGCGCGGTCCGCCTCCACCTTGATCGTCAGGTTGGGCGAGCTGCCCACGACCTGGATGCGGAGGAGACGTTAGTGCTGGGTGTTTGTCGTGGTGGTGGACGGGACGATGGCGAACCCCATCTCACATAACCTAACCCAACCTAACCCAACCTAATGTAACACATCAAACCAAACCCAACCTAGCTTGGCCTAACCTAAGCCAACCTGACCTAACCTAACGACCTGCTGTTTTGAGGGTGCACGCTGTTCCGGGCCACCGGCCGCCGCTACTCACCCGGTCCTTGTCCTCATGTATCCAGGTGATCTCAGGCGTCGGGTTGCCGTCCACGTCGCAGGTGAGCGTCACCATGGCGTCCAGGTCGGCCTGCACCGTGGCGGGGCGCTGCCGGAACTTGGGTCCGTCTGTAAAGAGAGGGTCGCCGTCAGCACTTGGAACAGGAGTCTGAGGACGCTGTGCGCGCTGTGCAGGCAGGGAGGCACTCCGGGGTACTCACACGTCACGTCCAGCGTCTCGGAGCCCTCACTCTTGCCGACCTTGTTCTCGACCTGGCACTTGACGATGGCGTCGTGGTGGCGGCGCGACACGTTGCGGAGCACCAGCTCCGTCGAGCCCTCGGCGGCCACGACAGGCTCCCCGTCCAGGAACCACTTGTAGCGCACCTCCGGCGGGTTGGCGTCGGCGTGGCAGTGCAGCCGCACGTCCGAGCCCTCCGGGATGTGCCGCAGGGACGCTGACGACGGCACCGTCTCCTTCACGCTGACCGTCACGTTGGGCGCGTACTTGACGTACAGCTGGAGGCGCGCGGACCGGTACGTGCGGTCCGCCTGGTTCTGCGCCTGGCAGGTGAACGTCGTGTTGTGGTGGTGCTTCTTGGGCGTCACCTTGAGGATGGAGCGCGC